>JAUBOD010001004.1:2285767-2303029 GCA_032353885.1 Nothura maculosa
TCACTGAAAAATATTTGATTAATAGACAAGCAGAGGTATCCCTGCTGGAAACTGAGCATCCTCAGCCGCAATTGATTTAGCGTGAATTGATGCTCTGTGATTCATCTGCCCGCATCAGATCTTTGCCCATGACAAAACCTAGAGATACGTTTCCACGTAGTACCTATATTGTGATAATCACACTGCATCTGATGATTAAATCCATATTTCTGCTGACTTAACTCACATTAAACAGTCATAGCTAGCATTCTAGGACCCACAGGAAAAAAGAACCACACACACAGAACACTTCTGTGAGATTCTGACAGTGCAAAAATAAAAATAAGCCTACCAACATCACAACAAGGACCGGGCTTATTTGGATCGCGGAAGTTTAATTATAAAAATTGCATTTTAATTGATTGCTGCTGGAATAATTACAGCACTACCTTTCCAGGAAATGGCGACCACTGTATGTTTGTCAACAAAGAGGCTTCTTTTAATTCAATGTGCAATAATTATTTAATTACGCCAAATTTAGATCCTTATTTGAGAAAATTCAAATGTTTGCCTATTCCTCCCTGTCTCTGAGCAGTAACTTAAGAGATAAAAGCAATCTCCAAAAATAACATATCCATATACAAATGTATCCAAGAATAAGAAAAAAAAAAAAACCAACTACTTAATTTTGTAGCTTATCTGAATCTAGGCTTGCTATTACTGATAAGAACATAAGCACCAAGTGAGTGATCGCTACGAATCATTTGTGAATTGGTGGTGGGATCCCTTTTCAAACACGAGCAGGCGTTGGCCACATGTTCCTTTTCTAATGTGTGCTGTGGATTCAAGCACTATTATTCTAGCAGCACCTCCAGGCCCTGCTCAGCAGGAGGACCTCACGGTGACTGCAAGAGGAGAGAGAGAGACTTTATTCCTTGAGGAATGGGGATGTTGGTTTTCAGCCTCTTGGCAATTTTTCCTGCAATTGCAAAATCCTGCGGACACCCCCGTTCCTGGGGAGCAGCTCCCAGTGCCTCTCTGAACAGAACAGCCCGAAGCTCCGCGCCGGGCTGGCTGCTGCACAGCTCACTCGGGGCTCCCAGCTGCAGGTTGTGCTTGGCAGCCCTGCGAGGCGTCCCGAGTGCACCCTAAATAACACAGCCTAAATAACGCCGAGCAGCTGGTGCCAGGCAACTCGTACACCCAAGGCTAGCATGGAGAGCCCACCTCACCCACATTAGTGGGTTATACATGTGCAGATAGGGCTGGGAAGTGGCAGGGGTAAGAGGTGTTCCCTCAACAGGCTGCTCTCGATAGCAGCCTCGTATAGACAACTTATCCCCACAGCACATCATGCTTTTGGGCACCATGGATCTTCCAGGGATCAGAACCTGCAGCTCCCTCCTCACTTCAGCCTTCCCTGTGCCTTGGCACAGGGCACCTCTGCTCTCTGCTCCGACCTGCAGCATCTCCTGCCAAGCTGAGTCCGCCCAACAGTCCCTGGCAGCAACACTCAGCAGGACAGTGTTTGTTGGAGATGACACTGTGGAGCTGCAAACTGCTTTTCTGATCATGGCCAAAGACAAAGAGTGAGAACAGCTCTTCAAAGGTGGCCAGAGGAGTTTTGCTTTGCTGCAGTGCTATACAACCCTTCTTGCTCTATCACACCATCATTTTATCCTTAAGAGTCACCTGGCACTACTGCTGCTGAAGGAAGGGCTGCACATTCACCTTCTCCTCAAATAACTGTCTCAGCACTAGGAGAAGCAGCACAAAAGTAGAAAGCCTTCTAACCTCTAAATAAGAGCATACAGAAGGGCAGGATATGTATTTTCGTGGCAGGGGCTGGCGAGGCACATGCTATACTCAGGTACACAAATAGAGCTATTGGTTACCATAAATTCTACAGGGTGGGCAGAATTCATGAATATATTTCAGTTATTTAAATGTGCCCATATTTTGGTGCAACATTAGTATTAAGAACACACATGAAATACGAGGTTACTTTATGTTATATTACCATATTTGTTTTCTTAAATACCATTATCTACTGACATGTCACGCTCAAGGATCATAGGAACCTTACGTCTACTTTGAACACATGGAGGTATTCAAAAATCACTGTGCAATAGTAAGAAGTCCTGTGAGAATTACTGGGCTGTCACAGTGACAGCACAGCCACAACCACAGCCTCCTACCATTTGTCAAGGTTTACCATCTTCGTGGATTTTTTGTAACCAATACACAATTATTACTAGCACATCATTAACGGAGTCCTATCACTGTCACCTATGAATACATCTTATGCTGTAAGCTCATCCACTGTCACACCAGAACTCGCTCATCCTCCCTGCCAAGCAGATATATGTCAGTCAGAGGTAGAGGGTGTTACAGCCAATGCTGAGATAGATTTTGCATCCTATCTCCTTCGACAGGGTGCTGTCACTTTGCTGCGGATCCTCCTGGCGCTTCATCATTGTCTCACAAACCGCCCATCGAGGCTCTTTGCTCCTGCAGTCACTGCTGGCTCCTAATACATGTTTTCTCTTTGAAGGAGGCGTCTTCAGACACTTGCCACAAAGCCCATGCTTAGCACACGAGGAGGGATGGGGACACATGGGGACTCGCCATGGGGCTGTGTCTGGTGGCCTCACTCGGATGTCCCGCTCGAGCCCCCGGGATGGACAACCCCAGGATTACAGCCGAATGATACGGACACAGGTAACCCCTGCTACGGAGAAATGCTGTGTTCTCTATCTCCATGGGAACAAAAACTGGTGCTTGTAACTGGTAGCATGGACAGTCTTTTCTCAGAAGACAAGGACCACTGCGTGGGTAGGCTTTCATTCTCGGAAAATAAACACATCTTTCGGCTAATATCTAGTCTTGGCAACTGGCTAGGGAATTTGTTAGAAGATAAACATGGAGATAATTCCTAGCAAAAGTTTCACCCCAGATTTATACAGCATCAAAACCAGTCTCCTATAGCCTGCTTTCCCCCTTCCCAATGCACCCTTGTTAGAAGACCTGGATTAACACTTTCTTCTGTGCTTACAATACCTTGAAAAACTTGGGAAGTTTTTAATTAAAAAAAGAAAAAAAAAACGAGGACAAGTGAAGTTGGACTGTGCAGAGTGCTTTGCTGGTCTGATCTAGGACAATGTGCCCTACATAGAGCTCAAATATAACATCCTTTGGGAGGCCGTCTTGCTTCCATTCAGCTTTTGCAAGACCACCTCCGCCCCCATGATACTAATGACAGATTTCTGAAGCACAACTCCCATTCTGGTCTCGCTGTCATTTCTAATGCTACAAACAAAATCATTAGTAGCAGGCGTGCAGAGGGAGGGCAAACTAGGCACAGATAGATAATTTGTTCTATAGTGACATATTCTTGCAGTTCGTGCTTCCTTGCTGCTATTGGCACTGAAATAGCTTATCCCGAGCCACAGTCAGCAAACTCTGCTGCAGGTGGGTGACACCTTCCCATGATGGATCCAAGGTCTGTCTTTTTCTCATTTTTGTCTATTTTTTCCTGCCAAAGAAATGCCATTGAATTGGGCTAAAATAGTTGCTCTTGTTGATGGAAGCCTTGTAGTTGGCAGCTAGAGGGATATTAAGGAAAACAGAAAATCTTTAGATGTGTCATTAGATACTCCAATGAAAGCATGGCCAAATTATTACTGCTCTCCTTCCATGTCTGTCTGCCCAAGAAATTCCTGCAATTTTGTACTTTGAAGCAACCGACAGGAAGAAAAGCGCAACTGTCCTCTCCTTGCGAGAGCCTTGTTGACTCTCCTCCTGCACATTCCTGGGTGCTTTTTGCAGGAAGGCATTTCTCCCTTCTGTGCAATCTCTAGCAGAGAGAACAGTTTGTGTCCACCTCTATCCCACTCTCCACATGACTAAACTGCCGGCAGGATGTTTCTGTGAATCAAAAGGATGCTGGAGACGCCAGCCAACGACAACGCACCAACTCCAGGAGGGAAAGGGCTCCGTCAGTCCCTCCTGCTCCACATTCCCACACAGGGAATGAACATGCTGTGCTCCACGCTAGGTCCAACTGAATAATTCTGTGTGCATCAAACCCTGGCAGCATCAGCCCATCTTACACAGCCCTGTGCTGCTTACGCCAAACGCTGCATTGTCCCTCTTGCAACTGCAGGGCTGTGTGTTGGGTGTTGCTTTCCGCTGGTTCCTCTGTGGCCTTTTTTCTTGCTAGTCTTGGCATCACCTGGCAATCCATCTTTTTTCCTTCTCCAACTCTATTGCATAACAAGAATGGCACAGCTGCTATGCTGTGCTTCAGCAGTGTGCAACCAAGCCCTGGGAATGAGCCTGCTGTGCCAGGTCTATCCTAAACACTCATTTTTGGTGGCTATTTCACTGGTATTTGAAATAAGAACTCTCCTATCTCTCTGTCATTCCCGGGCATGTCCCTTATTTCGGATCTGGACTCCTTCTACACTAAGCTGCTATTTTATGCTCCATCTTTCTTAAGAGGGTGGACAGATGGCTAAATTGGGGCTGGAGATGAAGTTGTTCACACTAAACAGACACTTTTGTGCCTCCAGTGGGTGGAAAGGGGTGTCTGTGTTGCACATCATGGCTGTAGGAAACACAACAAAGAAACCTTGATGAGAAGAATCAGGCAGAGGTTAGAGAGCCAAGAGGAAACAAGTTGTTGGGGGCTATTACAGCACTGTGAAAATATCAAAGAGAAAATGCAAGATGTGCTGACCAAGCACAGCAGTCACCCCTACGTCTCGGCACAAGTCAGAAAGATTCAGAAATCTCTTGCCTATGTAGACTTCTTTTTCATATGAATCATGAGTTTGGAGCAAGATATCTCATATTTGAGACACACACATAGAACCAGGAATAAAGAACCACACTTACAGGTGTAGGTCATCTCAAAGCTGTCGCTGATGTTCACAATGTCAATCTGGGGAAGGAGCTTAGGGGGTTCCGTGAGCTGAGACAAGGCAAACCGAAAAGCCGCATGTTCCTGGGACTGCTGATTAGGAAATAACCCCCCTGGGGAGAAAAAGAGAACAGAGGAAAAGGTCTTAAATACACCCATATTAGAAGGCACTTTGGTCCAAAGCACTTTGGTGGGCAGAGGCTGCAGCCACCCAACTCAGGATGTGACTCTGTACTCCAACATGCTCCCATACACAAGACCTTGAGTCCTTGTGCCCACTGCAGGCAGGTTGGGTGCAGAAAACCTCTGCAGGTTGCACGTTATGTAATACCTGGATCACAAACGGAGCAGCCCTCATGCTCCCTTGGACCTTGTGCGCAACAGGATCAGGCTGAACCAGGAACGCAGCTCAACCTTCCTCCCATAAGTTGAAGGAGGAGAAGTAAAAGTGCTCCCAGCTTTATCTTAAGGGGGGTGGAATTGGAATATTTCTTCCTCCTCCCCCTCATAATTAGGCCCAGGTGGGAAGTTGCCTCCTGCTCTCCAGGAGGAGGAAAAGGACTGCCAGGGGCCAGGAATTCCTGCGGAAGACCCAGAGGGACAAGGCCACGCTCAACATGAGCTGGGGCCGTGCTTGGCCTTGCCCATGCACCAGCACCTGTGGCTGCTGCTGCACTGAAAAGCCCCAAAGTCACTTACCAGGTGACAGGGCAAACTCAGAGAACTGAAAATTCAGCCCTGAAAGGGCTTGATTGGAACAGAAACACAGAAAAACTCTGACCCGCAGCGCAGCAGAAATCACATGTGATCCAGGACCAGGCTGCAGCCAGGCTCAGAGCCTCATTTGCCCCCCACAAACCCTGGAACAAAGAACAGAATAAGCCGGTCCTAGGAAAAGTTTCTACTGCTGCCACTGCAGGAAACTTGGCTTGCAGCACATCCCTTCGTATGCGCCAGAAAGATGCTATTGGATTTGGCTTGTCTTCTAATCTATGTGCATGTAGTAGCAGCTCTGTTATTCTCATTTTACGGGTAGGGAAACAAAAGCGCTCAGCAGCGAGGTGGAATTAGAATAAAAAAGCAGACAGTGTCAGTCCCGGCCTCCAGGGCAGATGCCCTGGGAGAGAAACAAACGTGCGGACACCTGCTAAGCAGTGGCATTTTGCACATCTCCGGTACAGAGGGCATCCTCTTGTGCAGCAAGGGCTGTTTGTGCATGGATGTGCCTCCCTCCCTTCCCCCCCAGCCTATTCATGGGTGTCAGGGGAGGAAGCAGCTAGCAGCTAAGTTAAGCCATTATATATGTTTGCTGAAAGGGAAGGAATCCGAGATGCTGCACAGATTTGGGGTAAAGGGGAGGCAGGAAGGGAGGGAGAGCGGGATGCAGCATAAATGGCAATAAAAGCACCAGTTGTGCAGCTGGACTAAGGCGGGAGTTGCTTCAACTTGGGGGATTAGCAACTGATTGGCATCGTGAGGACAGAGGCGGTGAGGAAGAAAGGCAGCAGGCAAGGGAAGGGAATCTGGGACCTGGTTCCAAGTCATCATCAATAAAGATCAATGGGAGAGAAATAAGCAACCGGGGAGGAGGATGAGGAGCACCGAGAAGTTACGGAATGGGAGTCGGGGAGAAGGGAATCAAACAGGCAGTGCCCGTGCGCGGGGGAAGCGAGTAGCATGAAATGAAGCCAGGCTTGAATGCAACGTCTTCCTCCACTAGCTCTGCCCTTATTCTTTAGCAACAACAACAGAGAGCGCCTGTTTGTTACCTCTCGTCCCAGTTACCTCCAGATGAGAGGGAGCATCCTCACAAAAGCGTACAAGGCAAGCGCTGCTTTGGCAAATGCAGCAACGCACAATGGCAGCCCAGGCATTTCATTTCTCATAGCAAGAAACGGATTTTCTTTTTTCTTTTTTAGGATGCTTCCTCCATTTCAGAGGCACTTTTCCCCCTCCGTGTTGGTGTGTGCACAGGCATTTATTCCCTTTTCTCGCCCTCAACAAATTGATGCACATCTCTGCCATTGCAACAGCCTCCCCAGCTCATTCCAGTGCACAAATGCAGCCTGTGCTGATGCCCCCATCTCTCTCTCTCTCTCTCTCTCTCACACACACACACATTCTCCCTTTGCAAGCGAATGGACGGGTCAGTTTTCCCCCCGCCACCCCCTCTCCACCCCTACCACTTGCCAGGAACATCGCTCCCCACCGGCCCCGAGCTCTGCACTCACCTATCTGGATATTGTTGGGGAAATTGGCCCCTAACACCGCCCCTAGGAAACTGGTGCAGAAGAAGGCAAAAATGTGCTGCATATTCCCTTTTGCATTGGCGAAAAAGAAGCCCAGCTCCAAGCATAGATTTGATTTTTCCCCCGCTCCGCTCTCTTTAGCTGGCTCCCTCGCCTCCCTTCTGCTGTGCCGTCTGGACCGGGCGTCTCTTTCTGGGAGAATCCAGCGCTGAGCCTGCTGCTTAACACCGACTGACAGCAGGATTAACTGAGCGCTGCGAGGAAGCAAGAGAGCCCGCTCCTCATGCACATCCCTCCCCCGTCACACACGCGCGCGCACGCACACCCCGCGCGCTCCCCTCCAGCTAATTTGCCTTCCCCTCGTTAGCGCTCAACAGCTGGGCACCGCGGGCCCCTCGCTCTGCTGTGTCCCCCGGGCTCTGCTCGCTTAGGGCACCTGCACCTACCCCAAAATTCCACCTGCCCCCTCGCCCCTCAGCTTCTCCTGGCACCAAATGGGGGGGGAAAAAAAGCCCTGCAAATCAGTAGGTGGCAAACTCCTCTAGGGAAAGGGCTCCACTGCTCTGCTTCCAGCTATCGCTTCCCAAACCGGCCTCTTTGCCCCGGGACTGGGAGTTGTGCGCATCAGTCTCAACATCCTGGCTGCTTAGGATAGTAAAAAGGGATAGATCCTGCAAACGTGCCCTGGAGGGAAAGGTTTCAGAGGTCCAGATAGAAAAGACTCTCAAGAGGACCAGGGAATCCCTCCCTACCACCATTCTCACTGGGTTCCCAACATCTCCTTGCTGCCCACTGGTGACCTCCAAGGCATCTCCACACCAGCCGGGGTGGCTGCAGAGGAACATGTGCTGGCCAGCACTGTCACAAGGGTCAAGCTTCCAAAATTGGGGGGCTTATTTCAGCCCAAATCTTTGCAGGAGCCATTTTGCCCTGAGGTTGTAGCTTATTTCGCCCAAAACAGCTTTGCTCCAAAACACAACCAAAAAAGCAATAAAATTAATGACAATAAAAAGACAATCTTTGGGAACAATGTGAGATTTGGAGATGTTTTGAGTAGAAATGCTTATGAGGCAAACACAGAGTCATCTCAGAAAGGAAAAACATCATCCATTCACCTCAGAAATATGTATAGTCCAAACCAAACCAGGAGCCTCTTGTGCCAGACCTCATCTATCCATGATCAAGCCATGGGTGGCCCTGACTCTCTGTAGCCGACTAAATATAGAGGGTAAAAGGCAGAGAGGAGACAGGGGAAAAAGAGGCTTGTCCATGGCAAATCCTGAACTGTTGGCTCAGCTGCTCCATGGCCATGTGTGGTGCCTTGCCCTGGTCCCCTCTCGCCCTCTCAGAAAGCAGGAGTTTAAACTGGAAGAGCATCAACGAGTGATACTATGATGCTCAGAGATCTGGAATTGCTCCTGTATTAGAAAATTTAGACAGAACAGGACTCTTTGCTGAAAGGGGTAGTTGAAAGCGGATGTGACCGAGCTCTATTAAATACACAGAAGCACAGAGATATCCTCCTTTGGCCACAGGGATCAGGCAAGAAGATAATTTACAGAGGAAGGACAACACTGCTCATAACACACACAAGCTTCTTACGAGCAAATACTCTTGAAAACAGAGGTAGTACCATGTTTTTGTAGTGTAGCAGTAGCGTCATACACAATTGTGCTCTGTCTCCACAGCTAAATGTGACAGTGCAGGAGATCGCACTACAAATCACATGTGGCTGTGGGCACAGACTGAGTAAAGAAGCGTGACTCTTGCTCCATGCAGAGACAATCATTTCAACTCTGCAAGTAAGAGTTTGGGATCCTTAACCTCCTCCTGGACAGTCATACAGGTTTCTGGGATGACAAAATGCATTATTTAACCCCCACGTAAATGCCAGATTAAGTGCAGGGTCTGCACAGCTGTGGTCTAATTCCTTGCATTAGAGCAGAGTTGCACTGATGCCTGCAACCTTGTAACACCTTACAACAACACTATGTACAGTTATACTTCAAAAACACAGTCCAGAAGACTTGCATCTTCCTTATGGCAAGCAATAAAACATCCCTGTAGGACACAGTCCTTTTTCCCTAGGATACCCTTGACCAGGGCAATGCCTCTTGGCATCAGAAAGTCCAGTTTTTTTCTGGCATTTTTTCTGGCATTGAGGAGTGAGTTACAGGTGGGCAAAGGATGCTCTTCTTCTCTGTCTCACTGCCTGAGTGACCCGAGACAGACTCACCCACAAGTTCACGTTGGCTATCGATGGGTAGCACCTTTGTCAGGCTTACACCTCGCTCCCTAATTTAAGCAGTGCTATCTGAGGCTAAAGTAACCCACTGATAGGTTTTATGGGCTTTTGCTTTCCACTCAAAATTTAATAGAAACAGCTGCATTTGTAATGTGAACAAAGGCACTGAAGTAAAAGCAATGTAACAGAAAGACTTCCAGCACACTTTGAAAACTCCCAAGCTATCTTACCAGTAGTAATAATAGTAGCCACAACAGTAAAACACTGTAATAGCTAACAGAGAGCTTGCAGTTGCATGAATTAATAATGCTGCTTTTGTCTATGAACCTCTCAAAGTACAGGTGCCTTAATAAGGAGAACTTTAATACCATGTAACAAGATAAGTAGTAATAAGACTATTATTTTAAGAATGCATTAATTTCCTTTCTCCCTTTAGATAACAGCATTTTAGTCAGTTTGTTACAAAGATGTTAGAAATTAATTTTGGCTGCTTTGAAAATGACTTGAATCAACATCAAAGCAATGGCAGGTGGTTAATTTTTGGCTAACATTAAATGTAGCAATGGGGAAGTGGTGAAGCTCTTGGATGTCACATAGATGGTCACAACAGAAGGACAGATCAACCTCCAGGCAGCACCAAGCAGCAGGCAGATCCTTCTGAGTTGTTATCAATTGAATTATTTGGACTTCAAAAGAACAATCAAAGGAGCTTATTCCTGATTTCAGGAGACAAGGAAAAACGTTTGGTACAGCATTTATGTATATGGTGCACTGTTGTCTTTATGGGGGCAAATACAACCTTCTCCTATTTTGTCTTGAAGTGTCTGTAGGATGTGTGTGGGACAGAAAGCATCCCTTGGTTAACAGCACCTCATAGGTCTTGTGGAATTAAACCCCACAATGGAGGTGTAAGGCATTGGGTAATGTTAAACATGTCTAAAAGAAAGGGCCTTCCAATTTAAGGAAAGAAAGGCCATAAAGGAATTTTAGAAGTGATTCACAGTTAAGCTCTTTGCCAGACGTTACAGTAAGAAAATGAACCCATCAAAACTAACTTTCCTGTTGTACTCTGCCTGGGTTGACCTTGCTGTACTTGCTGAGAACTGTTGTTCTCACCCATTTCTGCTCCAAAAAGTTTGGAACACGCTCATATCTCATCACTAAGGGGCCATCTGCCACCTACATTCCCCTTCTCTCAGCTTTGTACGACACCCAGTCATCCACAAGAGCACAAGGGTCCATCTCCTGTAGCAGGGCCTTCGTTTCCAGAGTAGGAAATAAGCAGTCGTTGCAGCAGAAATATTTCTGTACCAGAATCTATGGAAAAACAAAAGGCTCATTCACATGCAGAAGCCTCCAGCCTTGAAAAATGAGGAAGCCGAGGGAACGTGGCACACATCTGACCTCCCGGCAGAATTGTTTCCCCTGGTGCCCACTGTGCTTTACGTGATGCTCCTGGATGCCTTTAAAGAAGCTTTTGAAATACCACTATTTCCAAAATCCCTTTTTATTTTTTTTAGGTGGCCAATGTCTACAGGAGGTTTTTGATAAAGGGCAGAATATAATTATAATGATTAATTTAAGCTAAAAATTCAAAACAACATAGACTGTCGTCGGGGTTTTTGCATAGCCTCGGCATAAATGAATGCTAATGGAGTGGCACTCGTTCCCCTCGCCTGCCGCTTGCCACTCGCCTCACTTTTGTTCCTCTGGGTAAGGCACCTCGCAGGAAATGACAAGGTGGAGGTCACAGCATAGAGCAGAGTCCACGAACCCAAGGAGGGAAGAATTCAGAAGAGATGAAATGGGAAAAGGAGCCTAAAGGAAGGGGAAAGGGCCGTGGCTCCTTGTGGCAAGGGCATGGCTTGGAAGGGCTCACCTGTGTCCTCGCTTTATCAGGGCTTATCCCCACGGGCAGTGTCACTGCAGCAAGGACAGCGGCAGGCCCCAAATTCGCACTCCAAGAATCCCTAAAGTAGAAATCATGGGGGATTCGAGCTCTTTACAGTCATTTCCATGTGTGTCTATACACTATATTTTAGCATTACATGTTTACTCCTGTTCTTTAAAACTGGAGGCTATTTTTCACACCAGCAAAAAATAGCACCTACATTGCAGACCTCAGAACATCTTTAGTGGAATCTCCTGCATGAAAATAGCTACAGTGACATTTGATATCAAGCAGAAGAAAATCTCCTCTCATCTGTGCATCAGGCCTGTCTATGGACCACTCTTTTCTTTGCCAGCAGCCAGGGTTGTCAGGTGAAAACTTTTGGACTCCCAGAAGCAACTCAGAGAAGTTGAAGGAAGCCTGAGCTTCACTACTTCTCAGTGTGCACTAAAATATGAAAATGAGAGACTGGGGCAACTGTAGATGATGTGGATGAGTGCTGCAGCCATTCACCATCCCCATCACAGGCACAAGGTGAGCCTAGTTGTAAGAGGGTCCCACCTGGTACCAAGCAACATTGGAGCAATGATATTTTAATGCCACCAGATAACGCTTCCTAATCTACTGATGTGAACCGGAACTGGGAAACATTAGCTTTTTCCATAAACTCTATAAGAATGTGCTCCTGTTGTCATCATGATCCGCTTATTACCATATTTATAAGAAATGACTTCTGGCTCACTGTGGGATAATTAGGTAAGTAAATGGACTGGAAGATAAACCTGCCAATCAAAATGGTACTGCGTGTGCACCTTTCAGCTGGAATTTCATGAACAGCAGCTGGGAAATGGATGCTCCAGTTTGGCTCAAAGAGCCCTCGGGACATGGGGAGGACCATTACCCTCAAGAGCTGGATCTGTTGTGTCTCTGAATGGACATGGAGCCTTCAGAGCAAAGACTTGGGGATCCCAGACTCTGGGGAGGAGTGTAAACTTCTGTACTTAGTGTGAAGTGAATGCAAGTCTTGGATGCTTCTGAATTACACCTTTACTTGCAGAGTTGTTGGACTAGTTTAGCCTGGCAACTGGTAGGCATGAGGTCCATGTCCGTTGGACATGCTGGATGCACCCACCTGGGGCATCTCAGACAGACCATATCTGGTGCAAACAGCACCGAGCCAGGTCTCAAACCGTGGGAGAACTCATGCCAGACACTAGGGATCTCCAGTGGACCCCAAGGGAGGCTCAACAGCCTCCCCTGAAACAAGACACAGTTGTGTGCAATGCCCCAAGTCTCCCTTTCTCCTACAGGGAGGGCTGCTTGTACTTTTTTTTTTCCTCTTAGTGAATGGTTGATTTATAACTACTTATAGAAACACTTTGGGCCCTAGTCTCAGTTTACGTTCTTTGCTGAGTCATAAACATAAATCAGAGTTGTGGGTGGGTCCCTGTTTGTTATTAAAGCACCTTATGTTTCACTAAACCTTGCCAAAGGAAGCAGAAATTGCTGGTAATACGTTAAAGGTACAGTAGGTTTACTGCTGTTTGAGTATGTAATATCCCTCAGGTTATTGCCACAGATTGGGCTGCCTTGTTATTTTCCGGTTGAATGGAAAAGCTAATAAATGACAAATAAAAAACTGTTGAAAATACATGGTTAAAAAGTATATACTATGAAAGATCAGGTACAATAGATGGAATCAAAATCAGAAATTCTGGTTATCAATAGTTCTGTCAAATGTTCAGATATGCCAACAAATTTTCTTTCATCCAAAGTTTCTGAAATGTTGCAAATGCTCTGGATGAAGTCAAATAATGATTGAGGTGATTATGCAGTTTAATATTGATAGATGAATCAACCTTCATTTCTAATCCCAGCCATCAAAGCCAAGATGCGCAGAAAACAAATGCAAAATGAGGAAGATAAAAGGATGCTGATTTAGGAGGAAAGAAAAAAAAATGAAGCAAAACAAAAAGCAGCAGCAGCAATTGCAGCAATTCAAGCAGCCTTGCAAAGATCCCATCCTTACCATCTGGCTCAGCCTTTCCCAGGCTGCTTCGCTGACACGCGAGATAAACACGTGGGCTGCGCTTTAGGGTGGCCCATCTTGCCCTTTCTAATAGTCAAAGGAATCAAAGCTTTCAACTGGAATAACTGAGTCAAGAAAAGAAATAACAATTTCTGTACCAGAGCTGTTGCAGCACATCCTACTGTGGCAGCATCCCCGCTGTCAACAGTGGAAAAAAGGGGGAAGTCTACACACAAAAGGAAAAAACTAAAAAAATCACCATAATTATCAGCGTCTCTCTGTCAGTGGTTTCTGCAATCAATACAGATATTCACGTCACTTCCCTTTGCTCCTCAATTACTTCCCAGACTTCCTCTTGGTGCAAAACAGGAATTGCAGTGTTGGATCAGAAAACACAACCACATCAAGTCCCTCTGGTATCAAGTCCCTCTGGTCCCCAGTGCTTCATACCATCCAGCTACTAAAAGCAAAGAAAAAAGAGCAAATGCAAGTTTTCCTAAAAATCTCTTCTACCTCAATATCCACTTGCAAAAGCCTTCAGCAAATCAAAATTTCCATTCCCTAAATTCAGTGCCAGAAAGATTCATGTTACTTCAATTCTGGTGATTCTACCTGAAAATTTGACATGTCCATTTGTGCCACATAAATCCCTCTTGGAGTTCGGAAGCACCAAGTGCCTTCTGAAGAAAAGATAAGACCAAAATAGCTTTAGTAGAACAGTTTTCTGGAGGAAAACACTGCTTCAGCAGGCATGAAGCATTTCTTGGAAATGTGTTGATTCTGGTGAGATTTCTTGAGGGAAAAGACAGGATAAAGCATTCTGATCAGGTGAAGATATTTCACTGCTATTTTCAGGTCTAAGGCTTTGCTGTCATATTTAATACTATTATGTAATTTTATCTGATAAGGTTTTTTTTCTTTAAATTCTTAATAGGTGTGGAATCACAATGGGTTTAGTTCCAGTTCAGAAGAGGAATAGACCAAAATTTTCTGAGTTTTCTACCAAACAGAAAATCCAGGTTTCATTCATTATTTCTGAAGAATCACAAAGAGGCTTCAAAATGGGACAGGGAAGCCATTAGAGCACTGCCTGCAAGGGGAAGTCAGTCAGATACCTCTCAGGGCTCTCCTACATCTCCTAAAATGTCCTTCAGTTCCACGGGAACAGTTCTCAGGGCTCTCCTACATCTCCTAAAATGTCCTTCAGTTCCACAGGAACAGTTCTCAGGGCTCTCCTACATCTCCCAAAATATCCTTCAGTTCCATGGGACAGTTCTCTACAAGCGCATGGCCAGACAGCCCCTATCAGTGGCATCTCCTGGCTTTTTACCACTCTGCTGAGGCACCCAGTTCCTTCGCACAACTGTTCCCCACTGCTGCAAGCTCTGCAGCGGTGCCATCCGAGGAGGAAAGGGCCATATCTGTCAGCAGTGGCTGCTCTCCTGGGGGACCTGCAGATACATTTGATGAGGACTCAATGGCAGGATCTTTAGCTGAGCTATCTCTGTGTTAGGTTGTTCTACTGGGGCAAAGTGTCATACGGTTTTCCGAGCAGCTGAGGATCCACGGGTTATCTCTACTTTCTCTTCTTCATCCTTTAGACATCACAGGAACGACAGGGAGCTAGGGTTGTAATCTGAAACAAAGTGCCGTCTTTAAAGAATCATCCCACTTGCCAAGCTGGAAGGGAGAGATAAGAAGGTGATACCTGCCCCATCATACAGTACATTTCTGCAGGTGTCTCATATTATTCATCAGGATTTTTGCCCAAGACCTTCTGTACATCACAGGCAGAGATCAGTGCGGTATTACAAGTGCAGAGCTAGACGTCCTTTGTACTCCAGCAACAGACCAGACAGAAAGCACAGAACAAACCCTGGCGTCACCCGGCGCACCAGGAAATTTTCAGCCCCGTGTTACAGAGCCTGCAATCCTGATGTATGGAAATCAAATGGCAGCAGATCATTAACAAGCTCCATGCAGTCCAGCAAAACACAGAACTTGGTATCTTTAATTGCAAAAAAAAGGGCAAATGAGATTTTTTTCAGGGATACAAAGGTACAATAATTACTTTAGAGCCCATATGTATCTAAGTGTACTTGCTTCAGATAAAGCCTAGGACTTTCAGGCAGCTGGATACTGAAGATCCAGTTACTACAGTGAGTCATGAAATTCAAGAAACTTCATGCTTCTAGTAAGCTCTGAGGAAATGGTGCCATTCAAGGCACAGCAGCATTCAACCGTGCTTATGGAAAGCTTCAATCATCCCGCTACCTGTGGCCAGGGATATAAAAAAGGAGCACTTATGCCATCTGAGACATTGGTAGAGGAAGCAATTTGCCTAAACTCACAGAATCTGGGGGAGGGCTGGGACTGAGATCCATCATGCAGCAGGAGCGTAAGGAAAGCCCCCAGGCACGAAAGCCTTGTGTGCTTGTCACAGCCCTTGCCTCCCCAGCCCACGTCTCATAGGAAAGTCCCCAAGAGCTACTGCCATCTGTAGCAGCATGATGGCAAGCGGTACATTGCTTAAAACAACACAGGGAACCACAGACATTTGGAAGTGATTCAGGTGAACATGGTGCTGTTTTATAAAAATGAATCATTTGCCACCAATTGATTTGTGAGATTCGCACTGCTAACAAAGCACTGGCTTCTCCTGGACACAAGCAGCCCTACTGATGAAGGGGCAAGTCTCCTGGCTCCATCTGCTTAGTACTCACTTTTATGACAGTGTAAAAAGAAAAAAAAAAAACATGGAACGCAAAGACCTGGTGACCTAATTCATTAACCAGAGGCTGTTCTCATCTATTTGCATGTGCTTTGCAATGTACGTCCTATGGGCTCCTTTCCTCCTGCCTGCCAAGAAGCAGAAGATACTTAAGCCTCCTATCAGCATGATATCATATGTATTTATAAATGTTCGCCCCCCAAGAGGAGGAGACGCTGAATGCCGTGCATTTCAATGCCCTGCCCAGGGCTTGTGCTAGAGCCACGCGAGTTTCGCTGGTCCCTGCTCCCAATGGCAAGCCACAGGTGCCGGGAGAGCAGCATCCGCAGAGCCCTCCTGCCTCCTCCAGCTTTTGCAACGAAGTGTTTTCCCCCCAGAGTTGTGATTATGAAATGTCACCGTGGAAACAGTTGGAATATAATATGTGCTCGCTCGCTCTCCCCGCTTGCCTCCCCTCCCACCAGCCTCCTCACTTTCCCAAGCGGTGTTTGCGCTATAAGAAAAACCCTCCTCGCAGCCCTCCTCCCCCCAAAGGGGCCTCGTGGTGACTGTGACAAAAACAGATGCCTCAAAAATTATCCCTATTCATTAACAGCTCCTTGCTACCTTGTAGCTACGCTAAACCTACTGAACTCAGGCGGGTATCGGTGCAGCGAGCAGAAGGACTTCCTGCTGCTCACTGCCAAGGAGCTCCTGCAAAGCACAGCTAGGAAGAGGCTCCGAGGCTGGAGCAACCCGCGCTGCCGTTGCTATAACAGTCACCAAAAGAAAGCCGCTCCAGCAAAGCATAATTCCCCTTTCCGTCTCCCTGCCATCCTGTTTGCCACCATGTTCCCATTAGTGTTATAATCAAAGCGTGACATGTACGTGTGTCTTGGGCTTCTTGCTCAGCTTCCACCATCTAGAGGAGGAGGAGCTCGAGCTCTCCTTGCTCTGCCCGTGTTAATAAAGCATCATCTCCCCCTAATCGCCATTTCTTCCACACTCCTTGTCAGCAACACAAAAGGTCAGAGCTGTCCACCTGAGCGTGGAAAGGTCAGTTCACTTTGGATCTGATGGTGCTATCTCATAGCTCTTGGAATATAATCAGCTCACCTCCTATTTATTTGGTATGACTTCAGCACTATAAAAGAGCAGGGACTGTTTCAGAGAACTCATCTATCTCTCATAAGGAACATGCAGGCAAACCCAAGGGAAAATTTGAGCTCAGGAGA
>JAUBOD010001004.1:2317361-2332154 GCA_032353885.1 Nothura maculosa
AGCAGATGGGAGGCCATTTGGGCTTATTAAAGACAAGTAGATCAAAAAGATGGAGAACTAAGGATCTCTTAAAGAGCAAAGGGTCCGGTACCCAAGAAGGGTGGGGAGAAGACCACAGGTCTATTTGCTAGCTATTTGAAATAAGCACTTAAAAGGACCAAAATGGTACCTAAGCAGTGATGCTTGGACATTGTTCTCCACTGCAGCTACTTCCCACAGTTTTCATAGGCCTCGTTATCAACAGATATCATCTGCTGCATCCCCCACCATCTGCACCATCACCAACTACTTGGCAAACGCAGCACAGCCCCACCAAAGGGAACTCAGATCTCAGTCTGACTCCAGAACCTTCCATTTCCCCATGGTAAAGTGGAGTTCACGACCCATTCCCTCCATCCACCACTTGTAAGCGCTGAGCTCTATGATAATTCCTCTCCCAGCAACCTTTCAAGCAATATATAATTTAAGAATTATAAACGTTATTCATGCAGCTAGAGAAGACATAAAATACTCAGTTTACATGCAAAATGCACGAAAGCAAAAGAAAAAAGCTAGAACTTGAGTTCTGCCTACATAGCACAATAAAACACTGTATAAAGGAACTTCAGCTAGGTGTAAACAAACTTACTTCTGGACTGTCAAAACAGTTCCTCTGGATTAGCAAGGCACTTGATAAAGGCTATTTCTCTTTTATCATTCACATCAGTATTCCAGTTTGAAGAAACCAGCACAGACACTTTCAGCCAACTCTTTGTGCCCACACTGTGAGCAGGCTTGGAGCTTCTGAGGTTACTAGAAGACCTTCATCCTTGCTCTCCCTGGGGAGAAACCCAAAATGTGATCTCCTCTGAAACCTTTCTAAGAAGTCAGCAACCTGTAGAAGCAAGTATGGCCCTTGGTACTTTAAGAGAATATGGATTATGGTTCTGTGGCCTACAGAGCAGAATTTGACAGTATTTGACAGAATCTGACACCTTGATATCACAAGATTCTTCTGGGAGTTTTAATAATTTCACCATGTATCTGAGCAGCAAACACCACCTTTCTTCCATGACAAATAGAATAAATATGCTTTAAATGCAGTTCCCTTCTCTCAAAGGACATTGCCTGTGCTGCTCAACACTTCCTTTCTCATCAATAAGCACATGTCATACAACACCAACACTGAAGTACTGGCCCCTGTGACTACCGACAAGGAAGGAGTAGCACTGTTTGTTGGTAGCAGGAACAGCCTTATCAGAGAAACCACTTTTATAAGCAGTCAGCGAGCAGCCTTATAACTCACGGCTGTGCTTGTCAGTGCTGTGCAACAGACAGTGCAGGGCAAGCAACCAGGAAAACCTAAGCAATTTTCTTATCAATCATTTGCTATATGGTCAGCATCCCACTCTTTAAAGATCAGGTCATGAAATGTTCACCACCAAAGCTGGAGCCTTCCCAGCAGCACAACTCACAGCAGCACTAAGCAAATTATGCATCTTAGTCCACCCTGTGTTTTAATGGACTTGCTATCTGACTGCTTGAGATAAAACTCCCCTGGTCTAACTGAAGAGGCGAGTGCACCTGACACGCACTCGCAGCCAAAACCTTTTGCATAGCCTTGTTGTTCCACATGCAATAAAAAAAATAAATAACTTGGCCTTATTCTATGAAGTTTTTACTTCCTTAGAGCTGCCAATAGTTATTAAAGCAGCATAAACATTAGCTGCACAGTGCTGATAGGAGGACAGAAACTGGTGGCCGTCAGTCACGACAGGGAAAGATGCTTCAGGGCATTCTTGTAATTTATTTCCACTTCTTTCCTGCCTGTCCTTTCAAAGTGCTGCTTGCAAAGTAGAAAGTGTCCTCAGACTCCACGAAATGCAGAGAAAGGGCAGGTCCCAGGCTGAGAGAGGTCGAGGGGAGGCACTGACACTGCCTGGCTTTAGGCAGATGGCTTAATCCAAGCTCCCACTACGAGCAGTTGGGCAAGACACTTATCTCTAGGCACAATAACCTCAGTAGTTATTTCAGGGACAACTCCTCACACTGGTGCCTCAGTTAAGTGTCTAGGCAATATGGTGAAATGTAAATCTTTGGAATCATGTCCCTACTTAGAGGAAACATTAGGTGGTGCAAAGTGTTATTTTTTCTGTACTTCTGCTCTGGGGATATACCTGCACAGATCATCTGGGCCAAGTACGCAACCCCTCCAAAATCTGCTTCTCTGAAGTGTTTGTTTTCTCCCGAGCTTCTCTCTCCCTTGAGATTTGGAGCAAAATTTGCCCAGGTAATCAGGCAGGCAGGCTTTTGCAGAGGAAACGCACGGCTGCATTGCAGAATTGAAATCCATCCCCCTCATCCCGAGCCAGGCACATTGCAGCTGTATCACCGGGCTGCAAGAACAGCTGCTGTTTTCCTGCCCTCCTGCTCCAGCCTTGCTGTGCTGCTAAGGTCCTGGCTTTACAAGGTAGGCTTTTCCTCCCTATCTCAGGCTTAGTGGGGAACAGACTTCTCTTATGGGGCTAGATAAGACTTTATGTCACCTTTGGTATATGCTGTATCAATGTGCACTTTGAAAAATTTTAGTGGCAAACTCTGTAGGAAAAACAAACAAAAATAACCCCCACTCTCCTGCTCTCTATAAGATGTGAAATTCCAGGCTGAGGGGTTGCAGGTTCCCAGGTTCCCTGTTTCTGTTCAAAGCCGATCCCTAGACCCACCTCCACCACAGATCCTTCTCAGGCTAATGAAAATTAACAAATCCGTTTAACAAAACTGAAGCATCTACGAGCTGTCTTAACATGTGTTTTACTGTAATAGCATACAGGTGATGGACACATGCTCTGTCCTATATTTTGTTATCACAGAAAAGGATATGTCCATCACGTTCTTGTTTTTCATTCATTAGTAGCAAATAAATTAGTGTTCTTAAGGGTTGCACAGACACAAACTAGCCCATATCCTGAAGGGCAGATCCAATCTTTGCAATAGTATCATCCCAATTGACACCGAAGAAACACTTAAAAAAAAACAAATATACAAACAAAAATACACTGAAGGCCTTTTCCATGCCAGTTTGTTCAGCTCTTGTAAACAAGAGAATATATACTTCCTAGTTTTATTCTAATGGTAATTCTGATGGCAAGTAATCCTATTGGTCAAGACAACAGCAGGAGGCTTTATGACCTGCTTGACAAATATATGGAAGAATAATCACCTTTGATTTCCAGTGTAAACTGCTGCCATCACACATTTAAATGAGGAAAATCAAGTACAGCAATAACCTGGTAATGGTTGGTTGGTCATGATGGGAAACAAGCTCCTCTGTCACTTTTGGTTCCATTCTGTTCCCGCATGGGCTATCAGGACCAACATCTAGCACAGCACAATCATTAATTCTATATATAACACAAAGACCAAGGAAATAGCAGAAAAATAACCCTATATCACTCACTGTTCCCCATCCCTGAACAACCTCTCTAATTCGTTACTACAGTATCCTGGTATAGTGTTACAGTACAACCCTGAATCATGTTTTTTCCTGATGGATTTATTAAGAATGGAAAAAAATCCAGTTCCATTCATTGAAGGATTCAAATCTTGATACTTCCATGCTGAAAATGTATAATTCAATCATTTAATATCAGTGCCAGTTTATGGGCAACAGGTGACAGTGTTCTGGCTGAGTTAGCAGCTTCTGCCAATACTCTCCCTATGCACAACATGAAAATCTGGGGAACATGCATCCCACAGTTGTCCCTTCCATTGCCTTGCATAAGGTCACCTCTTTTCGTCATCCAGCATGTTCACTGCCATCATTGCGACCATGCCATATAGCCTGCTCTTATCCAAAGAGAGGAAAAACATCCAGGGAATATCCTGTCTTCACTGCAAGCATATACCTATAGAGCCTGAGCATGCAGGACTCAGCACATCTTCTGTTGCTGTACGGGTGCTTCACCTCACCAACACCGTCTCTCTCCCCTGCTGGGAGCCACAGAGGTAGCACTCTCTGTACTCCTAAATAGTGGAACATGGGCCAATTTTTCTAAGGATTTTCTGGCCTGAATTGAGGAATTAGTAATTGAGTACCTAGCACCCACAAATGGACCTGAATTTCAGAAATACTCAAAGCCCAGCAGTTCCCTCCGTGAGGTTTCCAAAAACCTGCATCCATCCTTCACACACTCCCAACGCTTCCCTCCATGTCTGCTCACGTGCTCCTGTGCTGCATGGGATCCGTGGCTCTAAGTGACTCAAATACTATGTGTTACATTAAGCAACAAAAAATAGAAGCATTGAAAGTGAGATGGTGCAGAACACAGGCACTTGATCCAGCATGCTCTCTTTGGGGTGCCTGTGTCTGAAAATCCACATGTGAACCCGTGCACACTTGAGCACATGGTTTCATCCTAACTGAAAACAGCCAGGAAGGATTCAGAGTGCTGCATCCAGAGTGATAACATGATTGCTCTAACACTTAAGAGCAGCTCGTGGCACTTCTTGTTCCCGTGCACCTATTCATCCACCTACACAGCTCTTCTTTTTTATAATTAAATGCTGCACTCACCACCAAGGTCCTTCACTTGAACTCTCCTGCTGAAATGTGACAGAGCATCAGGATGTCACCCATTTCCATTCAGCAGCATTCAGTCTTTAAGCAGCAGGATGTGGTATTTATTTCTGCAAACTCACTGCAGCTGACTTTAAATTGCCTGTTTTTTTTCTGGTTTTTTTTTTTTTTGGGGGGGGGGTGGTTGGGAGGGAGAGAAAGGGGAGGGAAGAGGAGTGTTTGGAAAGAAGGAAGAAGAAGGAAAATCAATTGATCCTCCATGAAAAGCTAACACAGAAAGAGAAAAAGAAAAGACTGGCTTTAAAAGTCTTGACTCCAAGTCACTTTTCAAAAACAAACAAAAAAAATATTTACAATGATGACAAAGTAAGCAGGCAAAACGATTTTCAGGAGAGAAAAAAGAATTTTAGATCAACTATAGAGCTCACTTATTTGTGAAATACTATGTAAATTATTTCTTTTACTTTTAGCTTGATCAATTTAGTTAGAAATTTACTTTGAAGTGGATGTAAGGAGTTTGAATAAAATTAAGCTCATTATTCCAAACAAAGTGGCCCCACCCTGAGTCCTACAGTTACAGCTGTTTTGTTTTTATTTTCTTTTTGAATGTTAGTGGGATAAAGAAGTCTTCTGTTTTTAACATGTACTTGTGTACATGTTAAAAGTTATTTGTTTTAGTAATGCAAAAAAAACCCAAAAGTAATCTTCTACAATATTGCACTTCTATAAAGAGGCTTCCATTATCTCCTATTTACAGTCTCCATGAATATCATGAGCATTAGTAGGGCTTATTCCCATAATATCCCTAAGAGACAGAAAAATATTACCTTCATTTTACACATGAGGAACTAATGTTCACTGCAGCTTGTGGAAGTTGCCTGAAATATCTGAGGAAGTCTGACAGGGACTGCTGAAGCCTGTTCAATCTGAGCAGTGCAAAAATCAATAGTATCAAGAGGCAGTGAATGGCAGAGTTATTTTCTGTTCTTCACAGGACAGAGAATCACGGAATCTGGCTTTTTCTAGTACTTCATACACCTAGCAGTCCCCTGCTGTACTGGGGATAAAAAAATCCAAAGGCAGAACACCTGCGCTGCCAAGGCTGCAGGAACACTTTCCACAGCGCATGCTCGGGGCATGGTTCTCCTGTCTTATATATCACAATGAGTTTCTAATAAAAGAGGAGATACTGGCTGAGACATTCTTGTACTTAGTGGGAATGGTGTCATGGTGTTTTTAGCTTTACCTCCCCAGCCAAGGGGGATGAGAGCCAGAGGGAGTTAGATTTACCATCTCATCTGAGGAACATCATCTCTAATAGAAGAGCAGCCTCCTGAGCTATAGCACTCCAGAGCCATCCCCGCTAGGTGCTTCACCTGCCAGGCTAGGCTTAAACTCCTGACCTCCTGGCCCGGAGGCAAAGGTACCATGGGCTGAATGGAGCTGTTGTCACAACAATAACACTTCTGGTTATTCACTGGTGGTGAAGGGAGAACCTCAAGGAGTTATCCTTCTGCTTTCTCTGAGAGACTCTCCCTCAGATATAATCTGGAAATGCCAGTGAACTACATAATCAACTAAGAGTTCCTTGTCTGCTACTCCAGATGTAGAGTGTTCCTCTAGACACGCAAATTTGAAGAATCAGCAGTATTTGGTGATCTCAATCATTGGCTACACTACCCAGTGTGAGTCCCCAAACCATGTCTGCCTACAAGGAACCTGCCACATTCTGCTTGGGGTACAAAGCTGCAGCTCTGCTGTTAGTAGCTGCTGCTGCTCTTATAGAGTGTGAGCAATCAGGATGCAAATTAATCCTAATTATATCAAGCAGCAAACAAGGGAGTAGAGATGTAATCTATTATTTGGGCTGGAAGGTGCTTTTCACAATTGATCAGATGGCTGCCATTCCAGGCAAAGGAGCCAACAACTGGGGCACTCAAAGCATTAATGAGCTTTTGGAGGAGGAAGATGAGAGCTCAGCAATGCAGAGGGATCAACCTGCAGGACACATACAGGCTGAGGAACAAGCTTTCCTACTGGAGAAGGGTAGGACTGAAAACAACAAAAATGATCATTTAAATGAAGACATCTATAAGGATCCAGATGGTTTAATGAATACTTTTCTTTTGAAGAAATCTACAACAGTTGCCTTCAAAACCTTCCTGCAAGCTTTCCTTCATTGCCTCAGAATGGCTGGAGTTTGAAAAGCAGGACTGAAGAACATGAGGAATGAACAGCAGTAGCTACTCCCTCTGGCTTTAGCCACCTATGAAAGTCTTTCTGGCAGAACCGTGAAACCCCAAGTTCACCACAGATAACTTTTGGTACCCATCTGTGGCCTGCTTGGATGATCAGGCTTTCAATACAGCCAGTTCAGCTACATGCTTCTCACCCATGCGATATCTGAGGTGGATCCACTCCAGCCAGTTCCCCATCCGTGAATGTTACTGGAAAGCATCACACTAGGTTTTTTTGGACTAGATCCTAGATGCTCTTTCAGTTTTTCAATTATGTATAAAAAGAACTTAATCTCTGACAAATAGCACTTTCCCCACCAGCCATCACCTTTCATCACTATCAGGTATCTCAGGAAGCTCTTAAGGCAATAAAGAGCAAGCAAGCCCAATCCCCCATCCTTGCGGATACAACACAGGCTACTGGACTACTTACTACTGTCTGCTCCCATGTATACTCAGAGAGACCTCAGAAATAGGATAGGGGCTTGAAAATAATTAAAACATGCACAAACAAAAAACCTCACACAACACAAATGAGACCTAAAGAGACAGAAAACATTGACCATGAACAAAAGAGTGCTAGAAGGCATCTCAAAAAGCCTTAATAGAATCTATCCTTTATTGCAGTAGGGATAACTGTAAATAAAACAGAATAGATTGAGCAAAGTAGGTGTGTTTCTCAGTATGGGCACCATTTATTACGCTGATTATATCATTAATCACATCTCCACACTGAATGATCAAATATGCATCTACTTTGAAAGATGGATTCAAAGAACATTGCTACATAAATCTCCTGAAAATGATACATCCACTGCTCTGGACAAAAGGAGACTATCTCAGTGTTATTTTCCGTATTTTAAGGTCATCAACAGCTTCAGAGAGAGGATTAGCAGAGAGACTTATTCTACTTGTGGCAAGGCATCTCAACTCCTCAAATGCTGCATTAATGGAAGACAAGTGCTATACAAATCCTCTTTAACAGTCCAAAAGGACAAAGCAATTGTTTGTTAATGTCAGCTTTTATTAATAGATTAATTGAGTTTGAGTTAAAGAAGGTCATTAGGAGGAAATGGAGAAATGAAGGGAATGCAGTCTGCTGGCAAGAAAAGCAAGCTGCAAACTGTGAGAAAGGTTAAAAGTGCTAAAGATATGCCAGAACAATAGATCAGCCCAATGCTGCAATTTTCCTGGTTTTTTTTTGCCTTACATCTGCTCTATCTTCATACAAACTTATTTATCTCCTTCATTGCCGCTTTATTTATACAACTGGAACAAACATGGCCTACTCGGCTGAACAATCGCATCATGAGGAATTGAAATCCTAAAGGAATTTAAATTCAGTTAACACCTCCAGAATTGACATGCTGCTCCCCTTCCAGCTAACAGCTCGCTCACTGCTGCACAGTTTTGCAGGCAGTCGGAATCCTGGAATGGGGCAAATGAGCCCCTGAATCAACCAAATGCAAATAAATATATTTGAAAAACTAACCTGGTCCCAAGTGAGGGGCATTTATGGAAAAACACGAAATACCCAAAGGCAAGGAAAAACACAGTCAGAAGGACTGAGTGCACTGAGTATGGGGAAAGGTAATATAAGATAATTAACTTCAAATTTCCAGCATAGATGTTCAGTTTTGTTATATTGCTCTGCCAAGACTAATGTAAATAACATTGAACTAAAACAAATTCAGAATAGAAACCGAAGGATTTGCTGCTTTATGGACAATTTTAGAGCCTTTCCTATATAGTATCATTTATATATATATATATTCACAGCTCCATTTCTTTTTTCTGATGGCTTTTAACAGAAATATCTTCTCTAACAAAGAGCAAACTGTTTAAGAGATGCTTTGCCCTTTCCAAAGCTTTTGTGCCTGTTATCGAGACCTGCTCATGAAGGTTAAGGCAGCTTTAAGAGTACAGCTCTTCAAACCCCAGTTATTACGAGGGGGACAAATAGTGGGGTGTAAAAGCTATCTCTGCGGCATCCCAGGGGCAAGGGAGCCTTGCTGTTTTGTCATTCAACAAATGTGCTAATGAAGTACATTTTTGACATGCAACTTTCTGTCAGCCAAACACCCAGGAGATTAGTCATTAGCAATTTTGATCTCTTTATTTCTGCACAGTCTTTTTTTTTTTTTGCCCTGACTCCAGAGCTCTAAATAGCCAGGGCTGAATCCTGCTGCCCTTGACTAGGCAGAACTCCCTCGAATGAATAGGGGAATTTTCTCTGCCTTAGAATTAGAAGGATCTGGTCACTGGATAATAATGCAAAACCTAAAATTTTAATTGCACCAATTGAATATTAATGCTGATTTGAAGGACAGCCTATGCCCTGTGGAAATACCTAAAACTCATCCTATTTAGGGACAATTTCTTCATGTTTTAGGAAATATTTCATTTCACTTTCCTTTTGCCTTATCAATAAGAGAAGAGTAACTTCATCAAGAATCCCTGTGCTCTTGTTGCCGGTCCATCACTGGGAATTGTAATTATCCGAATTAACAGTTTCTTCTAGCTCAGAGGGAAATTACTACAAGCCCCAAGTCTGACTTCTTGTGTAACACGTGCCATATACTGTTACTTGCTGGATCAGAGAAGTGGTGAAACGCTTGTTTGAAGGCATCTTTCACGGTGTCTTAAAGATTTCTTGCCTTTCTTAAAGATTGACATTAGATTAGCGTTTTCTTTTTTCTTTGGATTTTGCTTATCTCTGCCACTAGTGCATTGGAGACAAGAAGAGCCAAGTCCACATTTCATCTCCATCACAACGCTCTTGTATGCAGTGGCATAGAAGACAATTCCTCCCACACTACACTATACATCCAGTCTATGCTGGTCATCTAGATACCCTCTACAGTTCCTCCTAAAGAGAAGTCATCCCTTCCTCAGATAAGGAGAACAAACTACCCCAACAGGATTCAAATTATTATAAAGGATGTTAAGACAACTTAGAGCAACTGAAACCTTTAATGATTTAGATGAAAGATGCCTCTATCATAATCCTTCAGTGTAATAAACACAGCTTTGCTTTCCAATTCTGTACTAAAGAAAGTCACATGGGCTGTTTTTCTCTTCAGTGATGCTAAATATCAGAGCTGATAGAAAAACATGAAAAGAAAAACAGTTTTTTTGACTCAGCTCCTGGAGAAACACAGCTTGGATTTGATTTGCTGCTATTCATGAGGGTCATGCTGTGCTCCTTTTCCATGCATATTTAAGTGGCTCTTAGGTTTTTGTGAAACATTTACAGAACCTGAAAATTTCATGAATTTCTCATGTAACTGGACTAGATTCTATTTCTCAGTCAACTCAGTAAAAGCTGCTGCACCAGGGAGCTTACGGTCTGAGTTGAGAGCTTTCAGATGGAGTGGAGCAGGAGACATGTTCACTCCATACATTTGTACGAATTAACTCTTGCTGAAAACAGCACTCACATCCATTAATTGTTCATCACTTACAATGACTCCTTTGCTTTACAAACCCACCAAGGCTTCTTCCTGTTTTCTCCCCAACAGCATAGTAACCTGCTTCTTTGGCTCAATGCCAAAGAAAGTGCTCAGGAAAATGTGCTACTTGCAATCTTTTTTGATGTGAGTAAAAAAGTAATATATAAACGGTACTACTCTATTTTGCAATGGGAAAAGGAAAAAAAAAAAGAAAGAAAAAAGCAGCTTTTGAGCTTGCCCCAAACAAAGGTGTATGGGAATGCATGAGACACCCTAGGAGAGCCCATTGGGAAAGGTGGTGTTGCAGCAATATCCCATCTCCTCCCCCAGAGACAGTGGTATTTGAATTTCTCAGGTTTGTTGCCTGCTCTATTAGGAGAGACCCTGCTGAGCTCATTGCCAGGAGACAAGGAAAGACATCCCAAGGAGTGAGAAGGAAGGACTGAGAGTGGGATGAGAAAGGAGTAGAAGAGAGTGGAACAAGATGACTTTCTGATCCAAGCATCCTGACTGCTTGAATATTCTGCATTTTTCTACAGATATTCTTACACTGTAGAAAGGTCAGAGCCCAATAAACAAACCTAAAGCTTTGCTTCTCTTTGTGAACTGGTAGATATCCGAACAGTGTTTTTAACATCCATAAATTTCCTTCTACCACTGGGTTAAACTGCCTCCCTCCAAGCGTGCATAAACCAGCAGAATTCCTAGAGCAGTCTCTGAAACCTCACATTGAGTCTAAACTTATTAACATATATTTATCACTTTAGATGGCGTCAACATCATTAGAGTTGGCTTCTGAGATGCACAGACTTTTTCTAGACAAAACTGCAAAACAGTCACTGGGGCTGTTTCAATTGCTTCAAAATGATGACACTTAACTGCTTCAGAATAAAGCACTGCAAAAATCTTCCACTCTGTTTTTTTTCTTTTTTCCTCTGACACCTGGTACAGCATCATTCATGATTCACTGCATTGCAAATACAATTTTGTTTGGAGAAGTTTTGCTTCTGTGGCTCACTGAGAGGCCTAATTGATGCTTTGCACAATGGCCCCATTTTCTTTGTCTCCTGCTATATATAGCATAACAAATGCTACCTTGACTCTTGTAATGAGTTTATGGATACTGAGCTGTTCAGCCAGATGAAGCTTTGAGCAGCAGTTCTATTTTCCTGAACATAACTAAAAAAGATAGTCATGCTGAGAGGTTTGAGGTGTCCAATGTGCTATACTGTGGACGATGACCAGGTGAGGGACAAGCACCCACTGGAGGGGCTCCAAATACACCAGGAAACTACATCTTGTGTTTGTCATTGGAAGTGGGAAGGTTGGAGGCAGTTTCCTGGTGCACTGTACAGTGGTTTTTAAAGCCACTAAAATAACTGTCCTTCCAAAGCTGCCAGAATCAAATAACAGTAATGATCAGTGAGACCAGGCTCTCATCCCACTGAGAATCATATTTAGTCACTGGGTCAGCTTTAAGGTCTTCTTTTGGCATAACTTGTTCTGTGCCACTAACATTATCTGGGCTGCACCGGTTTACACTGCTAGTGAATCTGGCCTAATATATTTAAATAGGAGCAATTTAAAATATATTGCAAATTCTTTCCTCTGCTGGAACACATCAACTCCTACATCTCTAGGAAAGAGCTGTGAATTCTCCCTGGCTTACACAAGGATTTGAATGCTGACTAAAGCATGGTGATTTGCATTTCACATTGGCACAGGTCTGCCTTTTGTTTCCTAGCAAATGTAGATTTAAGGGTAGACTTTGGGCATACAAGACTAGAACTTGCAGTAAAACATACAAGCCTTTCAACTGCATCATCTCCAACCTTATCATGTGAAATAAATCCTACAAACAATTCCTCTTAGTAGACAGGATTACGTACAGCAATGGTGTATTGTGTACAGTGTCAAGCTTATAAACACAGAGCAAATTAGCAGTGCTTGAATGCTTCATTTATTTAATGCAGCTTAGGCTGGTCTTATCAGAGATAGGGATATAGAGTTTTGCTTCCTTCTTTTTTGTTTTGTATTAAAAAGGCACAATGCAAACAGAAGGCAGGACTGGCTATTTATACCAGCTCCATCGGAAGTGGTGACAGGTATAATTACAGAGGAGAAATTACAGGGCTTATTTCAGTGGCATTTCTCCTGCTGTTCCAGAGAAGATAAAAGATTGATAGTGTTCCTGACATAGCTCTAAAGCGAAGATGCTTCAGCACACGGTTCAGGTTATTTTCAGGTTGATTAAAAGCTACCTCCTCCAGTCCTCTGCAGGGAACAGGTTGCATGAGCTTTGCCCGTTTGCTTTATCACCTCCAGGACCCCAACTTAAGCAAGTGTGGAGTATTTCTTGGTAGGATGCCCACTCTCAGGCAGGCAAGCACCACGCTAAGCTCACCTTATCAACGCCTCCACAAATAACCCAGATCTGGCCTCCACTGTTCTTAATTTAAGCCCTGCAGCTGGGAAGTTGTCCTCAACAGAAGTCTAGGGCAAAGACTATTTCTACAAAAGCTTTACAGAGTTGGTTGCAGCTTGCAGGATGCACCCAACTTTAGCCTGCTTTCCCAGATGGTGCTTTCTGGTGCAAAGCATAAAGTCCCCAAGATACGGGTCAAATTCAGACCCGTGGTAGCACTTCAACCACAGCACAAGGACAACAGAAGCTGTGAGCAGCGAATGCTAAGCTAAGTGTTGCGAACAGCAGAATTGGACAACACCAGAGCTAACCAGAGCGATCCAGGGCTCTTCAGCAGCAATTTTAGAGTCAGGAGCTCAACACTCGTGAACTGAGCTGCTCCCACAGCCACTGCTCCCAAACCTTTGTCAAAAGGAGATCTGTGCAAAGGTGTCTATGTGAAATCTGACAGAACCTCAACCTTTAGCTACAGGAGAGGAAGGATAAAGAGGAGATATTTTAAAAGCTTTAAACAGCCAGCCTGGAGAGCGAGGAGCAGGAACAATAGCTCCATCGCTTCCCCTCCGTTGGGTTGTTGGAAGTGATGCTGCCTTGTTACCTAGCAACAAGGAGCTTATTACTGGGCTACTTACAACCTAATTCATATTTGTCATAATTTGTGTAATCAGAACTGATCATAAATAAAGACTGAATGCAATCAACTGGCTTATGTTTGCAATTAGAATCAATCTATATCAGGGAAGGACATTAACAGCTCAGTCATTGGTTTTAGCTGACTTATTCCCATTCTGATACTTCAACTTGAATATTTACCATATTGTCCGTTACTATAATCTCCAATTAGGGCTCTGCACATTTTCTTTAGCTAGACACACATCTCTGAACACAAATTAAGGGTCACTGTTATACCTAGCTTTGGCTAGACGTTCTACACCTGGTGCATCTACTTTCACACTCCAGAGACTTTTGGTACTGGATCAGCTTTCTTGAGTAACCACGTCTCCTAAACAACATATTGAGTAGACCTGCCTGTCCTGCGTTTATCAGTTCTCACCATTAGCAAATGTCTGTAGCAGCTCTTCAACTGGTGCCAAGTACAAAGCTCTACAGAAGCAACAGAGCTGCTTTACCTCAGACCTGCCCCAGGATTTTGGCAACGGAGCTCTTGCACTCAGGATTACAGTTTTGCTCAGGAGCATATCAGCATACTACTTCCCAAAAGCTCTCCTCTCATCTGAGCACTGATTTTCAGACAGGACTCCTCCAGCTGCTGGTTATCTACTGCATAGCTTGGCAAACACAGCCAAAGTGGAAGCCTTGAGGACTGGAGACTGCTTGAAATCAAGAGATAAGACTGACTGGCAACAAGAAACCACCTTCCTAAAAGGAAGCTGCAAAGAGCCATTCTTCTGTGCTACCTGTACATGAAACAAGAAGCCAAAGACTATCTGCAAGGAAGAGGACTTGGGCAGCAGAGCCCTGTCTAGCTGAGGGTCCTGCAGGTGCACGAGAACAGGCTAGGAAGAGGATACAGATCATCTCTAAATGAAACTGCTCCTCAACTCTGCAAGGTGCAGAGGGGGAGAAGCCCTGTGATTGCTGCTCCTCCTGTCCCCGCTGCACCTCGCTTTCTCTTCACATCAGTTGAATTGCGCTGGCAGCCGGGTGAGGAGAGCAGCAGGGTACGGCACAGCCAACCCACGCAGCAAGGCGGGCTGCCTCCCCACAGAGCTGAAGCTCCTTCGCCAGCTTTGCTAGAGCAGCAGCAGCTCTTCCAGGGAGCAAGGCGGCTCTTTGCACCATCTCTACTGTCCTAGGCAGATTTATACAGGAGATGAGCCTGGCCTTATTACTTCCTCCTCTATTGTGGCCTTGCTGGATCTTCTCATTACACAAAAGAAATGCTTTCATTTAAAGTAATGATAATAAATCTTCAGAGCTGCCTACCTCTGCAGTGCAACAGAGTGAGTGATTTACAGTGCAGTAGATTAATCCATGTACCCCTTATGATCCAGGAGTCTCATCTTGTTCTCTCAGCACGATGCACAAAACACTTCACTTGCAGAGTTTCCCATTTGCCACATCCGTAGGCCTGCAGGTTTACTGCACCAATGCAGGATGTGC
>JAUBOD010001004.1:2366693-2377541 GCA_032353885.1 Nothura maculosa
CATATTAACATCTTAAATGTGTTAGGCACATTTAAGAGTGTATAGGAAGAGTTTCTGCTGGAGTGCAAGAATTTTTCAAAAGAAAAGACTTGATTTATTAATCAAATTGAAGGTGAATTTCAGTAGCTCATTTTACACAGCTATTAAAAAATGCTATAAAAAAGCAAAGTATTTGGAGATAACCGATCATGTATATCCACCAGAAATAAACAATGTTAGTATCACTGTATCACTAGCTTCTGCTCACCTCTGATCAAAGAGAATTCATTCAAATTGTAGCTGTGTATGTCAGATAACCTATGGAATCGCAGGGTTGTCCCCAAGAAGCATTTCAAAGAGGAAACTTGATTTCTGTTTACAAAGGCACTGAGGAAGAGAACTCAGTGGCACAGGAGCAAAAGGAACAAATTGCTCACGAATAGATTTAACCTGGAAATTAACTGAAGCCTTTTAACCATCAAAATAATGAGAAGCAGTTTTAAAATGGAATTTGATCTCTTTATGAAGGAATAAGATTACATGATTATCTCCTACAGCAGCAGGCTGGCTTTGCTGACTTAGAAGCCATCTTCCTAGAGGGAGTGGATTTCGCTCCTTCGGCCGCATGCCAGCAACGTTTCATCCACTCATTTCTCCTCGAGAACGATTTGAAATGTGTTGCCTTCTTGCTGCTGTGAACGTTTCGCTCCAGAAAGCACCAAGGAACGGGCACATACGGAGCTGCCGCGCCAAAAGCTGGCAACTAATCAAGCTCAGATGATTTTCAAAAAGTTATTTCTCTCTGACATTTCTACATACTGATGAAAAACACTAAAATGGCAGCACTGGATGCTTGAGTCCTCTTCCCATAAGACAGTTAGCCAACAAAGAGCAAGGGTTATCCTTATTAGCTGCTCCACAGTCTCAAAGGGTTTACAGTGTGATATTATTTCAAATCTACATACATTTGTAGGTCTCTTTTTTGGGTGTTCCTACCCACAATGACATTCAGTTCCTGTTAGTCACAGCACTACGGATTTCATAGACTTAGGACAGTCAGGAGCAAACAAGACAAATACATTAGTTTTAAAACATATTGCTCTAATTCTTGAGCCTACACTTGGTGTCCTTTACTGATTTGGAGAAACAGACCTATATTATAGAGAACAAAATCACTATTGTTTAATCTCAGTGTATGTTTGTAAGAGAGAACTCCTTGACTTATGCTATAAGATTTCTTGACTTTCATGTGGCACTTGGCAAAACTGGAGAAACTATAAAGCAAATACTCGTATAATGACTAATGTCATGGAGAACACAAACTCAAAACAGAGAAAACACTCAACTGAGCAGGTAAAGCACACTTAGAGTGGTGGCAATGCAATGACCGCAATATATTCAAAGTGCCTTGTACATCCTTCCTCTTCCATCTTTTGTTGGAGTAAGGAGTTCAGAGTGATTCTTACCAGCTGACATGAAAAGAACAAAGGGTACTTCAAATCATGTTTTTTTACTGGAAAAATACTTGGAGCTTCTTTTGTTAGATGTGACCTTGAGGATGAATCTAGTTGAAATAAGACTGAAAAGTACAAAGTAATAGGAGTTTGGAGTTTCTTTTCATTCTTTCCTTTTGTTTCAATATCACAACACCGAGTATAGCACCTTCACTAGAGCCTTCCAGCCTCAGGGCTTACTGAGATAACATCAATCTCTTGTCCTTGCTAGACATATAAACCCCTCACATGCTACATATTTATGTTTTGCTGAGAGCACGGATTGTAATAAATTGGTATTGCTCCAATGGCTGACTTAATGTACAACCTCCAGCAAAGATTAGACTACAGCTTCTCCCCCTCTTTTCTTTGTGTTACTGTAAGCACTATTGGAAAAGTTGCCATTGAACTTCATATTCCATATATTTTCTTAATAGTTCTTAGAAGATTACCGAGTGAGTAATGTTTCAATTAAAATTGCACATTATTATCCAGGTCAATAAATCTATCTCAAACTTTGGTAATGTCTGCTGCTGAAATAAAAAATCTGCAACAAATAGTATACACGCTCGTGATAATTCTATTTATTAATTCTCTATCAACCACGTGCAAATAATTCTTTGCTAATATAAAGTGTGGTGAGAATTTGTTCAATTGAGAGTGCCTGGTATTGGTAACATCACTTTACACTGCTGAATTCTGAAAGTAAATCAGAAAGAAAATGGCTACGGAGTTTTAGACAAGAAGGAAATAGGCATTTATATTAATCTGACATAATTTTCATGGAGTTAAGGTGGAGTGTAGAACTTGTTCCATTATCAATGGAGGGGATAAGCACCAGCAGAGAGCAATTTATCACACCTATCCTAGCATAGGATTAATTTTCCTCTGTACTGAATATAAATTGCCCTGAGAAATTTTTTTTTGACAGAACTGGATATGAGCACCATATCTGGCCAGAAAATTGGCTGACTGATGGTAAACAATGGGTAATGATAGATTTTTGAAGCATCAAGTTGTCAAATGCAGCTAAAAAAGATAGCAGAGGAATCTGTCTTCAGATTGTTCTTATTTAACATCACCTTTAGTGATCAGGAAGAAGGCATGAGCAGCATATTAGTTAAATAGGCAGATGGTGCTGCCTTGGAAGCCAATCAAACTTTAGAGATGACAAATACAGCAAAAGATCTGTAGAAGTCAGAAAAAAGATGAAGGACAAAAATAAGCACAGTTTGCATTAATGGAGTTGAAAATACTGAGGGGAAAAATGTCCCAAGGCACTGACAACAGGATGGATACACTGATGGGGAATGAGAGCAAGAGAGGGCTTCAAAACAGTAAAATTCTGAGGAGCTGAAGAAGTTGAGGTATCTATGGTTATGAAAAAACACATAATCTTTTATGCACATTTTTCCCCACAAAATGTCAATGCCACCATCAGCTTTTTAAGCACATTTTGCAGCTCTCAGCCTTGGATGAATAGCTAAGTCTCTTTGTTATATTTGCTATTGAATGGTCAGCCAGGGCCAGCCCAGCATCCTGCTGGTATTGCTAATTTTGGGGTGGATTGGGAGGCTTCCAGATTAACCCTGCCAGTAAAAATAATGCAGTACTTTTGACTCGGATATCTGTGAATGCCTTTAGGGCATGCATCAGGTCCCTACACTGTAGGGAGCACACAGTTTGTCAGAGGTATCTAAGGACAACCAAAAGGCCCAGCTACCAGTCTGTCTTAGAGACAATATCCTAACTGCTGAGGTCAAAGACCACTTAATTGCTCCACTCTGTCACTTGTGGCTGCAGCCACAGAAGTTGCCACCGGGCACCCTGACAATCTCTCTTCCTATCATTATTCTAGTCAAATTGGTCCTATCAGTAGAATCATCTGGAAATGTAACAAGGGAAGAGATGCCATTTGGGTTCTCCTTCCACTGGAGACCATTACCAGTAAAGCATTTACATAGTTTAACTATGTGGAGAGTGAAGAGGAGACATTTTTTCTCAGCCCCATGATCTTTGCAGTTAGTAGGGAAGAAGCTTAGCAAATAAAACAATTGCAAGGACTATGCAAGGAATGAGTAATAGATGGATGTTAACAGTGGTACATTATGGATGGAAAAGTACCAAAGATTTCAGAAGTGCTGGAAAGCATCCTATGGGTTTCCTTAAACACATATATTGCCTGGATCCAAAATCTTTTTGGACTTGAGAATGAATGCAGTGATTGTTATATGAGCAACACTAGAAACAACATTCCAGTTCCCAATCAAAAAATGAAAGGCTCTAACATTTCCTGTCAGTGGCATCTATCCAAGACAACGAGACAAGGTTTGTGTGCAGCCTCCCAATGCAGCACCAATTGCATTTAGTTATGGAAAAGCTAAATAAAACACATATCAAATATAAATAAATACAAATCAAGTTCTTAATCAGAGTTGATACAGCAGTTTCCATCCCCTGCAATCAGCTCTGTAATTGCCTCACCTGTAGCTGAAATGTCATCTCTCCAGAGAGGAGGACTGTTGTCTTTTCAAAAAATGATAATGTATTTAATTGAACAGGGTTCAGGAAAGCATGCTGGATTTTTTAAACTCCCTCAAATGCCATATTAGAGAACATTCAGCAAGATAAGTGAAGTCCTTATAGCTGTCCTTGAATATGAAAAAAATGACAAGGTGAGAAGTGAATTGAGTGCCAAACACAAGTGTTGTCATTAGCATGGCAAAAGCAACGTCCTATTCCATGAGGACATGCCTGAACCATCACCTCTCACCCCTGCCCTGAGATCAGAGATGAGCTTGAGTGCTAAAGGAGATCTGTGGTTTTACCAGCTGTGAACAAGGAGCCCTTCAGGATACACATGCAGTTACGGTCTCAGTGCAAGAACGTCATCTATATTGTGGTGGCTCCTAGAGGAGGATGGACTGCTCTTTATCTCACTTGATGGCAACTATAAGAGCAAGGAATAGTCCTCCTCAGTCTTTCTTCTGTCATCATCTATTACCAAGCTAATCTTGTTAAACATCTTTTAGGACTGAGCTTGTCATATGTAAACATAATCAATTCTTCAGTGTTCCTCTCCTCCTGCCTTGCAGGTTGTCTGCTTTCAGAGGGCAGAGAGGTCACTTGAATTGTCATGACATCATCCAGGATGATGAGGGGCTTCCATCTCCAGACATGCACTGAATCACTGGTATACATGAAGTGTATTTACTGACTTGAATTACTGATATATACAGTTAGGGTACCACGCGTATGTCTGCAAATGGAAATCCTAGAATACTTTCTATTATCTGTGAGATATACTTGTATGTTCTGAGTCAAATTCCACTGCCTGAATAAGTATTTATTTTAGTTGCAATGCTGTCATCAGTGTCCTATATATGACTCATGTCATGCTGATCTAGATGGACGAGTTGAGAAAGAGAACTCTTTGGTGCAGAGATCTTCCCTAGTGACTGTGGCACAAAAACAGTGAAACAGAAACAGTGAAGAATAAAGTATAAAGACAGAATCAAAAATATTCCCCAAATTGCACTGCCCAGAGGAAATACCTGGTCTCTATGTATAGCAACATCAGTCATTTTATTTGGCAGACTAACTAGACTGCATACCAGGACTCTGCTTGTAACACTTTCTCAGTGCAGATAAAACCAATAATTGCTCTGATAACAGATTCACTAAGCTGGAAAGGTGAAAGTGGGGGGAAAAAAAACATGCATATTTGAGAAGCAAGGCTGAGTAACTATCTTTGTAACCAAATAGAAGATAGCATTTCTGATATCAAAATCAGCTTCCTAAATACTAAGCTATATGTTCATCAAGTATGTAAAATCAAGTTCAACAAACTGCTAGATTCTACTTGGCAAGCTATTTTCTTGTAGCTCAATATTTAGCACCAAAACTAAGATACTTAATTTTTCCCTAATGCTTCTTCCAGGAAAAATGTGCAAGTTACATACTGGCAAATTACATACAAACACACATACATGCATGAAACCTTTCTAGTTCCATGCAGGTATGTGCTTATGTCTTAAGAAGGACAGTTTTCAGAGGAACTATCTTGAACTTGTTTGTACCAAGCAAAATTCTGGGGGGAAAAAGACAAAAATCAACTAGAATAAACCCTTCCCTACTTAAACTGCTTTTATTGTGAGCCTGTATATAGTATATTTAGACAAAATACAGAGAGACTAAGGAATGATGAATCTTAGGTGACCCTAACTACCTACAAGATATAGGCAGCAGGAAAAATCAAGTATTTAGGCATCATTTAAGAATACCTCAAAGGCAGTGTGCCTAAAAGTATACAGTGCCAGAAATAAGCAACTTGGATACACAATCTATTTCCTAATGAGAGATTCAATAGTGCTATTAAATTTTGTTTAAAAAGCTCTAGAAAAAAGCAACTCCAAGTAGGAAGAACTAATGTAATTTGCCTCCTCCTTTTGCAGCCAGGACAGAGTGACACTGATAACAACAGCCACAGCTCAAGCAGGCAGGATTTACACAGGAAGATTCAGAAACCACTGCCTGGCTCACTGCCCATGCAGCAGGCACCGAGAGCTGCAGGAAGCTCCTAGAATTGATCTGTTTTCTTTCTTTGTGCCCCTTGCAACCTTCCATTTTAAGCAAGCTTTGTTTACAATCCTCTCTCAGATCATGCTCACTCAGCAGAAGCAGTGCTTCTTTATTTAAGGCCAGATTATAGGGGCTTGGAAACTCAAGAAAAAGACTCCAGAAGGCCTGTTTATTATGGACATGTGTCTTGAAGGTTCTCTGATATCTAAGAAGATGTAAATGCCATATTAAACCTTTTCTTACATCATTGTTTCTTGTAGATTGTTTGATGTCTGGTAGGAGTTGAAACGGCAGCTTCTCTCTGTTAATAGCATCTCTTTTCTGCCTCTGACAACCTACTTTCACAAGACTTAAGAACTTGATATATTTAAGAACTTTCCCTGCTGTCAAATTTGGTTTTAAGTTGGACAGCAAGTTCAAAAGTCTTTAAGGCAGGACTGGCAAGGAGAGGAACAGACATATACATATATACACAAACTACTACACAAGATAAAATTCATGGAGCCTCTACTGAAACAAAGGCACTTTTAGCACATTTCAGATGACTACATTTACCAGTCTGAATGAGGAATAAGGAACAGTTGAATACTACATAAATAAAGATCCAATTTTCATACATTTATGAAGATCAAAGGAGGGAAAAATGAGTAAAGTGACATAATTGTCATCAAAGAATTAAATGATCATAGAATTGTCTGGGAAAGTAACAAGAAAATGTACCCTGATAAGACACTAATCTGAATCTAAATCATTCCCACTCCATCAGGTATCAGTTGAAGTTTGCAAAAGACTCTGCCTTCTCTGTTGATCATTTCAGCAAAATGTCTACCTTTGATTTTGGTAGTCAAGTCTTACGATGACAGATTATCGACTGATAGCCAAATCACAGAGTGAATAAGATTTTTTTTTCCTCTCATTTTCTGCAAATGTAAGACTACTAACAGGCATCAGATTTTCCATCAGCTTAGCACTCACTATTATCAGCACACAGTTTTTTTTCATTGTATTTATGCACTTCCATCCAAGAAAGACAGCACAAATAAGAAGGTATTCCTGTAATAGGCCACTACTTTGTACTTAGCCATTGCAGCTGATTTTACAAGGTGGGAATGGCTGTTCTCTGGCAGTGAGGACATGGTCCAAACCTTCACTTGCCTATGCAGGAAAGGCAATTGCTGATGATTGCTAATTGCAGCTCAGTAGACCTAATGGATAGTCAATCATTTTGCTGCGAGATGGAAAAGTGCACTGTGCATTAATAAAGTAACTTAATTTTGCCATTCTGCATTTGCCACATTGCTTGCTTTGATCTCGGCTAAATTGGATCATTACCTCATTAAACTGAAACCAACTAATTTTCCCAATTGTCTTTTATGAACAGAAAGAAATCAGCCTGCTGCCATGGAGAACTATGAACATCATAAATATAAAAAATGAAAATGCAGCTAATGCCCTGATGCCCTGTTGTTTATGAATTGGTCCTGTAATGACTGAAGAAAGACATGCCAAAGACAGCTGATACAATCAGCAGCCTCACAAATGCCTCTTAAGCAAGGTAGGGAAAGGCAGGAACAGGCTTTTCTCTTCAGATGGTCTCCTCTACTGGAAAGAGTGCTAGTGTTTCCATAGAAGGGGGAAGATGCAAGACCAGCCTGTGCCCTTATTTCATTTGGGGACAGTGTGTGCTAAGAGCCTTGCAGAATATCTTGCTTCAGCCATGGTCCTTCATAGCAAGAGCCTGAAGGAAGGATGGTCCCTTGCCAAAGACCCCAGAGGAGGGTGTCCTTGCAGGAGTGTGCCTTCCACTATCTGCGTTTGAAACAGAGTGCTGGGGGAAAACCTCTAATTCCAGTGAAATTTTTGGCCTAGTGGGAGTTTGAGTCAGAATGGTTCCGGCTGCCATTTAAGATCAGGAAGCAAATGGTGTTAGAGTCAGTCAGGCAGGGGCCATCTTCTCCAATTTAAGTTGTGCAAAGAAAATCGATTCCCCTGCCTCTGCCCACAAGGCCTGTGCTCTTCACCTCCTAAGCTCTCGGCTGAGCCTTCACTCTACAGAGAGACAGGACTTGTAGTATTGTATTTACTCACACTCATGTTGAACCAAGCATTTAGCAACACCATGCCTCATTGCCTGGATATGTCTTTCCTTTGGAATAACAAGCCTCTGTTGGAAAAAAAAACAAAAAAAAAACACAAAAAACAGGCTGGCGTGATTTATTGCGGATTACTGCCGCTCCTTGGACAGCAGCTTGCTGACAGTTTTCCCTAGAGTTCGAGGCGTCTCCGAGTTTCTGTCTCCAGTGCTGTGCCGCCTGGCTGGGAAGCATTAGATGCTCCGCTAAGTGTGACAGCAGCTCTCTGCAGAGATGCTGGGGTCGGCAGCAGAGCTGCTCAGCCCGCTGCACCGCGCTCACCAGATCTGCAAACAGCAGGGGAGAGCAGCCCAGCTCCTGCCCGCAACAGATTAATTCACAACATTCCTTCTGGCAAGCGCTTTGCCAACACAGCTGCTGCTGTGGCCCCAAAAACACAAGGGGGATATTCGCCATGTAAGAGCATCCCATGCAGCACACTGGGAACCTTGTGAGTGATCCCTGAGGAGCAGGGCCTGGCTGCCTGTGACAATCCGGGTACATCCCACATGCCTGCTTTGGGAGTTGGTTTAGCTCAGGAAACCAAGGTGTCAGAACCACTCTAGCAACCCCAGGAGGACTCATTTGCCTGTTTAACACTGCTGGATCTTTACTGGGCCAGAAGGCACCACTGTTCCCTTTTGCAGAGCACCCCAGCTGAAGTCCCTCTCAGTATCCGTCCCCATCCTGCATCCACTGTCCCTGCTCAGGGTACAGAATGTTTAGCACAATGTTGGGGCACTGCGCCCAGCAGCCGTGCACCAGCACACAGCTGTGGCAGATGTGCTGCCCAAAGAGTATAAATAAAGAATTGCTGGGAATAGTAAACCTGGACAACTGAGCCTGCAGAAAGCAACTGTCCTGCCCCTAGCTGAAAATACAGATGGATCTAGTACTACCCTAACATATAGCTTCAGTGCCTCCCCAGCATTGACCCTGTAACTATGCTATGCAAGAGCTATTTTAGGAGGAACAGCAAAGATAAGGACTTCTCTATGATAAAATATACTCGCACAACTCACAGCAAATTCAAAGAAAGAGGTAAAATTACTTGGAGCAGAGACCTCATTGCTTCATTTTGTACACATATTCCTCCTTTCATAGGGCAGACTTTCACCATCTCTTTTGGTTCAGTGCATTCAAAACATCCCTCCAAAAGGACTCTAGGTGAGTCCCATATATTATGTGTTTCAGATCCAATAAAAGTGACTTAAGCAACTATCTCCATTGCATTGTAATAAACAGCTGAATCAATCAATTAAAAGCCATAGCAAGAACATTTATAAAGCACAAACCACAAAGCAGCAGAGAGGCATCCAATTACCAAACATGCTCTACAAATGCCTTTTCAAAGCTTCCTCCAGACATGAGAGGACAGTCAGGTGAAAGAAATGCCCATCCCTGCTCAGAGTGAAAGCTTTGGAAGGTGGCTCTGCTGGAAAGGGATCAGAGGGAAGCCACAGGGCATTCATACCTATGAGAAAGGAGCTTCCTCCCGGGAGGCTTTTGATGCTTTGTGAAGCCATCTGACTCTTATCACAGCACCCAAGTGACCTAAATGGCCCAGAACAGAGGGAGCAGGGGGAGGAGCACAGATCTGCTGGTTGAATCTGAGCTCTGGTATTCTGCTCTTTGACGTCACATCTGCAAGGATCTGAAAAGATGTTGATTCCCTATTTTGTTCTTACCCTTTTATTTCCGCTGTGCCATTGAAACCTCATGAAGAGCTCAGAGGAAAAAGCAGTGCAGCCAAGGGTTGCCTGAAACAATGCAGGGCTCCAAGGTCATTTTGTAGACAAGACCCTAAATTACTCATTCAAAAAAGTGAATTTGCCTTCATCTTCAGAGTCCTCAAACTCCTATCTTCCTAATCTTTCAAGGGCAACTTCAACTCTAGCAGATAGTGTTTCATATTTATGGGGAAAAACATTTCTAGGATATCTAAGAACAAAAACATTGAACCTATGATTGTTACCACCTCTCATTACCAGGAGCACATGCCCCATACTGGTAGCACACATGGGGATGTCTACAGCCCCCTCAGCTTCATTAATCTCTGCCTTTTCCTTCTGCCTGAGCTCAGGCAGGGTGTTCTCTTTCCATGCTTTACAAACTCAACATGGAATAATAATTCACTTTGTGCATCTCTGGGAATGCAAGGAAGCATTCCAGCTTCAGGGGAACTGGGAGCCTACTGGCTGTGCAGGGATGTGGCTAAGAGACCAAGATATTGAGTTCTGTTTTTATTAGCAGTAGAGTGGGTGAGCCTGTGGGTGGATAAGAGATGGGGTGTAAATGAGGGAGAAAGCTGAAAACAAACTGTTTTTGACCACTGCACGGAGCTTCCTGATCTGAAAGGTCAAAGGCTGGAAATTGTTTTGCAGCAGGTTAAAAGCATCAGGATTGTTTTCCTGTACTAGTAGTTTCTTCTGTTTATTAAAATTATTTTTCATCTGCCTGCTGTCTTACCCACAACCAAAATACAGTATTGAGCTGGAATAATATAAGCCTGACAGGCAAAATAGACCCAAAAAGACTCATTTTAAACAAAATAAGTATTAATTCTTTTTTTAAAGCAAAATGTTATTTTGAGGAGATGGAATAATCAAATCAGCAAGCTAAAAAGTCTGATTTTGGTATTTACTCCTTTCAGCCCCTCTTAC
>JAUBOD010001004.1:2383295-2419798 GCA_032353885.1 Nothura maculosa
TGATTCACAGAGAAGTATCCAAGCAGTTTACATGGGTACCCAGTTCATGCAGGAACACCCAGTTTGTTAACACATGAGTGAATTAGTTTGTGCATGAGCACTTTGTTATCTTACACATAACTGCCCAGTTAATTTACACTTGAAAGCTCCACTAGCTTATGCATGAGTAACCAATTAATTTGTACGATAATTGGTGCCGAGTCAGATCAACGTAGCACAAGTGTTATGTTGGGCATCCCTGGCAAGTTTAGGAACAGCCCTGTTCATGTTCTTTTTTTCCCTCAGAAGTTCATGGTTTTTGATTTTCTATATTTTTGTAAGAATGATGATGCAGAGACAACTCTTCCCAGCATATATTATGTCCCTGCTTTAGAACTTGGAAACAAAAGGGTTTTGTTTTTCTTCTTTTCTTGATTTTTTTCAATGTACTTTTTCCTTTATGTCGTTCTCAGAATCAGCTTTACACCAGTTTTACAGATGCTTTTCTAGACACACCAACGTTCAGCATACAAAAAGCCTGCAATTCAAACTCGCAAAACTTATCCCAGTTATAAAGAGCTGAAAGTGATCTTATAATTGGAGGCATTGAGCTGCTCAGAGCTGGGGTACCAACTCTAGCTATAGTTACTAAATTAAAATTCAAGTTCATCTGTAGATTTCAAAGCTTCCCTGAATCCTAAAGCCTTGGAGCTGTTTACAACTACTGAAAGCTGTCTGAAGCCTTTGGCTCTGGCTCCCATTTTGGCTAGTTTCAGCATTGTGGCCAGTGTTTAACTTTAGTCCTCACCAGCAGCAGTCTAAGCCCAGGACAGCTAATTCATTTTCAAATGTAATTCATAAGCTTATATTATAGGCAGGACAAAAACAGCAGTTCACTTCAGAATGCATGTCCTCAAGTTGTCTGGGAAACAGCTGCTGAAAAAAGATATTTGCCATTATATCCTAGGGTTCACCAGGAGTCGCCCTGCAGTTAATAGAGAGCAGACTTTCAGTAATGCAGCCTCTCTGCATTGCCGTTCCCTACCTCGATTTATCACAGCTCTTCACGCTGAAAATTCCTGAGTGTGCAGAGCCGTCTCAGCCTAAGGAACAAATGGATTCAGATAGGGTTTGGTTTATCTGGCCATGGAAAATTAATTAGCAGTCTGGAATAGCTGCTATTGTTCTTTTTGGTCAGCTGAAGACCTTTCTTATAATGAGCTTCGCAGTGCACAGCTTCTTCACTGACAACAGAAAGGAACTTGCTTCACCTGCAGGAAGACTGGGAGAAGAGCTTGCTCTTAAACTAAATGGGCCAATTAGCTTCAACAAGATGTATGTATGGGCTGAGGATCTGCAGTAGCCCTTTGAGCTGGGAGGTGTTTCTGGGCTGTAAAGTCCAGAAGATGTACAGGGATCTGTACATCTTTGTACAGGGATCTGTTAAGGGATCAGGTCTGTTCCTGCTTCTACAGCTTTCCTGCAGAAAAGGGCCCACCGCTTCCTCTTGCTGTGCCTTCATTTCCCACTCTTTCCCAGCCTTTTGTTTTGGACAATCAGAACAAGTTTGTGTTCACATTATAGGAAATAGAGAACATGCAGTAAAATAGAAAAGCTCAGTGGATCAACGTTTCTGATGACATATAGCCTGTTACCTTTTTTTTCTGCAGAAAGATCAAATATGTGCATAGCCCCAAAATCACTCTTTGAACACCTGTTAGCAGTTCAGAGCATGAAAAGAAAGAAAAGGAGAAATAAAGAAATAAGAAGTCCATGAATAAACTCGAAACCCGTTCTTGTCTAAAGTGGGACCTTAACCTTTCTTGCTGTCAGAATCAGGATTCTACAGAATTATAAAAGCAGAATAAAATACTGCACTTTTAGCTAGTCAATACTGTTTAAACATAGCTCCTGAATTTGTCACCAAAATAGATTTTTATGTCTCTCACTGGAGCCTAAAGAGGATACAAGATGAGTAGACCTGTCAGTAATACACATTTTTGAGAGACCTCCAAAGAATTATTTATGACCATCACTTGCTTGTTGCTAAATGCTTGATTCTATCCCAACCATGACATTCAAAATACTGCTGTTTGACTGACCTATCATTGAAACCACATCTTCTTTATTTCAGCCTGTGCTGTCCAACTATCTTACCGTGCCATCAAGAAGCAGTACTGCCAGTTTGAGGAGGGGTGAACTGGGAAAGGACCCACCAAGAGCCTTGGGTAAAGGACGGCTCCGTTGCATGAGCTGCTGACTGCAGAACAGCTGCGTTCTCCTGACTTGAACTAGAGGGACGGGACATTGGTGACTTCCACCAGGTTCTTCTGAGACTCACAGAAATAAATTATAATCATTTCTGGGGAAAAAAAATGCAAAGTAAATGCATAGACAGCATCTTCATTATGGTAAACTAAGAGGTCCACTGGGCATTGCTTCTTAGAAGTCTCTTCCCTCTGTACTCAATATGATTATCATGCTGTTCTCTTCATTCCTCACTTATATTTTCTCTGGTTCCAGAGGTTGCTGCTGTTTGATGTGTTTTATCTCAGACGTATCTTTGATGTATTTTAGAAGCAATCAGAACTATAGAAGAAGCTAGAGGAGGACTAGGATTGGGCAAACCCAGGGGAACTTGGATATATTTGATAATGGCTCAAATTATTTATTTTGGGTTCAAAAAATAAGATTGAGTTCATACACCTTACCCCTTGTAATTTAAACTAGGATTTTTTTTCCAAAGAAAATTCAATTTTTTCATTTGTCATTGAAGAAGCATGTTATCCTAGCTAAAATGAGGCTTGTAAGCTGACACTAACAGGTGATTTCTCTGTAAAATATAGAGTTTTTTTCTTTTCTTTTCTTCTCTGTGTTAAACCTTGCTGATTCATTCTCCTGGGATTTTTCTGCACTCTATTTTCTTCATTTTCCCTTCCCCTCTCCATTCTCCCTCCCTTCACACAAACCAAGCAAACTCACTAATGAACAAAAACTTTCCACTCAAGGAGGCTTGACTAGGTTTGTGGTTATCTGAAATGAATTTGTCCTTCCCTCCTCATTTCCATTGCTATTCATTTTCATTAGTATCAGGAGAAATGCAAGACATGATCACTTTTGCAAACGATAATTTGAGGGTAAAAATAAGGTAGTTTCTTTTTTCCCCCTGTTCTCACTCTGGGCATTTACTGTGGCAATCTTGGCACTGATCTACTGAGGCAGTTTCAGAGTGACTGGGACTTTGGTAATTTATGTACTAGGAAAGTTAGAAAAATACAACTTCAGCAGAAAAAAAAAAAAAAAAAAAAGAAAAGGAAAAGGAAAAAAGAGCCAGGGCACCAATTGTTAGACTGGAGAGAAATCCCTTTCTGTACCCTGGACCTAGGAATTAATGGGATCCAGCCCATGCAAAAAGACCCTGCACTATGTGAGCCCATTTGCTATCATAGTGACTCCTCCAGCACCAGAGAGAAGCAGATAACTCAGCCCTCCTCTTCTCTCCATGCGACAAGGTAGGAGACTGCTGAAAGACAAATTATATACCAAAGAATGTAATTCCTATCTGATCACTGCAGGAACACCGAACAACATCTGAGGTAGCGAGCACAGTTACGTCTTTTTCTGATAGATACCCTCGGTCATGTCTGTTCATCCCAGTGCTACAGTCATGTACAATCATCTGGAGATGGGTGACTTATCTTCTAGCAGCTAAAATACCCAAGCAAAAATCAGTGCCCAAGGACACCTATGCAAGTCGAGATGGATTACCTGAAGGTTTGGAGTAAAAGCACATTAGTTAAACTGCATTAAACTCCTGTGAAGATGCTCTTATTCAAGGCACCTTTTCTGCCTTCTGTAATCAGTCTGAATGATATATTAAGAACCATTGCTACTAATTAGTTTTAAAATTATGTGATCAGGAAATCAAAGCCAATTCATGTTCTTAGCTGTGAAGATATTCATCTGAATTTTATTTATTTATTTATTTTGAAGCCTTCATTTATTCCTATTTCAGTGCTACGCCTTCGAAGCTGATCTCCGCGTCTGAAGTGTGACGCATCCAAATGATTTCATGGTGCTTCTGCACTTCAGTTATTGGAACAAGGCTAAGGAGAAGAGAGAAGAAAATAGAGAGGCAAAAGCTGTGTTAAGCACCAGACAGTCAAAGGAGTGACCTGTCCAAAGATAATTGGAAATATCTGGATGTGACAAAGTGTCCACAGAAATTATTCACTGGATCAGATATATTTATTTGGAAATAGTATGGTTTTTTTTGGAGGAACAATTTTTATTTGAGTGCTCATGTACTTTATGGGAACAGTTGGTGCCCTGGTACAAGTTATAAGTGAAAGCAGGTGTAGTGCAAATTCCTGATAGTTTTTACCTTAGTACACCATGGCTGTGAGCAGCAGAAGCCCCAATTACTCCACTCCAGGAGCTTTCTGTGCATGTGCTTTCAGGAGCACAAGTCCCATCAACTTGGTGACATTTTAGACTGTCCTTTGACAACATCATCTTGTAAAATGTCTCAAGAAAACATGTGCAATAAAATGAAGATGTCCTTAGAGATTCCCCTCACCCTGCTATCAGCCCTCAGTAGTTTAAGAAGGTGCCAAATATGTACCTCTCAAAAAGGTTTTAAAAACCAAGCAGAGTGAAGAGTAGAAAACTGCTGTGACTATTTGCTTGAATATTTAAATTAATTCAGTCCATATTCACATCCTCTCATCTGTTAGCTCTTTGCAAACACTCTAACAGTTGAGTTTTACTGGCAGGAATATTTGTAGAAAGCTAATTTCAGAGAGGACTGCATGTTTGCAAATACCCGGTCTTAAGTGTGCTTATACATGTATCTATCATGGAAATACTTGCATAGTCATCCGAATGAAGAAACAGGAAAATTCTTGGGAATGTGGCTTGTCCATTCAGCCATAACTAATGAACCTAAGCTAATGAACTCAGTGTTAGTAATGGACTTTAATATCATATAAGTCTGTGCCAAACATTTCTTGCAAGTGAATAACTCTATTAAAGTTATTGCAATAGTTAAAGCTACTGTAACAGACCTAAAAGAGGGTAAGGGAGACGACTAATATATTGGATGAAGTAGATTTTCAATATTTATTTGCAAGAGAGATTGAAATTGGAAATTTGTGAAAGATCCTAATTCTGATGGAGCTCACACTGCCGCAGTGCAAAGCAAAATTATCCTAAAAAATTGTATTTAGTGAGCATAAAGTGATCTATCATTCTGGTTAACTGAGATGAGGAACAGAGATATGAAATGGTTGAACTCCCTTTACTAGGGAGGAGCTCAGCGTGATGCCTGAGCTGTAGGGGCCAACACGAAATAAACTGTTGGGTTTGATATTCCCATTCCTTCATTTTAAAAAATGATCAAGGAAGCCAAATGAAAGCAGGAGTAAAGAGATATTCCTTAATATACTGTAGGGAGAAAATGTGAGGGAACTTAATGAGATTTTAATAGGCTGCAAGGGATTACACAAATTCATGAAAAAATGAATGCAGAAATATCTGCTAAACACAATGGTGCGAGTGCCAGAATTAGAAAGTTGTTGGCCTTCTAAGTGCCAGAAGCAGCCCCACGTGCAAAGCGAAGGATCTCCCTGTCTCCTGGACTTGCATTCCTGCTGCAGCCTTTCCTGCTGGCTGCCAGGGACACGGGCTGCCGGCACAGCCCGGGAGACTCTGCACGGCTGCTGCCACGCTGGTGTATAAGGCATTTAAACACTGCTCTTGAATACAATGAACAGCAATCCCAGCTAAAGACCTTGTTTAGTCAATAAATCAATCATTAAGGTAATCTTTTTATTCAGAGGGTCAATCTTAAGGCTACTTGAATGCGTCTTCCTTCATGTCAGAATAAACTTCTGTTAGAAATTCTCTTCTAATGAAATCGAAAGTTTATATATGCAGTTGTGCTGTTTTTGACAACATTTTCCCTGAGCAAAAATTAAGAACTGAAAAAATGTTGACAGTGTCAAAATATTCCATTTGGATTTTTCTGATCATTTTGATTTTTTTTGGTTTGAAATGGCATTTCATTCTACAAATACATTGCATATTATCCATCGGGGATAACTACAAAACTGAATTTAAATAAAAAAGGATGACAGATTAATTTTGATGGCAATGGAATATTTTGATAGCACCACAGCAGTATATATTCCTGCTTGCAGGCAGATTTCTAAGTTTTCTTTTCTCTTAGCTTCAGCCAGCATGTAGCCTATGTGGCTCCTTGCTCCTAACACAGCATCAGATAATCCTTCTGAGCAGGATGCTTTAATCACTTCCTCAGTTTTTGGTGCTGGATAAGGAATATTTCTAGTAATAATTCTGAGGCAGCACCCTCCTTTGCACCAAAGGCCTGCTGAGACTGCATGGCGGTGCTTGGAGATGCTCAACCTATTTCAGATGACCCAGCTCACCAACCAGAGGAAGCCAGGTCATGGGGCAATCTGTGATTAATTTTGTAAATTATTTGTTAATTATTATTTGTAAATCATTTGTGCTCTTTCTTTACTCACTACTACTTTAATGTATATAAATCAATCCCAGCAGTATACATGGGGACATCCTGATTGTAGGAGGCAGGCATGAATTAAGGATGAATACAAGGAACCCTCTCCAGTTCTTTCTGACTTAACTACCCTTCAAATTCCTGATGTTTTTCTCCAAAGCCAGAATTTAGGACAACCCCATGTTTGTTGTCAAAAATGTTGGAGAATTCCAACAGTGTAGAAGCAGGTGTATGTGCATGTGTGTATGTGGATAAATGGGAGAATGTACAGAATTTGCCAGATTCAGCAATCTCTAGTATTAGCTATGTCTAATTGGAAACATTTCATTCATCTTTGATCTTAATAGCTTTTTGAAAGTGGCAGCCCAAATGCCTATTGCCAGAGCACGGGCTTTACAGTCCAGGATTGAGTAGGATAAATCTATGTCTTAGCTGCCTTTGATTTTAATATCTTTGACTTAATAGCAGCAGTCCCATCCACCCACTTTCTTGTTCCTCTCTAGCCCTTTAGTGTTCCTCTTGAATCTCAGCAACTTAAGAAAAATGGAAGTTGCGAAGAAGATGGAGAATGCACATTTTTAATTAAAAAATGTTCATAAGCATTTTAAATTTCCATTTTTAAAAAACATTAAGTCCCAGAGCTATAATTCTAGGATCAGCCTAGTCAGGGAAATGCAGTCTTGAACATTAAAATATTCTCTTTCCATTTTCTTCCTTCTAATAATAGTCAAATGTTCTCCAGTCTCCGGAGTTGTCCATCTGTAAAAAGAATTATTCAGCCTCCCTGTGGAAACTTATTATTTTGAAATTTTTGATTCAACTGCTCATTTGTTTTTTTAGATGCTATTACATATAGCTCAGCTGGATTCATCACAGTTTTGTAACTGATGGTATGCATCTGACTGCAGCATCTTCCATCTGGGATTAAAAGTTTAGGTTCAGCTTATCCATCCTTGGAGACTTTCTTTTTCTTTCTTTTTCCAAGATGCATCAGGAATGATTTGAAAAACAAATACAGAAAAGCAGTTACAACCATCAAATCCCTCTGAAATGAGACACTTTGATCTGAGTGCCTAGACTGTTAAGAAGATGATCTCCCAAAACAAAAGGCATAAGATAAATCTTTGTGAAATAGAATGTCTGCTTTCCAAATATGAAAAAGGGGAGAAAACTAATCTTTCAGCTACTAGCAAGGACAGCCTCACTTCTACAGTAGTGCTACTTGTTCTAGGGACTTCTCTAATGCTTTAAACCACAACATGTTTGTAGGGAAAATTTGATTAAGTAGCTAACCTATATTTTAGTAAATCTTGGTTGTAACTCAAGCTCATTACTGAGATCCTGTGACTATGGTAGGCAATAATTTTTCATTTTTTCAATGTACTATCAATACATTGGCACAAACTTGCCTATGTAGAGCAGATAAATATGCCTGTTTCTAAGAAACTCACATTTTGCATATTAAAATTGTATACTTAGGAGGCACTTGATCTGTCCTCAGACAGGCAGCCTAACTAACATATCCTTCTTGTTTTATTGAGTGTACTACACTTAAGCCATTTTATCATGCTAGCAGTCAATAGCTGTGGTTACAAATTTTTGATGGGGCTTGTAACAACAGCCACCCCAAATTACCATGCTGGAAAAGGAAAACCTGAATTTGTGAATTTTTAGGAGAAGATAATATCAGTACTTGTAGCTGGCGGGAAAGAATTAGCATCCGAGAAATGGCAAAATAAATTCTGAGCTCTTCTTCAGGGTATGAAGAATTATTTTACTGGGTTTAATATTATTTTATACAAGCAGTGGTGTGATGAATGTGGAATACAGGGCTCTAGCCTCTGCCCTTTCATTTCAAATTCCTTACTTAGTATGTTTGACAAGAATAAAGACTGGTGCTTCGAAAGGGTATTAGTTATAGGGCCTACTAATATTCAGTCTTTACTACCTAAAATAAACACCCTAGAGCCTGCAGCATAAGATTAGAAAAGGATTTCTTGCAATGCACATAGATGCCTTAAAGCAGGCTAAAAAAGGAAGTTGCTGACAGCAATAGAAAATGTAATAGAATTCAGTTTCATACACCACCTTTCATATTCCAGGTGTCCTAAACAGTTTTACAAAGTCCCTGCTTCATAAGTAAGTTAGGAACTGGCATAACACCCCCATAGTTGTGCCATCTGAGTTGTCCAAGTGCTGTAGCATGTATTCATGCTATCAGTAATTCATAATTTTTAAATGGGCTGAATTTAGTCTAGTTTTCCACCAGCCACCATCCAGGCCTGGGATCTCTCAGGAGAAAGTTCAAGCCACAAAAAATAAATGTACTGAATAAAGAAATCACATCTTCCACAGTGAACGTGATCCGAAGAGTAACAGAGAGAGTTGCTAAATGAATGCATCTCACATTTTTATATTCGAATCAATTCATGGCTTTTAGAAACAAACGAGATCTGTGAGGATAATTGGAACTGAAAGACAACGCTTGTTTTATGAGCAGTCTGCGCCCATGGAAGCGGTTACCGCACTGATCCGTAATGGACTTCTTATTTCAAGAGGTAATGGAGACACTCTGTTAGCTTTCATCTCCGTGAATAATAATTCTAAATTTAGTCTTGACTCTGTGAAGGCTTGTGGAGTTAATAAATTGCTTGTCAAACCTCTTGTGAAAATGAAAGGCAGATGGAGAAGGGGTAAGGACTAAACTTGGCGTGTGTTTGGTGCAGGGCACCAGCAGCCCTGATAACGAGCCCTTGCCTTTGTTTGTAGCACATAAACACAGTCCCCATTTTCCTGTGCTGAAATAAGTACCTTCAAGTGGTACTAGGCCTGGGCAGGGTGGTATATACATGATATTGTCTTCATTAGGTTCAATTAATTCATGGCTTACCACATAGAGGTTGCCTGCAACTCCTTCAGCCCCTCCAACTGAAGCAATCTCTCTAGGGTACAAAGCAGAGAGGTCTTTGCTGAAGAACAGATGCTGCAGCAGTGCTGCCTTTCTCCTTTGAGCTGTGCTTAATGATACATCAAGTTTGTGTCATCATCCACACCGTGTCAATTTACTTCCCGCAGGGTGCAAATTCTCTTCCCTGGAGATGGACGAGTGTAGGCTTTTCTCTGAAAACAAGAGCCAGATGCAGGTTCCTCTCTCTCTCTCTCTCTCTCTCTCTCTCTCTCTCTCTCTAGGAGCTTAAGGCATTTGGACACACTTCTTGCTTTCCCCATAGTTTATAGTAATTGCCCCTCAGCTTCTCCAAGGATGATCTTGCTGACATATGGTCAAATACAACACTGCCAAGTACGCAGAAAGGCAAAAATTCATGGCATTTTTTTCCATGAACAGAAGGAATTTGTAAATAGGCACTATTAGAAAGGAGGTGTTTGCATCTCCTCAGTGACTAAAATCTAAATAAAATGAAGAATAAGGGTCTGCCAACCCTTTTTGTGCTTCAAGGAGTTGTGTGAAGTGGAAAGATTGATGTTTGTGGGTGCATCTCCTGCAAACCCCTTTTCCCAGCTTGGACATGTCCACAATCTGATCACACATGGAGCAGAGGCCAGAACAGGATCTGCTGGCTCTCTATAGGGCTGGGAAGGGAATCAGCCAGAGCCTGTCAACTGTATTGGTGGGTGCTCCTTCAAGGTCCTGCCAACAGAAGTAGTGATAAATGTGGCCATGATCCTGAGCTAGGGAGCTAGAGGCATCCTGGAGCAGTGAGAAGAGACAGAGGATGGAGGGAACAGGGAACAAAGGTGATTGCTACAGTTTTCAGCTATATTTAAAGACTGAAACTGCTTCCTAAGGCAGCAACAGATTTCCATGAATCCTCTTCCATGGATCCCTTGTTATTTCCCCTAACTAGCTTCTGCCAGTCTAGCTTCCTAATTTTTTCAGTCCCCACCATAATGCTGAGTTCAGTGGCAAGTTGGGAACAGCACTGAAGGTGTGTTTGTCCCCTTAATTTCTGTAAAACTGAACTGCTGCTTTTCCGAAACAGGGTAAGGGAGCTAAGACAGCAAAAGGTGAGAAATGAATTGAGGGCACTCCCTGCCTTTTACAGTCTATTGCACCGAAGAGCTGGAATACGCTACACAGCACACGTAAAATATCTCTCAGTCCCACACAGATTAATTTTAGGCTGGTCGGCTCATTGCTTTTACACCTTATGTGCAGGTGTAAAACTTGATCTGAAGTTGTTAAATTTAATCACTCTCTGTGTTGCCAGCTTCTTTGGCGATGCTGGTAGGCACACAAGGTTGTCAACAAACAGTCACATTGCTCTTACTTCCAATCCGAGCGCAGCATCCTTTCTGGTTCCCTCCTCTTAACCAATTCAAACAAAAAACTCTTAAATGTTATTTTTTGAAAATGGCAGGCTGCCAATATTGTGGGAGAATTTGATTTCTGTTTCACACTCCAAAAGGGAATTCCTGAGATGCTTGAAAAGATGTATAAAAAAGCCCAGAGGTGTAGGATGGGGTGTATCAAGTTGGCTGTAGGACAGTGATTTTATTTGCATGGCAACTCTGCCTTTTTTTGTTTGTTGGTTTTAAGGTCTAGAACTGGGCATAAAAGCCAAACTGAAAGGAGGCCATGGGAGTAGGTTTATGTGTAGGGCACATGCTGGCTGCTCCAGATGAATAAAGGATGTATCAGTGCAGATAACTCTAGACTAGCAGCCTACTAATGTTTGTAACTGCAGACCAGAACATGAACCACAGCCCATAATTGAAGACCTCCTCCCCTTCACCTTCTATAGACACTGATGCACAAAAATCCTAAAATTCTCTCCAAGACAGGTCCTCTGAATAGGAATCCCTCCCTTTAAAGGTTAAGGTGTGATGGTGAATGATGGTGCAGGCCATCATTCAGCTGTAGCTCCAGGAAGGTGCTACAGGTGGGCCATAGATGCAACTGAGGTTACTGTGTGCCCTGCTGAAAAGCAGAGTGTGCCTGACTCCATGAGGCTTTCACAGGCACTGGCAGCATGTCTATAGCTTGAATTTTGGAATATCTAGACTAAAAAGAGCTCCAGTATCTGAACAGAAGCAGCAGGGATAAATGCAACCTCCCTCCAACTTGTTGTGCACAGAAGAGGGTAGTGGACTTTATATCATGAACTGATTTTCCATTGTCTTTCTCTCCCCATCCTGGCTGCCATGCCTGCTAAAACCTCTAAACATTAAACATGGAATTGACACACATTTATGTCTTTCTACATGGACATGGATGTTTGGATTCTAGCCAACAGGAGTGCCAATTCAGTGGACAAACAGCATTGCCTTGAACGTGCATTTGCAAGTGCATGTTAATGCAATTACAGGTCCCAGTGAACCTCTTTTCCTCTCCATAAATAGGCTTAACTCTGCAATCTGAAATCCAAAATCCAGTAAATTTGAGCAAAACAAAGGATTTCTTTAATTGAAAGATGCAGCTTGCCTTTTTTCCTTTTTTTTTTCCCATTATTCTATTCCTTCAACAGTATATGATGCTAAATGGCTCTAAACAGCTATTTAGCCACCCACAGAGAGAGACTAGCTTTACAAATGTTCTCATTGCATACTTCGCTGTGTGTACTCCCCAGAGTATTGGCATTTTGTTTGTTTTCCTGCTTAAAGAAATGGATGGATCCAATTTACAACCCCAACAAAACAGAATAGAAGTTAATTCTCTGCACACCCCCTTTCCTTTACAGTCTGATTTGCTTGAGATTTAAAAAAAAAAATCTTTGAGCCAGGAGATAGAACATATAGAAGCAAACACCAGAGAAGCTCTTTTATTGCACAGGTAATCCTGGCAAGGATGGAACATTTCTTGTGAGTAAAGGAGAAGAAACAAGAACAACAGGAATGATGAAAGGTCTGAGTGATGCGACGGTGAAGAAAGACTGAGTGGGTTATAAGCCTTAAGAAGACAGAGAGACATGTCAAAACAGTATTTGTGCTTTAAAAAGGCAGGGAACAATCCTCTTGCCATATCCACGCTACATAGGACTATAAATGATGATGTAGCAAGGCAGATTTAAGACAGCGATTAGGGAAAAAGGAATTGCAGTGGTGAGGATGGCAATGACATTTGGAGACCTGGAGACCATTTGAACAGCAGAGACAGTGTGGAAAAGGCAGGGGAACCTGCACGGCAGCCACACTGCCACGTGCAGGAGTGCTCCCATGATGGATGGGACAAGCTCCTGACATTGTCCTCCAACACGGCTTTGCTAGGAATCTTCTGCTGAAAGGATTCATTTCTCGATCATTATGGTAAAGAGGTACTTGAGAACCTTCCTGTGCTCAATAGATGTAGCTTCACTTGTCTTCACGGATTACTTCATCTTTCCTTCTTTCTGTGCCTAGACACTTTCTTTCCCTGTTATTCATTATCCAGAATTAAAAATTCAAGGGTTGTTTTTTGGTGATCCTATTACCATGGTGACCAGTATGACTTTCATGCCCATCTGCGCATGGCAAGATGTTACAAAGCTTAACTTCAGTGCAAACTAAGAGAATTGTTATCTGTGTTTTCCTCCTCGCAGTTTAGGACCATCCCTAAGCTCAAGCTGCTGCACAATGCAATTATCTGTTAAGCTCCAGTTTTATAGGGATTCCGTAGAGCCAGGAGCAGCATGCACGTCTTTATTTTACCAGATGGGGAGCAAGATCTCCTTTAGAGCCAGTATTTCATAAAAGCCAAAATAGTGCTCAACTCAGAGAATGAAAGTATTCTTGTATTTAGGCTCCCGCAAAAGAGAATATGTCCTCATATAAGGAAGCATGCAGACCCAAATGGGACTAAGAACTTTGTTAAAGAAGAGCAGAAATGGGGAAAAAAAAAAAAAGATGACCAAAATACATTAAAAATAAATAAATGTAAGAGAGAATTGTCCTAATATAGGTCAACTAGTATGGGTATGAGATGGGTAGGACTTGGGAAGCAGCCTCTGAGCAGAGCTTAGAGCAAAGGCTTTAAGATCTAGCTATCTCGGTTTCATTATTGTTAATGGAATCTACCATGTCCAAATGAAAGACTAATTCAAGTCTTACTTAAATATGCCTCAAGTCATTTTAGTGTATTTAAGTCTTAATTAATCTTCCTTAACTCTTTTTGTCACTTCCTTTGAAAGGAAGATGAGTTTAATTAAAGGAACTGTCAACTTTATTTTAGTCTTAGGAATTTTTCTTGGTAGCTTTGTAAAGGTCTGGTCATTACTGCAGTCTAAGATCTAATAGATTAAATGTTCCTATATCTTAAGGACGTGTCAGCCCATCACTTGGAACACTTCCATTGTTCTTAACTACAACATTTAGACTGATTTCAAGGCTTTGTTATGATAAGAAATACTAAAGTTTTAATTAAAGCTGCATTCTGCTTTAGTTAAAGGAACAATCTTTTATTTTACGTGTTATTTTTTACCCTTCCAGACCAGGCCATAGAGAACAGATACTCATTTCAGAAGGATGTGACATGGATAACAGGCTCCAAAGGACTAGAATGGCTGGTTTTTCACATCACCTACACAGGGGAAAAAAAGGCAGCACCCTCTTTCTCCAGGATAATTCTATGACAATAACTGAGTTTTATACTTCAAGTACAATAGGCAAACTCCATCCAGCCAACTGCCTGTGGGAATAATTAAGCAACACGAAAGTAGCCTGTAGGTGAGTAATAATCCATGCTCAAAAAGGAGCATGGAGCTGGACAGGGCAGTGCACTGCTGCCCTGCACCTGCCACTTGAGTTTTGCTGCTGTGCAAGGTGCTGATGTCCAGATCTCATCTCCACCAGCAAGCCTTTCACATCAGGAAAGTGCCTGGATGGCTATAGAGCTCTGAAGATGTGATTTCACCCTTGCTTTATGGAAGACTGTGCTGAAATGTCTACAAACTTGTCTTGCTTCCCAAAGGGCAAAAGTGAATTACCATGGAGAAAGGATATGCTGTTTTGCAGCTAAGTACCTCCCTGTCCGAACAAGACGTCTGTTCAAGAGATGCTGCTGGGGCAAAAAATTCTTCTCATAGTTGGAACTTGTTACAACTCACATGCTTGCAAGGGGGAAAACCAGCAGGGAGAAGAACATTGAAAAAGTCCCTGAGATCTGCACAAAAGGTAAGGATTAAAGGTGGTCATGGTCACAAGCCATCTGACCATTCCACCACTCCCATCCAAAGAGAGGAAAGTTCCTACACTCACATTCCCAAGTCCTTTGGGTCCTGCATCAGGAATAAATGAGGACTAACTTCCTCACTTTGTCCCTTTAGTTCCTGTGGGCTAATTTCTTCCTTCCTCAGCTGGATACATTTGCCATTTCCAGCTGAAGCCAAGCGAATTCCAATCCTCTCTTGTTTACTTTTGATTGCTTTGTCCTTAATGTAGCATACAAGGATTTTATGTGCTTCTGTTTCATCAATGTAATTCTTTTGTTGCTATGGCAATCAGCTTCAATTTTCTTTCGTTCTGGCAATTGTATTTTTATAGTCTCCTGCTCTCAAAGAGATAAGCTGCCTTGTACATCACGCCGACACTAAGTATTGCCTCCATATAGACACAGCCAACCTTTGCTTCAAGTCTACATTACTGTTATTTGCAACAGTAGTTTACTGTTGCTGATGTCATTTTTATTCTTTTCTATGGGCTCTGTTTCAAATAAGCTGCTTGCTCAGATTTACTCATCTGCTGAGGAAATGCAGCAGTGTAAGAGGTGTATTCCTGCTGGCACTCGGAGGCTGTGGAGAGTATACATTTAAAATGTGTGCTTGATATTAGAGATGAACACGCTGCTTCCAGCAGAGCAAGAATCACCTCAAACTCTCTTGCAGCTTTTCCTGGACTATTCTGAAAAGGATGGCAGAAAGAATCAAATGGACAGGAAAGCAATTCCTCATATTTACCATTGAATCTGAAAGTTGTATTTTCCAAAATAACACGGGAAAATATTTTTCTTGGCACTTCATCACCTTGTGCCACAGAAGGAAACTCCTTGTGAAGGACAGAGATTCACCTTTGAGTGACTTCTCCATTGCTCAAGGGCAGTTTGCACCCAGACTAGGATCCGTGCAGGGCAAAACTTGCTATGGGAAGAAGGCAGCTCCCAGGACAGACAAGGTCCTGGCATCCCTCAAGCATTGGATTATCTGCTGTCGTTACGTTTGGCATCAGAAAAAATATCCAGATTTTAGAATGTGTGGGTTTTTTTAAAAAAATATTGTCTGAATGTTTCTAGACTTCTAATACCAGTCTTCTTTACTTAGTAATTGTCAAAGACAAGGAACAGAGAAAGAGAGTAACAAATAAGGAAATCAAATATGGAAATATCAGTAACCATAAAAAGCCCAGGATTTCACACTACCATGAAATAATCTCAAAAGCTCTGAGCATCATCATGGCCTCTATGTATAAATGTATGTTTGCCAAGATCTCCTTCCAATCTCAGGGAGAAAGCGTGGGAAATAAAGGCACAGAGAGATTGAATGACTTGCCCAAGATCATAGAGGAAGAATATTGCAGGAATAGAAGCTAAACTGAGATCTCCCAAGTCCCTAATGCCCTGAGTCAAATATACAAATGGATAATCAGCACATTTTGCAACCTGCTGATGTGTTTAAAAATCTGTACCTATTTTTTTTTATCCCTTTAGAATGCTTATGCCATTCATTGTTAAGCTCTGGAAATGCTCCATACTAAAGCTATCAAATCTGTCATCTCTTCAACATGGTAAACCCAGCCTCCTCGCTATCCTCTCCATCAGGCACAGGGTGGGATGGGAGACGGAATGAACAGGGAGTCATTCTGTCAACATGCTGAACGACATATTACGTTCGCTAGGCCATATGGCATCCTGAAATGTCCCTAATGAACATTAGGCAGAACTTAAAACTGGATCACATATTAAGGATGAGAATCTTTGCAATCACACCCACTTGTCTCTGCGGCTCCCTGGTGGCATCAGGGAGCCAGAGCTAAGGCTCTTCCCTGCTGACAGCTGGGCCTTCTCCATGCATACAGACCACTGAAAAATTCATAGCATGACAAAGTGGACACAGGAGCCAATGTTGGCTGGCATGGTCTCACTCTCAGCAAGCTAGAACGACAGGGTTTTATTATTTGATAAGCTGCAGTTGTATTATGCAAGAAGATGGCAGTTTATTGGAGTGAGATCCATTATAGATGACACGGAGGCATTTTTTTTCCCTACAAAAAAATCTTGCAACCCAAATGCAGGGAATAAATCATGCAGTCCCCGGGGAGGCGATTTGCCTCAAACAATCAGGCTCCCTCGGACTGCCAGTCAGAAATGGTTAGCACAGAGCAGCACCGTTGTGTGCCTGCTCCAGCAAGAGAATTCCCCCTTGTTGGGGGAGAAAGGGGCTGCACCAGATGGCAATTAATTAGAAATGGAGTGCTGAAAAGCTGATTGAAGATCTGTTGAGTGAATGATATCTTACTGATTTTACTGATTTAGTGTTTGAGTTTTTTGGTTTTTGTTTTTAAAATATGTTTTTATGCTTTTTGAAGAAGCTTCATCGTTGAACATCTTGGGACAGTAAAGGCACAGTCCACTTTCTTAGAAAGGACCTGAACTGACATTAATTAATAGCCATCACAGCTGGAAACTTCTCAAATTATGTTTCAAATTCCAATCCAAGACAGGGATTTGAACCCAGTATTTCTGTACCTTAAGTGGATTCATGCATTTGCTGCTCTTTCAACAGGAACATGGCATCTTGCTGAGCTTGTGTTCATCTTGCTGCTGAAGGTCCCACACATTAGGGCTGTGTAGGGCACCTCTGCTTGCCTCATGTGGTAAATCTCTAGCTTAGATAGTTGTAGAATTAAAGAACTTTGTGTATATTAACCTGGAGTGGCAATCTAAGTGATGAGGGAGTCCTGAATGCATCCCAAATGGAGAATCACAGCCCTATGACCACAAATGCACATGTGAGAATACATCTTGCAATGATTGAAGCTGCTGGAAAAGGTTGAGTTTTTCCTTTACTTTTTAGAAAGCCATGTCCGTTGCTAATCACTTCTAATTTCCTTCACTTAGAATTGAGCAAATGACTGACCACCATTTCCATGATGTCCATCTTCATTCTACTGATTTAATCACAAGTGGCTGAGCTTCCATCTGTTCAAACTCGATAATGACAGAAGTCTGTGATATAAACTCCCTTCCTACTCCTCCCCCCACCTCCAGAAATTATTCCTATAAATGGCTCAGTGCTTCAGAAGAGGAAACATTTCTCTTCATAAGTAGTTATTTCTGTTTTAACAAAAATTAATGTAAAAACTGGGAAGACTCACTAATCTCTGGAGTGTGCTTGCCAGTGTTGGGATAAAGTATTAACTCATTGCCCTGAAATGTAGGTAAGTCATTGTTTTTGAGTCTCAATAGTTCATTAAAAGATTGCTTTTTAATTTTTTTTTATCTCTTGTTGCTTTCTAGAGTAGAGATTGTCACTTTTGGAAAACTTTGTCCTCTTGACAGAGAAACAAAATTTCTGACAAAAAGAAAAATTTCACTACAGTGCAATTATATTGCCCAGAATGTGGTTCCAAATGCAAACACCATCATTCCTCTTTACGATTTACTGCCAGGTGCTTTGTTTTGTTTTTCTTAAGGTGCTTTAGGACACTTTTGTAGTAATAATTACTCAGTGTCATGTTAAGCTTTCATCCAATCATGTTTGTATAGGCTTTTAAGCTTGGTTTATCATCCTGGTTATTGCACTACATTGATCCATGCAAGCCAAGTACACTGCTACAATATTGCTGTCTCTCAATTCCCTGAAGCCTCACATATTAAAACCATTTGCTCTGGCCTCTAGAAAGTAATGGATTTGTAATAGTCTGAGTACAAACGCACACAATCATTTAATAAGTGAATAACTATAAGGACAGTTCATTCAGTCAGTGAGTGTTGGAGGTATATCCCGGCTTGATATATCCAGAATAAGCTAAAGCAGGAGAAAGAGCTGCAACTACAGAGAGTTTATGCAGTAAACATTCACCTTTTCTCTAACTGTGAACTCTTCTCAAATGAATACCGATGTCTTTTGCAAGATTATTTGCTATATGAAATTATTCCTCCCATTTTTAAAGCAAAACAAACGGCAGCTTGAGGGCTGCAGAGTAACCTTATGTTCAATCCTAAGGGCCCCTGAGCTGGGCTGCTGCATTGGGGCTGTAGCCCTGAAAATATGGGCTGATTTATGCCATTCAAGCAAGAAAAACTCCTTTTCTTTCTGCTACAGTGTCTAAGAGACAGATCTGACAGAGATTCTGCTCCATTATCAGAAAAATGCAGCAGAGGGGAGAAAAAAAGTAATCCGGAGAATAAAATACAAATCTGTATATGGCACCAAGGAATCTGGGGGGCAAGAGATAACTCTCGGACATACCAAGCAGCAGATGTTTGGCCATTTTTCAGTTTATGCTAGTATGGAAATGCCATTCAAGGATTTAGGCTTGGCTGCAACGCTCAAGTCAAAGGAATGCTTTCCAGCTTACTTCCTTACAAAGCCAGGAAAACATGAAGCTTAGCTGATCTCAAAGATGGTCTTGGCCTTTGAAAATAGCAGCAACGGGATTCTGCTTATGGCAAATTCAGTACTTTGGGTCTTGCCCCAACCCAATTTGAACGTAGGCAACTCCATGACTTTAAGAAAATGTCTGAGTGGAAAAGGCACTAAGAACCTGTGATGGAACAACCCTTAACATCACGGGATGTTAGTCTCATCCCATGAGAGAAAGAGAAATCAAATTTCAAATTCTTAGAAATTTATACTCATTTTTCCCTCTGCATCTGTACAGAGGAGTGCCAGCATCTGCTCATTACAGGGCATAATATCCAGAAGAAATGTCCCAAAGTGGATAAGTGGATAATTGTCAAAAATACAAGGGAGAATATTTCAAGCTTAAATTTTGACTTTAAAAAGCATGATTTTTTTTCTTTACAGAGTTTCCAGGCTCTGTTTGCTTTCCTCAACCTATTTTTTTTTTAAAAAAAAAAAACAAACTTCTTCCAAGTAGTATAGACAAGTGTCCAAACTCCATGCTTCCTCATTTAAATTTCCCCAGAGCAAAGGAATCACGAGACTCTTTCTTGACAAGAAATCTAGTTCCCCGAGTAGTACGAATTCTTCTGTGTGTCTTGGTTTGAGATCCAACTGAAATATGTTAAGTGTGATAGCACTAAACTTCAAGGATTAGCTCTCAGTTGGCAGTGAGGCATTATGTTCTTTGGTTAATTCATTGGTAACATCAGTGCATCTGAAGTAAGAGCAGAATGAACCATATTTATGGCAATATTTGGTCAAAACAAGAATCATTTGCACTATTTTTCTTTCCTGCTTTTGCAGTAGAATTTTCGCTATGGTAGAAAGGACAAAAGGAGGAAGTGAGAGGGAGAGAAAAAGAGGACATGAGGGAGGAAAGGATTTTTTAATATATATTTTGATTGAAATGTTTTCTAAAGAAAAGTAGTGAAAAAAGGTTTTATAGTAGTTCATGAAACAGCAACAGCTGTATCAGATATCACATCTCTTAGGGATAACCAAGTGTTTTCTTCCCTGTCTCCTAATGAATTGATTTTTTCCTGTAATTGTTTGGCCAGCCAGTCTTCAACACTGCCAAGGTTGATATTAAAATGTAGGGGAAGAAGCACTACTAGGTTCCCTCAGGATTTGATAGAAATTTAGTTTGAGCCACATACTTTGTGAAAAGCTTTAGTCTTAAAAAAAAAAAAAAAAGTTTCATTGTTACAATATTTGTAATTCCTTCACTTTAAACTGTTTTTTACCCAGTCATAGCACTTCCACCTCTACTGATGCACTAACATCACAGCACTTGATCAAAGTAGTGAAACAACAATATGTTCCTGCATCAGTGAGGACAGTTCGTAAATGCAAGATACTGTTAGGCAAGGGGTCAGTCACAAAAGTGCCACCGTTATGAGGAAATTCCCATCCTTGCATTTGGATCTCCCAGATAAAGGAGGAATACAAGGATATTTGTTTTAGGGTTTGGGTTTCCAAGAGAAGAAATGGAGGATTCATACCTAGTACATACTACAGAATATCTCCCTGCAGCCAATCCTTTCTTCTTGATCTTCCTTGTTTAGTAGCTGGAAAGAGAAAAATAGATCTTGTCATGGCAGCCAAAGCAGGGAGGGAATTGTGATCATCCAGAAAGGGGGATGTTACCTATGCAAGAGCTGTGCTTCCTTATCCCTTAACACTTATTTGCAGCTCCCTGGTATCCAATAATTATTGTCCTGGAACTTTTCCAAGAGCACTTGGATGTGTGTGAAATTCAGAAAGACATTGTGGACACCATAGGCTCCTGACTAGATGAATATCACTCATCACATCATGACTCTGGCAAGAATTCTGAATACTGAATTTGTTTTTTTCTAGCAAATCCTCTGCAACACTGGATTGAGGTTTGCCATTCCATTGAGCTTTCCTAGAGGGAAGCTTGTTTGCATGAATTTGGAAGAAAGAATTCAGAAAAGATGAAAGAAAAATATATGCATTTAAGTCCTGATTTCAAGAAGCTTAGAGGAGGACTTAAGCAGATCTACAGCCTTGTCCTGAATAGGAAACTTGCTCTTGAAACCTTCATGGTAACATTCATACAGCTGTTTTTTTATCTTCATGATTGCAAGGCAAAGAAAGGGAGGTTAGGTAGAGAGAACACTGGGATACAGCATTTTATAGAGAAAATATAAATAAATTATATAGTCCTGTACAATTAAAAACTGTTATTGCTAAATAATAAATAAATACTAAATAATACATTATTTTTTAAAAAAGGTTAACAGCTGATTTCTGTAGGGAAGCCATGAATTAAACATCATGCAAAACAATTAAACTCTAGGAAATAGGATTTCTGATATGGTGGTCAACAATTAAAAATGAATGTGTTACTGCCCTCCAGGGAAAAGCAGGAAGCTGTCATGCTTTCATGCTGTGGGGGACAAAGCTCCCATATGTCTCCAGCTGGAAAGTTCTGCAAATAGAGAACAACCATGCAGGAAGTGGCAGAGAGACTTACTCTCAGATGCTGCTACACAAAAGATGCTGGCTGTTATTTCTGAAGGAGAGAAACCACTGAGAGACTCAGTCCTCCCAGCAGCAACCTTCTAAAATCTCCACTTGCACTTGCAAATACAGGGCCTAACAGCATGGGCATCTTTATAAGCAAATCCTGATTCCAATCCACCAGCTGGGACAGGTTTGTCCAGAAAACAGTTGCTGGGAGAGCACCCAAACCACAGCTGCCCTCCATAGACAACATCTGTAGCAGGAAGATTAGGATAATTGCCATGGGGAAGGGTTAGCTAAACACCTGTAAGAGCTTAGGTAATTCCTTGCACCTGTTTCTGGGCAAAGTATTCAAAACTCAGCATAAAATGCTGCTCTAACCTGACCTTCCAGTTTCTAAACTGGTTTGCACACAGTTCTCTCTTTCATTTAATTTGTGCTGTGGGTGTCTGGAAAGATGTGCTTCAGCACCGTGTGTACAAAACTAAATAAAGCACAACTTTTTAAGCCAAAGCAAAATATCTTCTGATCATTAATATTTTCCTCATTTGATTTCTGCTCTAAGCACCTTGGAGAGATGCTGTGCTCACGGATTCACTTTGGAGCCAACTGCCACCTGAACATGTTGTCCACTACCTACACCTGAGCAATGTGAAGAGGCAGGGATGATTATTGGTTGCCTCCTCACGCTCATAGCTTGGGGAATAGTGTGAATTGCTTGCTATGGCCAATGCACATTTGAACAGATGGTAAATATCTCGGTTTCTGCCAACAAGAGCCAAGAGATGCCACTAAAATCCATTTAGAATAGGGAAAAAAAGAAAAGAAAAAAAACAAAACCTAGCTGAGAATTTACCTAGGTCTGTTGCAGGGGAAATCTTTCAGCTAATAAGTACTTTCAAAGTGGTTTTACTGAATTGTTCATTAGAAAACTTATCTCTGCTTCCCATGCTGATAGGAAGAATCCCAGACGGGCACTTTTCTTCACTGATAAATAGTTTCTAGTTATATCCTGAAAGGAGTTTACTGTGTTTGTGAAGGCAAGCTGGAAAGAAACAGTGCATTTCTATTTATTTTATATCAGCAATGCACCCTATTACAGAGATTATTTTGGACCTGGCAGAGTTTTCCAGAGAAAAGCAATCAAGATATAAAAGCTCTCAATGGCCTGACTCACACAACTATTTCTTTCAGCTCAGGCAATCTCATTTCTTTTCTCTCACTACTCCTTCATGGAGCCTTCATGGTTGCAGAATATAGAACAATAACAGTGCAGTTGAAGACTGGACCAACATCAGTTTAAGCTTCAGATTATGAGTTTGATAGGGACAAACCAAAACCAAGAAGCTCTGCGCTGTTTTTGTCTCCTTGTTTAGATTTTACTCTATCTTGGGTATGATGAAGACAGCCCTGGAGATCTCATATTTTGTGTCAGTAAATAATTTTCAATTAAGTGATCTTGGAGCATGCCAGCTGCATTGCTCTGTGGTAATAGCTTGTGTGAGTTCGTACCCATGGATAAATACAAAACAACTTGTCTATTGGCCTATTTCCTCTAACATGGCTCAGGTAGCTTCCAGATTTTTATTCCAGCTTTCATTATTCTGCCTACCAGCACAGGCTTTATTTCTTGATACATTAGGTTGAAGAAAAGATACTCCTTGCTCTGTTGAGAGAATGTCTGACTAGATTTTGAGCCCGGACTTGTAGATTTTCACACCCATTTTCAGGACTAGATTTACTGTCTTGGCAGGGAGTAGGCATAATAATTTTGTATAATCATTTAGTATCCTGTTTTCTCCTGAAGTGAATCTGGCATCTCACACACTCATTCTATGCACCTCACAGCATCTATTGGCCAAGTTTTCCATTCATTGTGCAATTCTTAATTCATACTTTATTGTACAGTACAGATATGCCTACTTCAATGAGTAAATAAATCAGGTCTGGGATAGGGACAGGTCATTAGCTTTTTCATTCCAAGCCTAAGTGGAACACAAAAATAACTTCCCATGAGGCTGAAACTTGGGCAAGTAGTATTTTGTAGTGAAGTAAATCTGTATGCAAGTTAGTTTGGGCAACCAGATCTCAAATGGGCTGGACTAGATAACTCCACTTTCAGAACAATCTCCTTTCCATTTTTCTTTTGAAAGAAGGAGTGATCGTATAGTTTAAGTCAGACTGGAAAACTTCTAGTGTAACTGGAATTTAGAATGAGATTCTCTACCATCATATGCATAAACTATGTGACAAGCATGTTTATCCTGGAAGAATGCAATGCAGATCAGATGGAAGTGGTGGGGTGTGTAGAGCTCAAGGAGATTAGTAAACCTTGTATGAATTAAAGAGATGGGTGACACAAGCAGTTAACACATGGTAGGAAGTGAAGGGCACGTGGTGTATGTGTTTATTTCCTTTAGCATAAGCATTTGGAATTGTATCAAAGAGAGTTCAGTAAATAGCTCTTTCCTTGCAACTTGGTGCTCTTCACCAGACAAGCTGTGCTTTTCCCTCTGGCACTTTTGAACACTTTCCAGTGCTCCCTTCAGAGCTATTTCTAAATGCAGTTAGTTTACCTTTCTCTACATAGCAGGATGAGATGGAGCAAAAGGCTGACCTCAACTGTTCTTTTACAGTTTGCCAAGTCTCAGAGGAGCACAGTGTGACTGTAATGTTTGGACCTTCCAACAAGACAAAATACAACTTTTAAAATGCTTTTACCCTATCCCAAGTTCTGGTGCTCAAGTTTGCAGAATACCTCACTGTAACATCGACCAGCAAGGCCAAAAATCTTCTCTTAGCTATCTCATTTTCAGATGAAATGTCTCAGAGGCATTTTAGAATTTATGAAATTGAAAAATTCGTAAAAACTATGAATGATAAAAGTGCACATCTACACTCACATCAAGGGTGTCCATAAGGTGCCTAAGACAACATGGTTAAAATAAGTCTTTCCTTTTCAAACACAGCTATTTTCATGTGTGGAACAACGATCCTAGGGTGTAAGTGCTAGATAAAACCTCCCAAATGCCTGAAGGGCAACAACTCATCTGCTGTATTTTCCTGAATCTGGATTCTGACCCTATTCATGTTGGGATTCCCAGCTTAATACAGGAATAAATATACATTCCTAAAGCTGTCACCTCTCTTGTTATGAGATAAACTACCTGCCTGAGCATTTGTGGTACAGAAGACACTTTCATATTTAAGGTGCTTTCAGTCTCTCTGCCCTCCAGGCTCTTGCAGGTGCATACATTGCACAGACACTAGCATAGCCCCGATCAATGCAGGTTGAGTAAATAACTTAGGAGACCTTTTAATATGACAGCTTTACATGAGTGTCTTGTAAAATTATTTACAAACAGAGACATAAATAAGTAAAGTGAAGGTATTAGGAAACATAGTTCAAATATCAGCTGTCCCTCCTCCTTTCCCTGTGCTCCCTAGAGTTTTTTAATGGTCAAGAAGATGAGGAACAATGATCATGTCCTACAAAAAACTGAGGTCAAAAATAAAAATTTTGTTACCAATAAACTTGAAATTTTCTTCCATTTGCTTCATGGAGCACTAAGCTTTCTGGGTTACGTGGGACTGAGTACTTTATGATTAACATTTGCTGGGATTGGTTGATCCTGTATAAAAAATAGAACAGAAAGCTCACCTTTAAGATATATATTTTTAGCAACTGACCCATATGGTACAAGCTGTTGCCCAATTTTTTTAAGATAATTTTTTATTTTATACAAAATGTTTCACTTTAATTGATAGGCAAAATTTCAAAGTGTTGGGCAACACTACTCTTCTCCTTTTCTGGTAGGAGAGAAATCTTGAAATCATAGAAATGCTTTTTCCTCTTCTCTTTCCCCCATACCTATTTTTTCTACATTTTAAAATTTATTCCCATTTCTCTGTTCTTCGCAGCAGAAATCTTCTGATCTCTCAAAAATATGTTCTGAAGAAAATGTTATTTGCAATAGAAAAAAAAAACAGAAGTCAATGGCATTAATGATTAGAGTTTATATTTCCATTATATTATTTCCATTCTATTTGTAAATAAATAAATCTATTGAGCAGCAGACTTCCTCTGTGTATGATGTTCTGATCAGATTGGAGGTGGCACTTTAACCAGGAACAGAACAACTCCAGCAAAACTTAAGAGGATGTTCTGGTTTTACTAACCACATCTGCTAAGACAGCATGGGCACAGGATGGGTGACACATGGTCTGTACCTCAAGGAGCTGCAGTGATGGGAGGCTCCAAGGCTCTACGCAGGAGATGGCAGCAACCTCCGGAGGGTTGATGGTGAAATGGTGCTCACCTTCAGCTGCCTCAGCTTCTTAGAGACTATGGAGGCCATCCTGCCTCTCTGCCTTTTGTAGAGAAAGGATCTAGGGTGTCTGGCAACATCTGCCTCAGCACGTCTCTTGATATAATACAAACAACATAAAATCAAAGGGCGTGTTAGAAAGGGCACCTTGGCAATGACCAAGGGAGGACTGACCCGATATAAGTTGCTTCAACAGACATTTATCCAATGTGCAGATTTCCGGTGCTGGAGCTTCCCCAACTCCTAACAACCCTATTACTTCCCATCTAATCTCAAAAACAGGGAAAAGTGATGACTGCTTTGCTCCTCACAGCAGCTTCACATCTCTGTCGTGGAAGCTGTGGTTAAACCATTCAAAAGCTGTGTGTCTCTTAAAAGGCACATTTTGGCTGCACCTCTTCTAGCAGTTGTAGCTATGTTACTCAGCGGGTGTAATGTTCTCCAGTCTGGCTTAGTCCTCTGTTTTGCTTTTCTTCCAAACTCCCAGCCCCAAACTGCAGCTGTAGTACCTGTTTGGACTGGAATGAATCAAAATCTGTGCGTCAGTGTGGGGGCAGAATTGCCTTTGCTCAGCAGGCAGCAATGCACTCCTCAGTCATTCAAAGCTCTGCCTACAGCCAGCTCTAATTTTACTCTATTTTGTTTATGTTGGAGTGGCTAGGCTGGTATTTTTTCCTCCTCTATACTTAATCTACCTTTGTTTTTCTAATAATACCTTCTATCTTCATCTATTTATAGCTACTGCCCTTTCCTTCAGGTGTTGCTACTGAAAGTGATCTCAATTTGAGCCCAATTACTGTGGAGGTGCTGAGGGTAAGTCACTTATTTGTAGATTAAGTTTTGGATTTGAAGTACTATTGAGATAGATGGATTTTCTGTGTTGCTCCTGCTCCGAGTCACACTGCAGTCTTGATGAGAAGGGAATGCAGTAAGGGAAGCAGTGTGGGGGTGTGCTAGCATTTCTTCCTGAAAGCCTTACAGGAGAAGTGACTGATAGATTTTCTTTATTAGCTTGGCAGGTGGCACTTAGCCTAGCAAAATAGCACTGGCCGTACTTGGTTCTTGCATGCTCCAACTGAAGGAAAAAAATGGTCAACAAACAGCACAGGGAGAAATCCCTTCCAAAGATGCTTTAATATGCTGTCCGGGTTTGCAAACACCGCTTGCTTGTTTCTCTTTTTTTGCGACAACAAATCTCCTTGTGAGATGGTACAGCGATGTGACAGAACAAAGAGGCATCCTGCAACTTGGCAAGCAGTAGCACTGGCAAAGCTCAGCTAAGGAGGCGATTCTGCATCGCACCAAGACGCGCCACATGTTGGGAGTTGTGGACGGTGTGTCTCATCCACCGAGACACCGTGGATGCCAGTGTGTCAGTGCAGAAGATGAGAGCAGGGAAGGACAGGAGGAAGCCTCACACCTGCAGCTTTGCTAGGTAAAGCCAGACCCCCTCAGCGAGGAGAGGAAATTAGGCTTTATCTCACATACAAGGTAGAAGCTAGTTAATTCATATCTCCTGCTTCTGGATTAGTACTTTATTTGTCTCAGAGCTTTAGAAAGCAGCAGTGGGAGTAACCTCACAAGGCCAATAACTTGCTAGTTACTCTTGCTAGAGACACTAGCCAAAGTGAAGCGATAAGGTATTTGTTTAACCTAATCTTGAGAACCTCCAGAGTCACATTTTCAGTACTCTCTCCAATCAGTCCTTTCTGGAAGGAATGCACTTGTTTCTTTTTGATGTTTTTGTAATATCTAGATCCCATTCCTTGACATTCCCAGATATTATTACCTATGAAGCCGGGACCTGGCCCTTATGTAGGAAGGAAAATCAGTTGCAAAGCTGAGTGAAGGAAGTGATTTTGCATCATCTGTTGAATTTCATCATGAAATATTTGGCATGAAATGAAGATACTTTTTTGGCAGGCAGAATGTGGGCTATGTAGGCTTCTTGAAAAATTAGTTTACATATAAAAATATTCTTTGTTATTGCATAGCAGCTTCATGTCTGCCAGGGTCAGTCAGAGGGGATGGAACAACATCTTTCTGTATACTTTTGGCGCAGAAAGCAGTACAAAGAGCCCAAAATTCCCATGTAGGAAATATTAGGTTTTGGTTATCATGGGTGTTTGATTTCCTCCTGAAAAACAGTAAGCAAAATATTTCTTGCAGTGAGAGTACCAAATTAATTCTGCACTTAAAGGTACAGAAATTGTGGACCTAAACGTACCTGTTAAATCAGTAGCCCTATAGACTTCTTGTGGACACTAGAAAGAAAATAGTATGGTGAAAAAACAAAGGAGGAATAAAGATCAACCAAATTGGAAACGCGGAGGAGGTCCCAGTTCACAGGGAACCCGGTGATGGACAGAGTGTAACAGAGAAAAAATATAGAGACTTCAGAACAGCAGAACAGGTTGGGCTGTGAAACCTCTAGTGAGAAGCAGGAAAGTGAACTCCAAGGTAGCTGGAGTCAGCAAGGAGCCCATTAAATAATTCTAGTGAGTGAGAGCAGGTACTGAGAGGTGGGAAATAGAAGTCTTTAAGCCAACTTCAGAGAGCACAGAGCTCTTCTGATAGCACTTATAAGAGAAGAGCAAAGGCAAGGAGGGAGTTTACATGGGCCTGGCTATGATAACCATGAGAAGGAGCAGGTGATCCTACTAGGTAGGATATGACCACTGCAAATAATGCAGTGCTCAGATTGTACTGATATTTTCTCAAGGGGCAAAGAGATGCCAAAAGATGGGCATTGGGGATAGAATCAAGGAGAAGCTTTTGGATTTGAACTGCCAGTGGATCCTTCATTCCTGCTTTTCAGTGCACTGCCTCCCATGGGAGCACACACTCTGAGGACCCCACTTGGCCCCTATTGGGCACGCCGGTGACAGAGGAGGGACTCTCCTTGGAGCCCTGCTTGCTCTGCTGGCAGCCATTGGGATGGCCCTTTATGTCTTCCTCTCTCCTTCTTTCCCTGGCCTCTCTTCTCTTCCCTTTTCTAAGTTACTGTCAATCAGTTCCAGGCAGCATTTTGTTTTCATTTATAACATGGATCTTTCTTCTCTCTTTTCTATGATTCTCAGTATGATAAGATGACATTTCTGACAAGCAAGCCTTCCTCTCCCCCCCCTCCCCTCATTCTGTGGATGTTTTCTTAGCCAATTAATCTAACATAATGTGCTATTTAGGTTTTGAGCAGCCAGCGTGACTTCTTAAGGAGACAGAATGTGCAGCTGGGAAAGGAGGTGTGGGGGAGATGGCGAGGAACCAGGAGGAGGCTCCAAACTGCCTGGAACTACTCAGCAGGAGGGTGACAACATGGAGTCTGCAGTGTCTTCCTTCTCCATCTCCTTTCTAACAGATGTCTTTGATATGTGGTTGTGAATATACTGTGAGAGAGAGAGATGTTTGTGTAATGAGGAGGGGGAAAAGGTTCTGTTGAAATACTCTCCGGTAGGTATCATAGATGTGTCTATCAGGCTTTCTCCAAAGATCCCTTCACATAATTAGCAGGTAGGAACAATGCAAAATACAAGCAGGAGAGGGACCATTCTTCCCCTCTGAACATGCATCTCTAAAAGGAATATTGAAGTTTTCAAGATCAAAATAAGGAATTTGATGGGGGAAAAAAATAAAGGAAAGTAAAAACAACTTTTTTCACATCCTCTCCTTCCAGTTACAAATTTCTGTCAAGTCTAAAATCTTTATGCTCAAAATGCTGCTGAGTCACATGGAACAACATTCAAAACAAACTGGAAATTTTAGCCAAATTTCAACTACAACTATTCTTCCTGAGTTCTGGAAAATTTTGCTTGTTTTTTATTTGATTTTTCCCTCAGACCTTTGTTCTAATCATTTTTAGGTTGCTTTCAGGAAAATATCCCTAAATGCCCCTCAGAACCTACTTTAATTTTTGCACAATTAGACTGGATTCCTCTTTTTTCAGTCTTTCAAATTCATAAGGACTAGAAATGCTCTCTGTCTGTTTTATGTAAAATCTAAAGGTCTCACAAAATCTTATGATTATGACTATCCACATGATACATTTAAAGCATCCACTATGATAAAACAGCAGGACTCAAAACTGGAAATATGCAGTAGAAAAGTTTGATTTCTAAGACCATCTTTTCTTGCACAAAAGTCATCAGTGTAAGAACAGAGTTGACTTGTCACCTCCCAAGTATTGCATATAGTGCAACAGTGCTCCCTTGGGTTTCATAGGCTGTTCAAAGATCCCAGGCTGACCACTTTATGGAAAGTGTTCTTTAGTGTTAAAAACACTAAAGAGTGTGTTTTTAAAAACACTAAAAAAAGTGTGTTTTTAACCCACCTATCTAAATAGCTGCATCTTATTACCTCATCTATAAAGCAATCAGTGCCCTTGTCACAGAGCTTGCAGTTATTCTTTCTTTTGCTTGGCCTACAATTGACTGCTGAGTGAAAAACCTGAAGGATTGTGTGCTACTATGTAGGAAGGAGCTTTATAAAAACAAACAAATGCTTATATATTAGAAGACTTCACAGTCCTCACTGCAGGGGCATCGGTTCCTGCACTGCTACCAGTTTCATGATCCCCTCTCATCAAATACTCTGCTACTGTCTCCAGTCTTAAAATGATGGGAGATCTTCCCAGAGTGTGAGCTATGAGTGCTTTGAATTCTGTGCAAAGTCCTGTCCCCTTGTGCTGGCACAGGCAAGCGAAGCTGTGAATCAGCTGTGCATCCTTCTACCTCTGAAATGAGAAGGACACTGAGCAGCGATGTTTTCAGGAAAAAAAAAAAAGTTTTCAGGAAAAAAAAATTGAAAAAAGCAAAGGAGAGAACTGACAAGTTTCTGACAGCTTTGCAAAAAAGGAAGGACAAGAAGTTAATTTTCACTTGCGTGGCTTACAAGAGATTTAACTTCAACTAAAGGCAGTTTATACCATTAAAAACAAGGAAAACAACTCACAGTATTGGCCTAAACATTGCTACAAAACCCAAAAAAAGATTTTCTTCTCATGACGCATCATTGAATCCGCAGGGTGGAAATATATATATATAATATATATGTAAATCTTTTCACTTCTGCTTTATTTTTGTCTTTTTGAAGGAAATTTAAGCAGATCTTTAAAAATATAGAATTTAGTTTAATTTTTGTGTACAACATCAGGATTCTGTCAAAAGGAATAGATGCCATGTCCTTTGCCCCAAGGACCTGAAATAACAATCTGCCGGATTATAAAAGAGACCGGGTGGCTGTGACACTTCTTTCATTACCCACTGCGAAAGAAAATAGATGTTGTGTAAACTAGAAGCTTGTGGGCGCTAATGGCAGATTTTCACATGGGATAAACATATGTTCAGTTTGCTCAGAGCAAGAGAATTTCCCATTTCAGTACAAGGAAAAAAATTAAATCCTTATTTTTACTGACAGAAATTTCACCCTGGTACACTCTGGTAATTATTTGCAAAATTCAACTCTCTGCCTTTGGATGTTCAAGAAAGTTATAAGAACAGTATGAAATTCTGGCTACCTCTTAATATTGCTATAAGTCGTGATAATATTTGAAGCATCTAGGTTTTTATACCTTTTGTACATGATGATTCAATGTCCCATTTGAAAGATCCTGGAAAGAAAGACATAAATAAAACCTGAAAGGATCAGTGCTCAATTGGAAAACAGGTCAAGGGAAGTCCAGATGTGGATTCCACTTACTTTTGTGTTGGAAGAAAGAAATCTAGTTCAAAAATCTCAGGAGAACTTTTTTATTTCCTCTCATGCTATTTCAAAGACACTTCGACATATAGTGTTCAAACAGCATTACAGCTCTTCTCCCATACCAGCATTTCGGCTCCTACACTTCAAGCCAACCCAAAATTGCCTGAGTGAAAGGGAGAAAACAAAGGGTGAAAAATTATTCACATATTTGCTAATCTCTCCAGGATTTGGTCTATGCTGAAAATTGTGGATAGTCTTTGTTACAGAGAAAGCGTTGACAGTTTTATCTCTGAGAATCTTGCAAATTCTCAAACTGTGCCCCAGTTTTCCCCTTGCATCTCCTAGGTCACCTGCTTTCAGGAAATGACTATAAAATCTATGGAATCTGATTTTTTTTTTTTTTTTGAATGCTGCCATTCAGTGCATCAGCTGTGGCCTGAGTCTGTTGACTGCTTTCACCATCCTCCAGGTTTAACAAACATAGCAATTTTTGCCTATTATTAATTTGCACATCTATAAAGTGAGAGTCATTATGTGCTTCAAAACCAGGACATTTCTATTCGTACAGCAGTATTCAAAGCTTATTTTATGTCTGTACAATAGAAGTGGAAGAGCAGAAGAATTGAAAAATGAGGCCTAGTAACAAACAAGGCTGTAGATTAGAAGATTTTGATACTATCTTAGAAGAATTTGGTACTATATCTAAAACAAGCTTTCATTGCAGGTACTGACAGCTGGAAATTCTTGTGCCAATGCTTTTCCCCTGCAGATATTTTTTCATGTGATTTTTCAACACAGGAGTTTTGAGACCCACAGCAGAAACTCTGTGGCTACCAGATTCAACATGACACAAAACCAGCAGTGAATCAAGCACTAGCACATCCTTGCATTCCTTCTCCTTGACTTGGTACATGGTCATGCAGAAGGGCATCTCACTTTGGCCAGTTAGACCTTTTACTGCATTCATTGTTTTTTGGCATCAGTTCTCCATTCCGCGCTTTGCTCTCACTCCATCTCCTCACAGCACGGCCTCTTTGTGCACAGCCCACTCTGGCGCTTGGCTAAGAGCCTGCCTCTTCCAGTTCTCCCATTTTGGAGCATTAATAATAGGACATACTGTTGGCATTCGCTTTGTTCTTGGAAGAGGCCCCAGTAATTCCAAGAACTAATTTTGAAGGAAGTTAATTAGCTTTTAGAATAAGAACAATGGCAACAAAAAATAAAATGTGCTTCAATTATTTTTAGACAGCCATAGAAACCTGGAAATGATGCTAAAGCCTGGAGATAGGTGAAAGGCAGAGCAGGACGGGAGAGGGACTTGTATTAATTATGATAAAACTTAGCTAAGAAATTGCTTGTGTTGTGAAAACATCATAGAAAAACAAAGAAAATAAAGGAGACCTTCCTGACTGGCATCTTTACAGTTTTTCTTAGGAAGTGATAGCTTATTTTGTCATACTGCCAGTTCACGATACATGTCCAAAGATCTTCTATCATCTTTTCTCCAATTATATACATTACCTGGTTTAAAAGATACTTTCCCTCCTGATTGTATAAGTCTGCTACAAAATATTGGAGCAAGTCTTTAGTGCCAGAGATAAGTGAAAGTGGCATTTAGTCATTAAAATAAAGGATATATAAAGATTAGTCTGTGAAGATGAGAACTTCTAGTAGTCATTCATAAAAGATAAACAGTGAGGAGAAAGACAAATATGTGAATAAATTGCAAAGAAGTGAAATAAGGATATCATAGCTGAAAAGGAAAAATGGAGGGTCCATAGGATAGTTAGGTGAAACAAAAGAAGGTGGCAAACTACTTTTGAAGGACAAATGAGGGAGAAGTGAGTTCAGTATTAGAGTTGAGTTGGTTTACTTTAGCCTGTCACAGTGAGAACTTGGGTCTTACAATGCGATTATTGATCTCTTCCCTTCATGATGCTCAGTGCTGAAATGTCCTGAATATAAATGAGAATTTTAATGGATTCTAGCTTTTTTTTAATAGCTTTAAAAAAAAAAAAAGAGTTTAAAATGTATGGTCACTTCAGAGCCACAGACAAGACCATTTCTTGAAACTAAAACTTGCAGCAACAATAGAAAACAAAAGGAAAAAAAGTGGTGGGGAGAGAAGAGGAAAGAAAGAAAAAAAAGGAGAAAGAATAATGGATTTCTACACTTGCCATTTTCTTTTATTCTGACAGGACCATGTGCTTAGATCCCCAGATACTGCTTATGAGTGATGAAAAAAAAATTTCTGATGGATTCTAACACGGAGAGACCTGGTTTAAGCACTGAGTTGCAAAAGCCACGTGAAGCTTTTCAGCGGCTTTTTGATTATATCCTTACTGAATCTAATAACCTCATTTTTCCTTCTCTCTCTCTCTCTCTCTCTCTCTGGTGATAGAGGTTCAGTTACATTGATACCAAATGTTGACAACTTTTTTTTCTCCTCCCCTCAAGAAAAAAAAAAATTACACATCCATTGCTTTCCACTTGCTGTCTATGAAGTCAAGCGAATACTGCTAGCCCTTTTGACTTCCTTGCTCATAACCATTCATTATTCAATCCTTTGAGGCAATGATTCAAGTCAAGGCTTCCTCTATTTTCCTTAAAAAGAGAATAAAAATGAAACTGGAAATATGCGCAAAAACTTTGTTTACAATAAGATCAGTCATACAGTAAAATAAACTCAGAACGTGGAGGAATCAGAAGTATAAATCTCACTTGCTTTATCGAAGATAATGATTCAGAATTATTATGTCTTCCTTATCCAGACCACCAGACATGGATATCTATTACCAATTTATATCACCACCAACTTTATTATGCAGGTGATGAAGGATGATAAATGTACTGTTTCTAGTTTGCTGAGACTCCCAAAGTGAGTAGAAGGCTCAATGGTAGAATATTTGGCCACATTAAATGCTGTAAAACAATGCTGTCATGTATTTTAGTGAAACAGAGGTATCTCTCATTTAAGACTTTCTTCAAGTGAGTCAGCACTGGAGCCTTTTTTCAGATAAATCCCCAGCATTTGCTGATTATTCTTTGTTGCCACAGTCAAATTATAAGACACCATGGGATTTTTTGTGGCATAAGACATTATCCAACTTTCTTGGTATCTATTCTGTTATTCACCCTTGATAAGCACCCTCTGATGTTTCTCTTCTTATTTTTCCTAGTACTTATTTACAGATGAAGCTTTGCATCTCTCTGTCTCTCTCCTGAGTAACCTTTGGAGAAAAGCTTTCGATAGGACAGGGACAGCCTGAGGAGACTGAGCATAGTGTTTTTTCTTCTCTGCTTGCTTAGTTAGAAGGCTGAAAAGAAGCAAGAACAGACCAAAGATCAACACTGTTTACACAGCTCAAATCTGGTATTATTTATCAACATCTCTTTTGAAGTCATTCTACCCTCCCTTGGGATGGGTACCAGAAGAGCAAGAACGCTGAGATGACAAAATATGAGGGAGACCAAAGAAAGTGAAAAGGTAATGAGAGCAGAGGAATATGCAATGCAAATATTTCAAGCAGATATTTAATTATTAATTTACAGGAGAAAATACTTTTCTACCTGGAGACACAGAATGGGCATCAAGATAAACAGAGATAAATGCAATAAAAGTTACTGGATATCAAAATTTGCTACATAATCTCCCATATGTCACAGTTCTCTTCTGAATCCTCAGGAAAGGATGGAACTGCACATTTCTTTTCTGCGAAATTCTGAAATCACATTAGAAGAGATTGAAAGAGAAAACCAGAATGGTAACATGTTAGTGGAAGATATACATAAACCTAAAGAACAAGAAGGAGAGAAGTTAGATAAAAACTCTAGATGAGTTCAAAAAAAACATGTAAACAAAAAAAAAAAATTAACGCGTGGAAGAATTAGATTGCTTTGTACAAAGACACCTTCCTGGCTCATGAAGACTCTTAAGTTATACATGCCTAAAAGTTGAGAGAAGAATTGCTTCTCTTCCACTCTTTCCTGAGCAGGCATCCCTTACTATTGCACTAGACTAGATGGACCATCAATCTCCCACAGTTCTTACACTATGTTATGTTCTTAAACAGGGGAAAAAGAGAAGGACATTCATGATACAGCTTGAGTTGTCCCTTATATGAAAATGCTATAACCAAGAAATGTCATTTCTAATACTTACTGAACTGCAAAATACATACTGATTGGAACATGTCCCAGTCTATTTCCTCAGTAGAGGTTTCTCTGTATACCTCCCTGGACTGGAACCTAGCATTGATATAGCTATGCTTTTGCATTATACCCATTTCTAAATAATATAAATGGTAAGCAAAAGTCTGTAGAAGAACCAGAAGAAAGTATTAATGTATGTTATGGGTAATCCCCATTACTGCTAATGGAAGAACTGCATGCGTGGAAGGAAGGGAGAATAAACCCTTTTGTTGAGGTATATTGCTGTTGAAAGAAATAATTTTTAATGAATAATTTGTCTGATTAAATTAGGTGTTTTCAACTCACTGCTCTCTTTCCTTGAATATGTATATTAGATGTCAGACAAGTTCTCTGAGCGTATGGTATCCATAAGTTGGTGAGCATATTTCTGGCAGTAACATATTTTACTGTTCGAGCTCTGCATGAGATTGACACAACTTGGTTGAAGGACAGGAGTTTTCCCATCCACAGGGTCTCTTTTAGGCCTGCAGATTAGAAGGACATGGGGAGGCGTTCTGTGTGGCATTATGTCTTTTCTGACTGGCTGAGTATTCAAAGCATTTCCAGATTGCATATATATAATTTAAGTCCTGTGAATACCAGCTGTGACTGTCTGGATTACTATTTGCAAAGAATCATATTTGACTGGGAAATGATGAGCTATTTTGATCCATCTGTACATTTTGATACATTGCCACATGAAGAATTGGGGATGGTCAGATA
>JAUBOD010001004.1:2437827-2447913 GCA_032353885.1 Nothura maculosa
AAGCTTGCTGAGTCATCCCAGGTCTGCAGAACCTTGCTAGGAGTCAGCATTTTTGCAGCCTCTGAGATTCAGGCAGTCTGGCTTTGCTAACTGATTTCTCCATCATCTAAAATCCCATTTATTAGCTTATTTCAAGAATCCTTTAAAATGCAGGAGAAATGAAAAGAGAAGACATCACCTTGTCAGGGAAGTTCATATCATCTCCTTTAGACTAGAGACTGAGAGACTAAATCATCTCTATTTGAGATGACAGTGAAATATCATGCTCTCAAATAAGTAATGATTGAGGCTAGGGGAGAAGGGATTCAGAGTATGTCTGAAAAAGCTATTTCTCTCTACTGCTGTATGGCAATTGGGAATTGGGGTTGCATCCACGAGGAATTCTCACACATTTGGGTGAAAGTACTCTGGACTTTTGACAGCAAAATCTCAGCTTGATGATAGAGTTACTAGAAGACCAGCACATAAGTGTCTTCTGACACCTGCACTCTCGGACAATGTAAAGGCTGCACCCATATGTAAGCTAGAGTTAGCATAAAATATTTCAAGTAATATTTTCATTCAGATAAAAATAATTAAAACTCTTTGGCAAAAATGTTTTCCCTAAGAGTGAAAGAATTTTTCCAAATCCTGAAAGTCTGTCTTCTCTCAGAAGTTGTTTACGTGAAGTATTTGCCGTTTTGCTTCGCAATTCTTACTGCTCCAAAATCACCAAAATTGAACTCATGGACATGTATGTAGGAAATCAAACTCAACTCTGAAGGCTATTGCAGATTCCTATTTTTAGTGTATTACTCATGGGCATACATAAGCAATGTACACGGATTACTACATTACATATACACATCCCCTCTCCTGGAGAGAGAGTTTGAACCAACATCAGTGCAATGTACCACCTCCTCATTCCTACCCCACTTTTCCATCTCTCCCTCTCTTCCTCTGTTTCTAGGCCGTATCTTAAGCTACCTTTTGTGACGCTTCCTCTCACATAAATCCTTCCACAAGCTGAAATGCATCTTTAGAGATCCATTAGCTCAAGCAGATTAGCCATGTGGCCTTACATTTACCTTCTGCACGTAGCTCCTGCCTTCTCCTGGGACCGCTTGAACCTCTTTACTTCCATGCAATTGCTGACACCCTGAAACAATTTTAGAAGCCCCACAATGCAGGCCTGGATGATCTAGTACACAGTTGGAGAGCTAAACTCTTTTTTTCTGTGAGAAAAAGACTGTTTCTCAGTTGGAGACCTAAGTAAACTTGGGGTCTAATTTCAACGTCTAATAGTTCAAGTGCCTGCATTATACAGGGGAGCAGTTGTCCTAATTTGGGGCCAGATGCAAGTAACAAATAAACAAGATCCTATTTCAGCTTCCTATTTCAGCTCCCCTGAGTCAGTCCTAGAAGACTGCCCATATCTCCACAATGAGTATAACCAGGCATCCAGTTTTGCAAGATTCTCTAGAAGCCCAGAGAGAAGTCTAAATTCTAGCAGATTTCTGGTAGAAGATACTCCTTATGAGCCAAAAGGGCCAAGGAGGCATGAGATGCCATAGGCAATCTAAGGAATCTTGGCTGAAAACGTGACTTTCTGCAACTACCAGGCACATACAACTATAAAACTGAGACAACTGTGTGAAGCATTGCCCTATCAACCACGGGTGCAAAACCAAAACAACACTTTCAAAACTCAGCTCCCTCAGACTCACTGCTTTTGACTTTAATTTATTTTATTGTTTGTTTTCCTGTCGCAATTGGAAACAAACCTCATAGTTAAAGCATTCTCTGGGGCAGCAGTACCAAAAATAATTAACTGAGCGAAGCTGCTCTCGGGCGGTGAGGAGAGATGGATGGCGAATCCCGGCGCCGGCTAAGTGCCCTCTGAGGCTGGGATAATGGCAGCAAGGCTGAACCGGCCTGTTCTCCTGTGACGGGTCTTGTAGCGCTTGCGAGAGCGTTGGGAAATGAAACGTGTTGGCTGAGAGCTCACAATGAAATCATACGAAGGAGGGCTCTTATTATATTGTCATCCTATATCATACCAGGTTTGTAAATGGAGCAGTTCTGCATGCCTCCAAAACAACAATATTCTCTGATGCGTCTTATAGTCTAAAATGCTCTCCCTAATCATAGCCTCATGCAGGTTGTAAATCTCTCAAATTCATATATAGGCCCATTTGAAACTGTCAAGCCAACAGGCTTTTCTTTTTTCCGGGACCTGATCCCCGTTTATTTGCTGTAACTAAAAGTTATTGTTGATATACCAGGAAATTCAGAAAAATGATACAGGTTTGTTCATATTTCCCAATAAGAAAGAGTTACTTTTTGAGATTAAGTGATATTATATTAAATCAGCAAAGCTTTATCCTTTATTTTCTCAGTATATTACCTTTGATTATTTCACATTTTCACTTCTGAATCCTAAGTGTAAAGGAATTACCATCCCAGCACAGTGCTAGGCTCTAATCTAGCATCTCAATTTTAATAGTAGCAACTACCTCAGAGGAAGATGCAATAACTAAGTGAGGAGCTTTTCTGTGCTCTTCCTCAAGAGGTTTCCACCAAGCCCTCAAAGCTATGGAGAGGTCTATGTGTAAAAGCCGTGTGGTTTACAACTCTCCCTAACACTATTGTACATGTGTATATGGAGGGAGAGAGAGAGAGAGAATAGTCTTATTTGTATCTATTCACTATTAATGTCAGAAATTCTTTCCTTGTTTTTCCAGTTTTGGATGGTGGTTTTTGAAAATCAAAAGGCTCGGGCATTTAGAGGCACCTCTGGCCATCCTGGCAAGCTCAGTAAATTACAGAAAGAAAGCAGGCTTTAAAACTTCCTTTTTCCTTCTCTTCCTTGGGGAGGGGGAGAGAGGACAAAGCACCAAGTCTTGTTGTTGCGGTAGCTAAATGATGCATTTGCAGGAAAATTGCAGTTTACTTTAAAAGGTTTTAAAAAACAAACCATTCCCCTCCCTTACTTTCCCCTAAGTAGCAGATCTGGAAATACAAATGCAGCAAATGCTTAGTAAAAACTTTCAGAGGTCGAAGGGGTCCTGTTGTGAGAAACAAACAGTTTGTGATGCTCTTTGAAGTCTCACTGGAAAGCTCTCCTACCTTTCCTAGGCAGATAACGCTTTTTAAACGGCTCTATTAGCGTGGCAGCTAGAATCTCATATATAAAAAAAACATTTTTTTGTGAGAATATCTGCTTGTTGCAGAGAGGAAATAAAATAGAGGGGCACTGACACAAGGAGAGTGCAAGACAGTTAATGAACAATGTGCAAAGGAGAAGATGGTAGAAATGTAGTACGGACTTGACTGAGTATCTGTAGCCTCCCTTACCTCCAATGTCCTGTATAACTGAACATAGCAGAGTCACAGTGTATATGTCCTCACCACACCCTGGAAATTGCTATTTGCCAAATTCACTTGGCAAATAGAAAGCTGAAGTCCACATATCCTGTGGGTTAGCTCTTCCAAAAGGGTAAAATCACTGCTGGGAAGTAGAGACAATCCCTTGAATTCTAAGCTTATTTCTTCTTCTGTACCAGTCAGTCATTCTGGGAACTCTGATTTATTCCTATTAGAAAAACAAAACAAAACAAAATAAATAAATAAATGCCTGAACCAAAAATTCTTCTCATATCGATCCATATTCTTTCACTTAATTCACAGCTTTACTACTTCACTCCTTCAGAAAAAACTCATTCCTGTCCAGGCTTCAGCTAAAACGCTCTGAAAGATCTTTTCTAAACATACATCCTGAAAGTTGTCATATGCCTCTGCTTCCTCTATTTGAAGAGAATGAAAAAAGAAAGAAAAAAAAATAATGAAAGAGGAACTTATTTCACATTTTTTTTATTCTCCTTCTGCAAGCCCAAGGGACTTTAGCAATTCAACTAAAATGGGTAGTCATTTGTTTTTGGCATTCTTCATTTGCAAATCTCCGGAATATTTTGAGCTTTAATCATATCACTAATAGAAGACAATTCTCTGCATTGTGAGTCACTGCATCATGAGAACAACATCTACCGCTTTCACTTGCACAGAAGCTTTGTGCGATGAGGTCTCTCACGTGGATGTGTTTCATCACCTAAAACATTTGTATGCTCTTGGGTCCCAAAGTGAGCACCACACACTATCACAGTCACCATAACTTCAGGCTAGGATAACAGTTAATCTCCATATGCATTATTTTATTCCTACATTGCGACAGAAAAGTATAATAGAAAGGTGTTAACAACACCTCAGGTTGTATTAATGGACTTAAAGGCTCAAGGGAGGTAGCAGCTCCATCACCACTAATGGGAACATTTAAAAGCATGTGTGCAGTAGAGATGATCAAGATGAATTACATTCTATACTGGAGCTTTATTTTTTTGAAATTACTCATCAAATGCCTGAGTAATTTCTTTACTGAATTTTCAATGTCACAGATAACTCAAATGTATACCCATAGATTGCATATAATGACAGATGCAGTCTGCAAAAAGAAGAATGGTGAAAGTGAGAACTCAAAGTTATTAATTCTTAAAATAAAGTATGGAAGGAAGAATTATAGGCTTTACAAAAAGATAAAGCAAAGGGAGACTTTTGCTCCTGCAAGCCCCTGTGGAGTCCTTGAAAAGCGAAGTTAAAAGAAACAGACAAAGAATAGTTCCATTCTTTGTGTTACTTTAACTAAATTATGATTCCTTGTTTGAATCCGAAAATTTTCTTTAAATGGAACATTAATTTCTCTAATGGAATAATGGAAATAAACTGAAATAATACTACGGTAGTGACATTTTCTTCTACCATACAGGTACATTTATTTTCTTTTTATTTCTATGAAGAGCAAAGGCTTTCTGCAAAGTAAAGCAAAACTACCAGTTCCTTTGACTGATTAGGAAACGAGGGAAGAAGAGGGCATTGCATTCAATATTCCATCCAAAGTTTACTGGAAGAGCATTTCCACTGCTCTTCACTTACAGGAACTACTATAAGAAACAAGAAATTAGGGTAAGAGAGTTGATTTTATTGGAGTCTTTTCCAGTGCATTACACTGTAATAGGATGCTCATTCATTTACAGAGAAACGAGTTTCCTGGGCTCTGTTTCAAAGGGGGTCATGCTTCCAATAATTAAGTTGTGTACAGAAGGCAGTCACTTAAATTCCACACCGTTAATTTTATGCAAAACAGAGTCCTATTGATTTCCTGCACCTCCCCAGCCTTCAGCTGGAGTTATATCCACCCCATCAAGAATATGAAACAGACTTTTACATTAATTGGAAGAATAAAGAGCGGCACGTGGTGTTTGAGGCTACAATAAGACCCACTATCAGAAGGAGCAGGGAGAAAATTGCAGTGGGGCCATTTGCTGCAGATCTTCTGTTTCTAACCATAGAGCTTAGTTGGAATTTATCTGGGAATTCATTCTGGGGTATTTCTTTTTACTCAGTCTATACAATTCCCCTTAGTGTTCAGCAATTCTAACATTGCCAATTATGTCTCTCTTGTTTTTTCCAATGCAAATTTTAGCAGTTTCTAGTGCCATTTCTTGCTTGTTTCCTTCCCAAGTCACTAGTGTGACCTGCATTTGGGGAGAGTCAAGGCTATGCATTTGCCAGAAGATGCATCACAAAAATAGGTGGCAAAACAAAACCACTTCACATCCTCTGCAGAGCTCAGCACCTAGATGGTTGGGAGGAGGAAACTCGTTTTCAGAGCAAAGTCCATTGCAGGGAAAGGAAATATTTCAAATATTTGAAGTGGGCTCAAAACGGAAATTTCCCTTTCCAGTGTTACTGCAGCATGAATGCTTAGCCATTACACCAACCAACAGCAGTACTCTTGCTAACAGCAATTACTTGTAACTGTTGAACTATAACTATTGAATTGTATCACCTCAAGCAAGTAATATCTTCTCTAGCTTGGGACCCCATTTCATAAATATTCAATGTGAATTTCTGTGTTGGAAACATCACAGATGACTTGTGTTTCTTATAGACATTTGATCGATTTTCAAAATGCAAAATGAACATGTAAACTCAGAAGAACAATAATTCTGCCCTTCCCAAACTCAGATACATGTTATCAGTAAAAGAATACTGAAATTAATTCTTTAAAACATACATCTTTTCCTTTTAAGAAAAACACAAGGTATTCCTGTGATTATACACGGATTTCACAGGGGAGCACACATGCGTCACAAGGGATTACCTTTGCAGCCAGAGCTGCAATGCAACAGTCTAAGAAGCTAAATCAAAGTCCAGGCATTTCAGAAGGAAGACCTTGAGAAACCATCGAAGTTATGTACAGAAAAATGCAGCAATAATGCCATGAGACAAACTTTCTAATGTGACTGTGAAATAGGGACCTATGCCATATACGCATGCAGAAATCAGACTGAGAAAAAGTATTCTTAATGACATATTATTTTACAGGTACATTTAAGAGTGAAAACAGTCTTTCTGCCATCAGCTGAGTTGGGTGGAACATGTTGTCAGGATCAACTGAAAATAATTCTTCCATAGACCTCAGGCCAAACCATGGGAAGCAGAGCTTTGTTTTTGTCTTTTTGTAAGCAGTTACAAAAAGCCCAGATAAAAGTTCTGTCCCTAGGATATCTGATGACATAGAAAGGATTAGATGTACTATGATGCTGTCTATGAAAACAGACTTTTTTTATTTCCTCGTGGGCTGATGATTAGAGTGATACTATTATATTTCAAATCTAATCTGTGGGATCAGAGTCAGCAAAAAGACTATTTAGCTTATCAAAATCTACTTAGGTAACCCAGAAGTGACTCAGTCATAATGCATAAACATATTCAGGAGGAGAATATACCAAGTGATAAATGATTATTAAATATAATAATTTATAAATATAATCTCACTGTGCCTCAGAGAGGCACAGTGAGAACCACTGGATGAAAGTTAAAGCCTGATTCATTCAAATAAAGAGAGGGCACTAATTATTTAATCACTACAAGTAAAATTGTTGGCATAGACTGCATAGGAAGTTCATGGAAATCAGTTTTGTAGAGATTTATAAGGGCTGGTTGACCAACATCCAGCAGCAGTTCCTTAGGAGGTGTTCCTGCCTCCGGGCTGGAGAAGGGAATTATATTATGCTCCTGAGACCTCTTCCAGCCCTACTCGCTGTTATTAAATCAGCAGAGAGAGCTGCAGGTCTCCAAGGAATGGTAATAACCAAGCAGCATGTTTGCTCACCTCAACATCCACTGCATTCAGCCAACCGGAGGAAGACCAGTGCTAGCACCTTATCTGGGTGATCCATTCTAATATCCTGTTCAGGAAGCCCATCTTATTTCCATCTGAGGGATGAGAAAAAATGGGAAAAATGTCCAGCAGTAAAGCACTCATCAAAAGGTAAAAGTTTGCTTAGAAGCAGACTGCTGAGAGAGCTGTAAAATAAAATAAATTGCTATCTGTATAAAATGGAGTGGTAGCATGGGGAAGGAGAAGTTGTGAAGCAACAAAAACGAGTTTGATAACAAAAAAATAAGAACTACATTAACTTGCAGTCAAGGAAATGGAACCAGGAGTTAGAAATCATGCCATATACCTCTTAGAAATGCAAATCACCTATAAAATATTGAACAGAGAGAAGTTAATTCTTGCTAATCCTTTTACTACGGTCCAGCTTTAGCAAGAGGCAGGCACAGGAGTGATTTCAGTTCCTAGGCATAACAGGGCAGCTCACTCAAGCCTTGACACTTCTAGCGACACTAGTTTTGACGTGAGCTGTCAAGATGGGGCTCTGTTTTCCTTTGGCAAAGGAAATAACTTCACCACTTTGTGATTCTGCAAATGCAAAACAAATTCTCAACCAGTCAAATTGTTGTGAGTTAAATTAAAATAATTTTAACTGAGGTTTCATGCAGGATTCATTCTTACTGAGAAAGTAATTTCTAGAAGCAGTAAGCATTACAGAAAGTTATCTGATGTTATACAATACACTCCATTGAAATCTAAGGCCACAAAGATTTGGTAAATAACAACAATGAAATTAATTGTAGGAATCTTTCTCCATCCACTGAAAGAGTGTTTAGAGATTGTGGTAACTGCTGACAAGGCTGTAGAATTTTTACCCTGGGATTCACTCTGCTGCTGCGTCTGGGTAAGCATCTCCGGAGAGCTGAATTTCAGGAACTGAGCTGGAATTTACAGCTCCTGTTCATTCCCTAGCCAAAAATCAGGTTGATGAATGAGAGGTAGCTGCTCTCATCTCACCAAACCCTGCTCAAAGCACACTTGTTTTAGTGTGGCATCCAGTCCATGTGCAAAGCTCTCCAAAGAGACCAAAGAAATGAGGACACTATTGCTCCTGACCACTGTGAAGGATAGCCGGCCTCTTGGAAAAATATTGCTGGCAACTTGGCCATGAAGACAAGTTTCAGAAGGCTCAAACAAACATTCTGCTCCTTTGTTCATGGTCAGAAAGTGACATGGCAAGGGATGGACGACACTCCTCAGCTATCCATACTGCCTCCGTTTGACGTGCCCAACCATTTACAGCTCCTTTCACAGCAGTCACTATAAATCCACCCCATTGCAAAATATAGGGAATAAATCATGCATTTTTATCTCTTCCCATCCAAGAAGCATTATTTATGACTAATGAGATATAAGAGACTTCTTCCTTCCCCTCATTGTGCATGCTGGCCTGCCTAATTTGGCATTGCTCTAGCTATTGCTCTTCATTTATTGCACCGGAGAACATTATCTTGAGTGAAATCACGAATTTAAGAAATGAAAGAATCATCGGTCAAAACCTAAAACAGGATAATTTCACCTATGCTTAAGATATTTTGGATACTAATAAGTCTGGATGTATTAGCATAAATTAATATATTGTATATACACTTTTTTGTATATTGGATATATTTTGGATATTTTTGAAAACAGTTTTGGAACTAAGTTTCTGATCCTAAAGAGATAGTGGATCCTGTCTCAAACCATTCTTTGCTTCAGTGTTGTAGGGATGCAAAGTTTGCTGTGCTTTGCCAACTGTTGCACAAATTGAAGTGAGAAAAAAAATCTACTTTCAATGCTTTCAATTCCACCTAAACAACCTTAAAAGGTAGAGAAGCTATGGCTAGCCGAATATTACAGGAGTACAAACATGGAAATATCAATCCAAAAATCAGAGCTGTATGTGATAGACAGCTTGTGTACAGTCTGTTGCAATTCAGTTACATGGTGGTGAGGCAGCTTGTCTGACTAGCACCCAATATTCCCTATATTAACGCTCCTATCTTTTTTCCTCTGTGTTCTTAATAGCAATGGAGACAGCTTTTCATAATATGCAACTCTCTCATCTTATTCTAGATGCTTCATAGTCTAACTGGCTTCTAGCAACAGTATACCACTAGTAATAGTGAGAAGTGGGCGAAACTCCCTGCAAGCATCATTACTCATGCATATGGATTTCAACTGTGCTTTCAAGAACTGTGTGTGTCAGTAAAAACTCAAGTCACAGGAGTACCAGCCAAGAGGAAGCTGAAGAGGGATGCTCAGGTGCAGAGCTGAATTAATTTCGAAAAGGCTGAGCAAGTATTTTAGGGAATAGCTTTATGAATTTATCCAGACTCTACAAAGTCTGTAAAGATTTGCAGTAGGAAAAGTTAGTTAGAAAATAATGAACTGAAATACCAGCTTTGCCTAAAGTGTTCTCCAAACGCCCCTTGTCCAATTGCTTCCTCTAGGCTTTTCTCTGGTGTCCAAAAACCTGCAGAAAACACTATATAAAATCATACAGACAGGATCCATGACTTGCAGAGGTTGGGAATTCAGTTTTCTAAAGCCTTGAACATTCCACATTAATTGGAAAATATATGTTGAAAAAAAGAAAAAAAAATTTCCTTGCGATGTCTCTGCTGCTGTTTGTAAAAAACATCTTTCCCAATCACTGACATGGCAGATACGCAGCTGACATCTGCTCGGCAGTTAAGATTGCTTTGCTGACACACAAAATTGAGTTTCACTGTAAAATCAAGATGATCTCAGTGGCTATTATAATAAGTTGTTAAAACTGGGGTAATGCTCTTTCTATTTTTCAATCACGTGGTTATCTTCTTGCTCTC
>JAUBOD010001004.1:2473612-2499164 GCA_032353885.1 Nothura maculosa
CACCTCTGTATTCCATGGGCACATTCTGCATCTCCCCAGCCCCTGTGCTGCCCCTGCTGCAGGCATCTCACTATCCCCTTGGTTCAGATTCTGAGTGACACGACTGCGTTATGCTCACAGCAACTGCACATACCCTTTCCTTTCCAGGTATCTACCCTTTCCAGGTATAGAAATGTGCTTTGATCCTGAAGGAGGGTTTGAACTCAGCGTCTTGTCCAATGCTTTCCACCTATATAAACTAATGTTAATGGTGTGCAGTGAGCTCTGATTTGCTTTTGTGGTTTGTGGGGTTTTTTTTCATAATACAAATGTTCTGGAAGAGGGATCATATTTTTCTATATCTGGGGCCTAGTACTACAGGCCTCAATTCACAGCAGAGCTCCTCTGAGCTACTGGGAAGGGAAAGAGACCAATAATTAACTTTTGCCAACAGAAAAAGTTGAGCCATAAGACAACAATATATTCTTTTTTTCTTAACGAAGGATTTGCTTCTACAGCCAGGCTGTCACTGGTAGCTGAGCTCTAAAGCTAATCTGTAAAGCTAATTTAGGTACATCTGGATGAGCTGGTGGCCAATTGCTACATCTGCAAGATATCACAAAGCTGCTGTTGTTTTTAAGGGAATGTGGCCAGGAGGCTGGGAAGCCTTGCCATTTTATCAGCCAAAATTCTGGAGTAACAATAGCTGTGCGCCTTAGCAAAACATACGCCAGGAATGTTAGCAGCATCGCTTTCATATTTCTCTCTTGCAATTAGTTTCTCTCTTTCCTTTAACATCAGTATAACCATGAGAAAAACACCCTTTCCTAAAGAGATGCCTGAGTCCTGGTTAAATGCTATCCCAGAGGAAAGTTGAATGGTAAATATCTTATTTTCTTTTTCAGATTTCACATGCTCATTGACCCTTGGAAAAGTATCTTGTTTAGCTCATTATTAATAATTTGACTGCTAGCTTGAATTGCTAAATGCATCTGCATGAAAATAATGTGTGTAGTTCAGTTCTTCAATGTTTAGATGCATCCAAGCGTTTAAGAACTGTCAAACAAAATATAGTGTATTCAAGGGAATATATTCATTGAAAGATGAAATTGGGTACTGCAGTAAAGCCCCTCGTTGCAGTGGAGAGGCATATCATGTTAACAAATAACTACAGCGCTATTCTAACAAGACCTAGAGGTAGGTGATTTCAACTGACTGCACATTTCTGCTCTATGTGTGTGTGCTTTTCTTCAGACTGATGAAAGAGCAAATGGTACTAAGTATGGAACAGAGCTCTGTTAAAGATTTTTGAAAGATTCTGTAGTGTTTCAAAGATTCCTTTTGGAGTAGCTATCCTGACCCATAGCTCTGGTTTCCCTGCCATCTCCTTTTGAAGCTTTGGGAAGTTAAGGAGGTCTACATAGGTGTTGACATCTTATGATGTCTGTCTCATCCTTAGCAGACTGGAGTCCTGAGCACACGCCTGCAGAGCCACTAGAGAAGATCTGCCCTTGCCCTGCTCAAAGATAAGTGCTTATCAAAGTCCCAGCCACCTGCTGGAACTGCCACCCAGCCCTCTGTCCCTGCTGCCGATACACTGCGCCCAGCACACACCATCTCCCTTCAAGGAAACCAGGAGAGATGTGAGAAGCAGGGTTTTAAAATACAGACCCTTTTCACATTCACTGAATCCCTGCAGAGTGAATGCAATTTGCCCCCACTGCTGTCAGAGTCAACTCTGGCCTGCTCTAGTTGCTGCTGCTCACACTACATGGTCTGCTTCTCCTGTGGTGTTGGCTGTTCAGGCCTCTCCAGGCTGTTTATCAGTCCAGTCTTGAGTCAATATAAACCAAACTCTGATTCCATTAAACCAATGGCATGAGGTAGCTTCCTAGAGCCAAGATCCCAGCTGTCCATCTCCTCAATCTGTACTGATGAAGTGCTGTGTCCCTGTGCTTCCTCACATGTCCTGTCCTTGTGTTCCCTAGTTCTTTCTGGGATACCTGATGCCCGTTGTGCCTTTTGCAAATAGTCTGCAAAACCCTGGCAACCTGTGGAATCAACTGTAGTCTCGAATTCTCATTTTTCAGTGTGAAAGCCTATTTTTACCTCTTCTGAGGTGAATCTCTGTTTGCCTCTTTACAAGAGGAAATTATTCTTTACTCTCAAAATTGTTGTGTTTTTAAAGGATCAAAGATATGTTTTCTTAGCTCCATTTCTGACTATAAAATAATGTCTACAGAAAAGCCAAAAGGAAACTAGTCACATATTTATGGTGAGCTGCAACTGTGCTGTTCAAGACATGAATCTGATGTGGCACTGTTCACAAGAGCTTAATATCCAAGCTTTAATTTCTTTGGGCTACAACTGAGCCCAGCAGAATTACCTGTCTGTTAAAACGTGAGGTTAGAACTAGAAAGAACCTGAAATACTGCTATAGAGCAGGGGAAGACAGCTTGTAAGATCAAGAGCTTGGTACACGATTCATAGATTCAGCCACAGAGCAGCAGCAAAACAAATGTACATGTGGATGAAAAAGCTTTCTGATGCTGGGTTGCATATGTCTGCCATCCCAAATGCACTACAGATGTCTCTGTGGAAATTATCAAAGCTGCTCTATGGTACAAGACAGGTTATGAAGCTGGTGCTTTACCCAGTTGGATACACTGACTTACATGCAAGTAGAGAAGGCTGCATAACTATTGCTACATAATTTATTTGAGGAATCATTTTTTTTTCCTCCCCTGTAGCTGTTATTTGATGAATGTCTGTGTAGATATAGGGACTTTTCTGTGTCTGGCTGTCACGATGCAGCAATGATCCAAAGATGGCATTTTGGAACTCAATTGCTATTGCTTTCAAATCTTTTAGGTCACTGGAGAGCTTCCACTGTTTTCAATGAGAGGGAAGTTGAGACCAAAGAAACATTTTTGAAAACTGTAGCCCATACACACAATATGTTAAGATTAGTATCCAGTGCTTGAATTGAGATTTAAGGTATACTTGTATAAATATATTGGTGGTGACTAAGCCACTGCTCTGGGCCATATCCTAGCTGTGGAAAATACTCTTCTTCCTGGAAGAGGCAACAGAGCATGCTGACATGCTGTGTGTTCATGTGTTTGTAGGGAGAAAAACACTGGCTTGTTAGTATTGCTCAGGTGAGAGGCTCTCAGCAGGCTGCTGTTGAGTTTGATGCAATGAATTCAAAGCAAATAGGGGCAGCTGGCAGGAGGTCTAGGTGATTGCATCGGTTATATATGCCTGACTTAGTTCTTGTCCACATCTAGATCTACTAAAGGAGTGCAAAAAGGAAAATGAAAAGGGCATGTAGTGTGAGAGATCATCATTACTGAGGCCTGGAGTTTCCAATCCTCCTCTTCTTCCCCAGGGTATTCCCCAATAACATCCCGTTGGGGTTGGCTTCTGTCTTCATTTCCCTGTGAAAAATGAGAGTGGTTACGTTGTCGTGTTCTTTTGTTTTCTGTTTTTTTTTCTTTTTTTTTTTTGGGAGGGGAAGAGAACGTTTATTATTATCTTGGGGACATGCTTTTATTTCTACTTTGTCATGTCCATTCTTACTGCATCCCACAGGGCTATCTAGCAAGGTCTTCGATAAGTCTGTCAATTTCTGGAGACAGAGGGCTGAGGCTTAGTCCTTGATTTCAATGTAGTTCTGTCTTATTCTTCTCTGGATGTGCATTGCTGGGGCTTTGTTGATATCCATGAAGGTGCAATCCAAGAGAACTTTCCCCTCTAGGATTTTTCATGCTGCAGCATTGCTCTTCTGTATGGAAAGAGAGAGATTCATATATTGTCTGCATCAAGAACCTTCTTCATTATCCTGGATATCTCCACCCTTGGGGTGAATGGTGTATTTGAAAAATAAAGGTTTGAGTATCAAGTTGGAAGCTGTTGTTGACCATATGCTGTAGGGTGTTCACTCCAGAGCAGAGTGGTGCACAAGTGAAACCAGGCCAGCTGAGCTGCTGCAGTCCAGCCCATGAGGAAGAAACAGAGCTCAGTCCGTAAGGATGACAGTCCACCAAAACATGCCTTGACTGTGCTCTGCCATGCGTCTGAAAAGGGTCAATGTGTTTACCCATCTCTTTTGTTAGATTTAGCTTTGGCAGAAGCCCCCTCAATCCACAGCTCAATTCTCTGCAGCATCCCCAAAGCCATTCCGTAACAGCAGAACAAAACCGGAGGAGCCAGCCACAGTCTATAACTGTCTAATTGAAAGTTCCTGCGCCTGGCAGGCTCTGCTAGCCCAAGTCTCTGGTGGGAACAGCATATTCAAGCTTCCCCAATTACAGGCCCGAGCAGCAGCTCTTGCACAGGCCTGGTGCTCCCACGCAGCCGGTGCTCCCCGCTCGGCTGCCGGGCTCCGTTGCCTGGCAACAGGCTCTGCGTTGGCAGACAAAACCCATCGTTTCTGCTGTGCGGACGCACGGGTTGGGTTGTGGACGGGGGGACGGGTCAGGCCTGACACGCTTGACACTTCCTGAGCAACCGGCTTCTCGGGGAGAAAGGTGCCGAGAGCCAAGGCAAGCACCGTTTAAGGGGGGAAAAAAAGGTTCTTCTTGCATTCTTCCTGGATTCTTGCAGATGGTCTGGACACAGGCTGCTGCCTTCGGGTGACCCTGGGATTCAGGCGTATCTCATGGAAGAGTTGTTCTGGTAGCTCTGGAAATGCTGGTGATCAAACAACTGGATGAACAGACACTCCCATGACCTTGCAGATGCTCAGTGAATATCACTCTCCCTGGCTAATAGCTCTTGTGTTGCTGACAAAGATGTTCATTTTAACTGGCTTTGCCTTAATTTAGACCAACACAAACAAGGGGAAGAAACTGCTTTTTAAACTTTTTCCTGTCTTGCAATGACAGCATGTATGTTTGTGTTGAGCAGATAAGGCCGTAAGTGAGCAATGGACACTTACTGTTTCCAGGTTACTGAGAGCTTGCAGGAATCCACTGTCCAGCAGGAGTGGATTTACTGATGGCTTTCCTTTTATAAGTCAATTTTTAACCAAGACCTAACTGTCTGAAGAACCGCCCTCCCTCTGGATTTCTATTAAGTCAGCTTGTGTAATGCTTTTCTCTGACTGTGGAAATGTAGAAGTTTTGGCTCTTCTCTTGGGCATCCATGAGGTGCTTGGCTGCAATATCATGTCTCTTAACACTACCTTGTTGTACCGAGCAGAGCCGGATGAATACTGCAGGAATTATGAAGTGCTCTTTTTGATGCCTTGCAACCAAAATGCCTAGCAAAGCACACCTCTTCGTAACTTGGGTGGAGAAGTACGATGTGAAGACACTTCGGTCTATGCCAAAGCCGGAGAAGCTCTCTCTTTCATGAGTTTGAATATATTGGCATTCAAATTAAACTACAGGAGGAAAAGGATGTCTTGTCCCATAAACTAGTGGTATGAGGCTGTGGCCACACATCTAATGTAGCATTTGGGTTCAGTTTTGGTTTTTCAAATTAAACTCTTTCAGTAAAAATCCAAGAGGAAAACTAGATGATTTGTCCTGATCCACAAGTCTCAAGCCTGTAGGTTGCCTGTTGAAACTGAGTGGTGTGTGAACTGTCTCGCAGAGATTCTGTTCTAGGCTATGTATGGGTGAGGCTCATCCTGTTTGTCACCTGATCCTTTCTGCTTCATTTTTGCTTTTGAAGCAAAAAGATAACAGGTAATGTCAATAAAGTACAGGCAAATATCAATTAAAATGAACAGAGTTTGACAATATTGAAGGAAAAGCATTATTTCCCATTGTGCATTCAACCAATCTCAAAAAAACAGAGATGAGAGGAAAGCTCTTAGGAGAAGGGGAATCAGGGAAAAAGGACGACTTTGTTTCCTCTGTTCTGGAACAGAACGAGAACTGGACCTTTAAAGAGTCTGTGGAAAAACAAACAAACATGGAGGAGTGCAGCATAGCAGATTGCTGGGGTATTCTTTTTGGCTTATGTTTCTTTTTGGCTTCCCTTTCAAATTAGAGTGACTTGAAAGAAGAAAAACTCTTCACTTTGTTGAAAACAAGTCATAAACCAAACAATTAAATCTTGAATCAAAATGCCTTTTTCCTGAAAATTCGAGTGGATCATCAAAGCAAATTAGCGGAGTGTCCACAGAGCTGATCTAGCCAGTGAGATAACTCCAGAAAGACCCTCTGAGTTGAGAATTCCCCTTGCACATGATACACAGATATGAGACTGCAGGCATTGAACGGAACAGAGGCATATCTAAGTGCCTGTTGTGTATTTGAAAGTCTAAGTGCCTTTACATCTTCATATCCTATGTAAATAAGCACCAGGACCAGGTGCTTGTTGGAGTTCTCTTTCAATGGAGACAGAATGCTGTGGCTAGCTCAGCCTGAATGTTGGATCTGGAGTGTCCTTCAGAGCACATCTCATGGACTGCGGAATTGTTTTATGCCCCTGTAGGTGATATTCAGATGAAATGCAAAACTGCAGAAGAGGTTTATTAAGATATATCTTATATATATAAATATTTTAGAAAAGCTAGAAATTGAAAGTTGGAGATGAAGAGCCCAAGTAGAAAACATGCATGCCCTCCATGAAATATTTAAACAGAAGGACTGAACTTGAGACCTGCTTCTCTCTAGCAGCGGCAGAAGCTGAGAATCCCTGCTGAAGGGCTGCATCTGTTATAAAAAATCATCTTCCAGCCATGGCTTCAACTTTTTTTGCAAGAAATCAATTCCTTGGTGAAGCTGTTTCTCACTTACAGTGTAAGATACAATAATAGACTAGGAGAAAAATGCATTTTTTGGCACCTTTTGGCATAACCTACTTGAAAATGAACTTGCCCAGCTTCCAGCATAGGCAAACTTCTCTTTGCTGCAAGAAAGCTTGCAAGGAGAAGTCAATCTATTTGTAGAGCAGTGGAGAAGAGTCACAAATTCCGAATTTTCTCATTTATTATTGCAATTTCCACTGGGGCAAAATTCTCTTTAATAACTGTCATTCTTTGATAGGAATTGAGTGCAGGCCACAGGATTTTTCCATAAGTCTAGCAAATCCTAACAAATATTGATTAAAACTGAAATGAAGCTAAAGGCAGCAGTGAGAGCTGAATGCCTAATGCAAGTGATTTATTGCACAACACCATGTTTTTCCTTTGGCTGGTGTGCATGTAGGCCATTGAATACCAGCCCTGAATTAAAGAAATTATTCTATTCAGCCACTGAACAAATTTTGGCTGATGCAAATACTTTTTACAGAAGGAACTGAGTCACAATTTCACAAATAAACCCTTTTCTCAGCTTTAATTGGCTAAAAAAAGAATATTTGAACGTTTTTTCTAATAGCGCCATCTGGTGATTTCCCCACAAAGGCTAGTGCTCCCCAGCCGCGTGTCTTTCATCTGAAACATCTTCTTTAAGTGCTCTGCCAGAAGTTTATGCAAGCATAAAATATTGGGTGATAATTCAAGCTTTATAGAGCGCACTTGCTACACAGAAATGAGAGGGATTCTGTTCTAAGTGTCATTAGCGCTGTCTCTGCCATGCTTATCTTGAGACTGCACTGCCTTTCCTGATGCTAACAGAGAAATATTAGTGCATCCTTCTCTGAGGGGGTGGTAAAATTCTTGTTGGTAAAAGCTTAGAGACAGAGGTGAGGAAGAGGAATTAATTCCTTCCAGGCCATGCAATAAAGCTCTCAGTTTTCCAGACTTGTGCTCTTAACACAAAAGCGTATTTGCTCTAGTAATCTAATCTTTCTCCCGCTGTTAATTCTGCACTTGTTTCTCTGTTTTGCTAATAAAATCAAAATGTCAGGCTTGCCGTGAGGAGAATGTAGTGAAAGATACCCTGTATTGTACTGGGAGAGACGGTAGTACCTCCTGGTCTCCCTGTGCTCTGAGCTGTGTAGATTATTCCCCAAGTGCAGATTGGAAACTCTCTAGCTACCCAGAGAAGGCAGAGGGGCAGAAGCTGCAGTGACAGGACTGAAGAGGCTGCTTTGCAGCCCTTGTTACCCTTCTGAAATCCAGAAGGTTATGTGAAAGTTGAGCACAAAACTTGCACTGGGTGTTATACGCATTGGGTGCCTTGTATCTGAAAACTTTGTCTCCTCTGTGGATATCTGTTTTTCCAAAGTCAAAAATTACCTGCCAACCATGTCACTTCTTTGCCTCTTCAAATTGCTTCTTCCTTCCTGGACTGATGTAATTTGCTGTGGTGGAAGAGAAGGAAGGTGATGTTAGCACTTTGGAAATCCGTATCCAGCAGGCTGTTCATCATCTCCATGCCAAAGGCTACCAGCAGGATTCGGGGAGCTGGGACATCCTACAAACACGTTCCAGGGTGCCTGATGCCATTTTCTCACTAACTTTATCAGAGAAAAGCAGGCTAGAAGAAAACAATTATCAACAAGCCCATCAGCGTAAAGACATGCCACTGTCTGCACGCCTACCTAGGACTGCTAAGAAATGCAAGATAAGAAATTCAAGGAAAACTGGGCTTATAATAGAAATGTGGAATGGCAGAAGCTCTGAGTTGATTTCAAGAGTAATTCAGCACATTTTACCCTGTCATAGAAGACACTTTTTCTCCCATAACTATATAACTCACATCCTCTCTATTTCTTTTGCCATGAGCTTATCTCCTACAAGATTTCTTCTTCTTTGTTTCACTAAAGAATTCAGCGAAGCAGAGAAATAAAGCATTGCCAAGGATGCTCTTGCAATCCCAAGGCCCAATATTATAAGATCACGCGCTTCAGGCAGTCCTACATCGCATTTGTTTGTGCACTTTTTTATTTTTTTTAGATAAAAGAATGTGTTTGTACAGGATACTGAACCTTGGACTATTCTATCTCTTGTTCAGAAGCCTTTGACAACAGTAAATCATTATATCATTGCATGGGTGGTAGTAGAGCTCCAGTAACCTTTTACAGCATGCTATCAACCCGGCAAAATGACTTCATCCTAGCTAGCTTCCTATGCTGTAAGCACTACAGCTTGCAAATGGCAAAGCACGTAGTTTAGAGCAAGATCCTTGTAAATCACAAAAACAAATGCCCTTTTCTCTCTCCCTTAAAGTCTTTCATTAATACAGAAATAAATTTGTCTTCCCCATCATGCTATTTTCTTTGTTTTCTCAAGCTCTGGCTGTATTCCAAGAGGTTGTATTTATTTTTTCAATTAGCATTTTTTAAATGAAAGATTTAATATTTCATAGTTTAAGATAATTAGTGCTGTTTTTCAAAAGCATGGTGAGTTCCTTTAGGTTGCAGTATGTTCAACACCAATGGAAAAGATTCATGTGAGTTCTTTTTCTCTTAGTTTAATTACATACAAATCACGGCTCCATTTTAGATATAGGAAAGTAAGTCCCCAAGTACTTGATTATGTTTAATAGGGGAATGCAAGCCCTATCTGGAGGCTGGAATGCAACGCATAATATGCAGAAGTAATGGAAGGAGTGATAAAGACTCAGAAATTCTTCTTTACTGTTTCTGCTGTTTTGATTTATTAAACCCTACTTACATGAAATGCAGTGCAGTTAAGGTAGTTATTTTGAGATTAAAAAACACTTTTCTATTGAGCAGGACAATTCTACTTAAGCAGTTTTGACACATTCTTAAAAATGTAGCAGCTGTCCCTCTTACACAGAGGAAATGAACAAGTTTAGGGTTATGTAACAGTAGGAAAAATAAATTGTTCAATGGGCAATTACTGCTTTGCTGCTAAGATCATGCATGAGTTGAGCTTGTGGTTCCCAGTTGTGCGCATGCAATACACACTCATGCCCAGTTAAGCACTGTGAAACTCTAATGAACTCTCCAGTCTAGGAACATTTGCAAAGCTACATTTCCACGATGCTGATCAGCATCATTATGGAAACAACATTGTTGATCCTAACTCCCCCTGGTTTGCTGTAAAAGGGGGATTTTCAAAGCCATTGAGCTCAGACTGTACAGGACAGGATCCCATGGCAAAAGCAACATTAGCAAAACCATTTGTTTTTCTTCCTGATCATGTCTCTGGTTGCTTTTTTATCTAGGCACGCATTTTACATTGGAGAGGGAATATATTTTGGTTGCAAAGTGCCATGTACTGACAGCATGGCTCCAGTGTCATGGTTCCCTGGAATGTGCAAAGCCTTTATTTATAATTACTGTAAAAGCCTAATTTTGGAGCCATTCTGTACTTTAAGGTAATTTAAATTCACAGAGGCACGAAGGTTTACACTTTGAAGAAAATGGAAACCTCTCATCTCCAACTGTGGTTGTAACAACTGTAGCTGTAACCAGGACTACCTGTTTGGATGAACTCTCCTCAAACAGCTTGAAGCAGCCAAAGTAATCTTCAACTGACAAAAACTATCTCCAGGTATTGAGAAGCCACACTTGGAGGCTTCACATCTCATCTGACAGCTTTAAAGGAAGAGCTTCTGCTGATTTCTGTACACTGTTGGGTCTCAGATGCAAGAAGGGTCCTCTAAAAGACAGTTATCGAGAGCTCTGTTGGTTTCAGAGGGCAAGTTTCTGTCAAGGAAATTATTGTTATTAAAGTTGATAAATGGGCAACCAGTCTGTCTGGAAGATAGGCAAGTACCATTTACCTATCGCAGACTGTACAGAGGAATAAAGACTATTTTAGTCCTTTTGAAGTAGGTATAATTGCTAAGTGCCACACTGCAACTTCAGGTTCCATCATACATCTCTAGCAAAGGAGAGGAACCCTAGACAGTACTGAAAAGGTCCTATTGCACTTTGAATCTTTACATAAGGTCTCATGTTTTGTTTTGTGTTAGAATAAGCCTGAAAGGCAAAACCTTCACATCTTTCACAAAACAATCTTTTTGGTTTTCAACCAGTTTTCCTAGGAGAATGTATAGTTAAGGCACTGGTGGCACAACTTGCCCATTAAATGAGCAGTGTGCCTTCTAAGCTTCCAACGGATCAAAAGCATTGCACAACTTTAACAAGTGACAACAATATAAGTCTTTAACTTGTCCCTGAAGCAGCATCACTCCAAAGAAAATGTATTGCTCCAGCTGTTATTCCAAGCGATCCACCAGGATGCTCTTTGAGAATGGAATTCCATTCAGGCTCAATACAAACAGTGCTTAAGTATTAAAAAGAATAAGTCTTCCTCAGCCCAATTGCATTTTGTTGTTTATGCTATTTTTTTAGCTAGTAGCCTCTTAGCATTAATTCAAGAGAATGGTCCTGCCCAAAAGGGTGTAGGAAGGCCAGGAATAAAGGCCCGCTTGCTTTTTATGATGCTAACTGGTATTTCCCAAGGAGACCATTCTATAGCAGCACAGGGTCTCCCTTAATTGCCCCTGTCTTCTACAATAAAGCAACTCTTCTAATCTGGAGAGAGGCTCCCAGGCCCACAGGAGCGGCCATTCGCACTGGTCATAATAGGGTGGAAGAGGGAGGCCAGCCTAACTGTTCAGCTGTGCCATGGGAAGGACCTATCCAATTTCACAGAATAGCAGCCTGCAGAATCTAAACAACTGAACGCTGGAAAAGCTCATTTACATTTTAAATGAACCTGCTGATGCCTTTGGGCAATCTTGACGGTTAATAGCTGTATCAGTAAAACACACCATTGTCTTTCCCCCTCTAAAATAAACAAACAAATTCATCTAAGGCATCAAAGCATGTCTTATCTGAGTAGATGCTTTATCTCTACTATGAAGTTTGCACAGTTCTTAGTTCTTTTAATCACTTTTAAAGGGGCTGCTCCCTTCCACTGCATTAGCTCTCTGGAAACCTGCTGTCATAAATGTCACCCTCCAAGCACTGAGAGCAAAGGGAGCATCTGAAAGATGGTGCTCTGAAATTCTTGCATTAGAGTCAAATTATTTTTCTAGCATTTAGCACTCTGAAAGGCAAATGTCAGCACAGCATTTCATCCAGCAGTCACTGCAGAAGACTGACATCCTTTTGAGCGTGTCCTGCCTTATGGTAGAGACACATTGCTATGCACTGCAGAAATGAAAGGCCTTGGTCAGGCCGTATGACAGGAAACCGAGTGGGAAAATATTGGCTCCAGATTTGCTTTAGTCTCCCACAGCAGATGGGTCGAACATTTTAATAAGTCTTCTGAGCAGATGAGCTAAATATTTCAGACCACATAAGTGCTGATTAGAGAGGCCCTGTGTGTGTCTCCATGCTAACATGTCAACTTCGCCAAAGCAGGAACTACAGGGTTGCTGTAGTAACAGAATTGAAATGGCAAAAGAGAAATCAGTGAAGGATGAGGAAAGATTGTGAAAGCCCATCTCTTAGCTTCTGGCATCTGTAGAGATGGTCTCACACAGAAGGGGAATTTTGGAGCTCAGATGCAAATTTAGGAGGCTAGAGTTTATTGTACAGCAAATGGTAGGTTGCTACGAGACAAGGATGGATGAAAGCTGGATGTGTGACCTGCAAGGTGAGGGTTTGGCAGGAGCCTGTGCCTCCAAACAGTCCCATAATTTGTTTTCTTCCCACATATATTATTTAGTGGAGATGCCATGATGGGAACAGCACTGGGAGCTCAGAATATGCTCATTTTAAAAAATAGCTTTAGCAATGGAAGAGGAAAATAGTCTGTGTGTTTACCAGAAAGCTCTCCCAGGGCAGTAGTTCTGCAATATTTACTAGGAACAGAGAGAGCAAGAAACATGAGTATTTATTTGTAAGACTAAGTTTAAATGGTTTGTAAAATATTGTGTGACACAGTTACCTGTGGCTGGTACTCTGTGACACAGGAGTCCCTTCTCTGCTCTTCCTTGCCTGTGGCACACTAGCCACGAGCTCCTACCCTTCCCTTAGCAGAGACTGACCCAGGCAAGACCAGATCTTAAGATTTTTCCACTTACTGTTGACCTACAGAAACTCTAACATACCCACACACAGTCATGAAGGCAGTATGGTACTCAGACAGGATATTAGTGGATGCAGAAGACAACAGGACAGAGAATAAGCTATTACTCAGAAACAAACTAGAGCATTTGAAGTGTGACTTGAAAAAAAAATGCTTGAGAAAATGAATGATTGTCAAACCAAACATCAACAGTTTACAATATCAACAGCTCCTGCGCTCACTGCTCTCTGGGGCAAGAAGACAAAGAGATCTGCAGAATGTTGGGTCAACATAACCTTTAACAAACAATTGTATTGTAAGGCCAAAATAAAGAATATTTCTTTGGATCACCAAGCACAGTTCATAATTGTCAATGGAAGGGAAATATCCTCTAACTTCTCCCTCACAGCCTCTTCCCTGTCACCGAACTTGCATCTCAAGTTTCTAACGTTAGTGCGTCCCATTTTAGAGGGGGATGTGTTCTACCTGAACTCCTCCTTTCTCTCCCAGTTCATTTTTTGACCAGAAAAGTGGAAATTAGAGGAGACATTCACCTTTGCTGGGGGAATGTTTCTGGGGGAAACATGTCTCATGCTTTTGTCAGCCCTGCTCTCAACAGCTAAAGCAGAGTCTTCCATTGCTTTTGCTATAGCGACCACTCTGTATACTTGAGTAAGACTTTTAACTTCTTTTAACCCTAATGATGTTTAGTTGGATTTGTCCTTCTCATGGTCAGAAAACCTGCAGTAGGCACTCTGAATTCTGCCTGCACGAACAGAAATTGGAGGCAAAACCAGCCAAGCTACTTTGACAGTGCAAACTGCTTGATTAAAACATCTGCAATGTCTCTACCTAGGCAAATAAATCCAAATTAATTCAATCTTAGAGAGAAAGGTTTGTTTATTCATTACACAGAGTGAAATTGTGAGTCAATTTGTAGACACCTGGGTTGATATTGGCCTTTTGACACCTCAATGTGAAACTGGCAGCCCACGTTCAGAACAAGCTAAGAAATCTCACTCTTCCATCTTCAAACCAAACAAAGAAGGAGAGAAGGATCAATTTTAAGGTGTCTCTTTTTTCTTTCTGGTGATGAGTCATCAAGGAACTTTCTTCAGAGTTCACTTTCTTCACCCCACTTCTGCAACTCTTCCCATATTTCTAAAGACCAGTAACTCTTCCTGACTTGAAATTCAGACCTGTGCATCAAACCCCTCTCCTCTGTGTTAGCCTTGAAGTCCTGTTTGTAATCAGGGTCAGACTAATGGCATGTTGATACCAGTAGAAACAACCCACAAACCGATATCCTTGACTTATGTTCCTTTGATCCCGATTTTTATCTGATGCTGTGTACCTATCCTACCCAGAGCAGTGGATGGATGGAATTTTACCTTGCAGCTGGTGAAACGGGGAGCAAATTTACTCTTCATATTGTCTGGAAATAGTTGTTAGCTCCTGAGTCCTGCTGTCAACTTCTGGTGCACAAGCTAAAAGGAGTGAAGCTTCTGTTAATTCCCCTGTGGCTGTCTGTGTTTCCCGCTTTGTTGCTAATTAATCTGCTCGAACTATTTATACATTTGAACTGCCACGAGTCTGAATCTGATCTCAATTACTTCACAATAAATCGGGAGCAACCTCGGGGAAATTAGAGGCATTCCAGGGGGGTTCAGATGCAGGCTTCCCTTTCATAACCTTCCTCTCTAGGGAAACCTCCCTTGCCCAGAGGGATTCAGTGAGTGCATGAATCTGCTTAAAATTTAAGTAACAAACTCTTGGCAGGATCCAGAACCAGTCTAGTTTACTCTCCTGGCTTGTCAGTGTTATTAGCCTACTCCTCCACTGAATTGTACCTCTCAGTAAATAGATTTGCCTGGGGCTGCAGATTGCTTGGCACCTTTGATCCTGTTATATTTGTAAATGGAGGCAAATAAAGCAAGAGGTAACCAATATATAGAAATATATCTGTATATATGAAGAGAGAGATACAAATATATATACACAAATGACTTCTGTAGCTTTGCTCACACCTTGAATTGCACAGATATAATGTTAGCCACTGGTGAGATATTGAGATTCTGTGGCTTTGGTTCCTTAAGGAAGAAACTCTGCCTTGTACAGAAATCACTGGAGACAAGCATAGTGTGTGCAGGTGCTGGTGCAATTTCTTTGCATGACTTTGCTACTGCTGAAGGGTTCCTGGTACTCCAGTTCAAATTCCAAGCAGACACAGTGTCATCTAGAGGAGAAAGCATGGCCATGCACATTGAGATATATAGGGGGGGAATATATACTCAAGGAAAGAAATATCCTGAAAAAAGCCAGCATTGGTCCTGATGCAAACTGCAGCTTTCCCTCCCTCATTATCTTTCTGGGCTGTGTGCGCATGTGTGCACACAGGGCATAACACAAAGGTCTCGCAGGAAACTCCCTTGTGATAAACCATGAAGAACACCTCGCTGATCTGGGTCATTCCCTTCTTTCTATTATCTCCTCCTTATTTCCCTTCTCAGGAGCATGGCAGGCTAACAATAACTTTCAATACTTCAGTGCCCAGTTTGAAATGCTGTAGAAATAGCTCGGATAGTGAATTATTCCTTTGTAATTGGAGACAAGAGCCAGCAGGAGCCAGAAGGAAGATGATTGGCTTGCATTCAGATTCTCCTTCTAAAGAACTACTTTTTCTTTGCCTCTACTGTACAGGAAGCAGACAAGCTGTTATTTCTAGTTGCTGAGGACAATAAGGCTCGGAAGAAATGTGTTGGGTTTATATTAACCTCCTGTATTGAAAATCTTGGCACAGTTAACACAGTCCTGTACCCTTGCAAGACGCAATAGATAAATGAAGTATTGAGTGGTTCACTGCATGGGAGGATTTCGGTGCTGCAGTAGAATAAAGGGTCTGTTCTGCATGGGTATTTCAGGTGGTGCAGAACATTTTGCTGTTCTTGCGTCCCAAAGTGTCCCTTTTGTGCATCCCTGCTGTGCAATCTCTCATACTCTTGGAGAGCTCATGTAATTTGCCCCCAAAGATGGTTATACTTATTTTATAAGGCACCTAGACAACTCTCTAGCATTTATGCTTCCTAATGATAGCCATTAAGAGAGCATTAAACAAAGTGGTCCTGGGGTTAGCTGCTTGATTGCTTGTTAAGATTTCAAGCTGGGTAGGAGGGAGGAAGGAAGAGTAACAACAATGCAGCTTTAACACGTGATCTTCAATTACAGGAGTCAAAGAGCAATCCCAAAATGCCTGGCACATGGGGCAGAGGAGGCACTGACACAAGTTTGGCAGGAAATGTGAGTTCAGTCCAAAGCAGATTCTACCCCAGGCCCGAAAGATAAGCCTTCTGTAGCAGGAATAACTTGCATCAGTGACTTCTTCCACAAGAGGTGCAGCCGTCAAACTAATTTTGAGAGCATTTTGTCAGATGCAAACAGCTGCCTCTAAGCTTTGAAACACATGCAATCTATACATTACCTGGAAGAAGGTGAGTTTTAAAGAGCATTTTTGTGTAAAAGTATTTGTGTAGACTAAGCCCAGCAACTAACTCAAAGCTGCCCTAGAGTGTATTAGGATTCACAGAGATCACAAGAAGCCCAACTGAAGTGTTAAGTATGTCATTACTGGTACATACAAAACTGAATAATAATCCATATACCCATAGATATCCATAAAAAAAACAGTCAATTTGACATAAAGGTCAAAGATTCTGGGTTACATAACCCAGATAGCTACAACTGCTGCTATATAACATTCTGGTTCACTTTTATAAAACATGAAACCCCTTGAATCTACATGACTGGAGAAGAAACAGCACTCTCATTCTCAGGTTTCTTATCACAGCATGTCTGAATTCTATGTGCTTCTAGATCTTATCAGCTCTTGGCAAGTATTGAACTAACAGCCTTACACAGCACCAATGAGGTATGTCACCCACCATACACCATCAGTATTCCCATCTCCAAAACCGAGGTCTGGAAGCCCTCTGCCACATGCTCTGGATGTCCCTGCTGGAGCAGGAGAGCTGGACTAGGTGATCTCTACAGGTCCCTTTCAGCCTCAGCCATTCTGTGATTCTGTGACGTTTCCTTGGGATAGAAAGTTGCTAAGAGTTGAATTTACAGTTAGATTGGACATAAGGCTGAGATGTGTAAACACCTGCTGAGCACTTGCAATTTTTGCTGACTTTAAGGCTAGTTTATAGTATTTAGCAATTCTCTGGATTTGATCCTTCAAAACCAAGACTTGTTCAAAACCAAGACTTACATCAAGGGATATCTTTAAGATTTCTTCTTAGCTGAGAGCTTGTTTGCCCAGCTGCTGCTTTTGCTCTCTCTTTATAGCTAGTGGGACTCATTCATCTACTCCATAATATCCATCTATCTGCATGTAAGTATGTGGAGCAATTCTATAACTTACTGATGCCAAGCTAAATGATTTTGGTTTGAAGAATATTCATTTTGGGAGAGGAAGAAAAGTAGGGAGGAGATACCCAGTTAGATCTTTTCCTCCACTAACACCCAACATACTGCACATCAAATCCTCTGCTTATATGCTAATTACTCTGCTCATTAAGTGGTGGAAGATGATTAAATGAAAGTCACTCAGAAAGTCTGATGATGGAGGCTGTGTTAAATTCCAAAGCAGATCAAATTAGATGGCTGGATAAGTTCTTGCATACATTACCATTAACTAGCCCTTTCTTTTGTAAAAATCCAAGCAACATCTTCCTAGGTGCAGTTCAAATCAGCATTTTAATCATGTTCCTACATGAATAGTTCAATCATGTTTCTAATATTTCAAGCCTGTAGCCACAAAGTAATAGAAGATACCTTATTAAAAATGTGCCAATAAATATACATTAGGTAGAAGTAAAGCTTAACAGGCAACTGATCTCTTCTAAAACAACATGCATAGAACATTTAACACTGTATTTTGTCTTGCTAACAGATTCAGGAGTCATTGGGATTTGAGCCCAATGATCTAGAGATTAGACATATTCAACCTCCTGAGTCATCCAAACCCTAAGTGGATGTAACCAATGTTTTAATATCAGCACTACTGTGATTCAGAACATGGGTTATCAAATCCACAGTGTCACTTCAGGTTATGACCATGTAAGTTATAAAAACCTGCTGTGCTAACTGAAGCATTAACCGGTATAGCATATGCATAGATGATGTTTGCCAGTGTTTCCTGTATTGTTGCTAAAATATTGAATATTGATTCAGTAGAATATGGAAGACTACTGAAGTCTATGGAATTGGCACATCTTCCTCACCTCTCTAAAGGGAGGAAGATGCTTCTGGTACTTTCTCCAGGGATGGGCACACTTGTGGCTGTTATCTGGGACCCCTTTGTTCACTTTGGGAAGAGGATTATCTATTGTGCATTTCTCAGGAGCAAACATAAAGGAAGTAAAGTGAAGGAATAAAAAGATCTGCCTTTGGTAAGAGTATGTCTTTCATTAGTTATCAGAAAAATATATGTGTGTGGAGGGGCTTATCTTGGTCCCCTTCCATTTGTATCAGCTTAGCCAGAGATTCCCTAATAAAGAGATTGCCTGTTGTGGTAATTTGAATCCCCATGTGTAGCAAGGTTAAACAAATAACCAACAACTACATAATAAGGGGCAAAAAACAGTTATTGTTATGTTCAGATAACCAAAAAGGGAAAAAAAAAAGAACAGTGATGAAACTTAATCATTTCTTCCATAAACCTTTAAGATTTCTTCCCTCCAGTAGGGATTCAAATGCACTGTGCCCTTTCAGTTTGAGGTAGACAGATGCCCTCAGACTAGAAGGGCCCAGTAATATTACACTATAATTAGGACTTCTTTAGAGAGCAAAACATTTCAACTATTAAAATCACTTGCTTTTTCCTGGCTCATTGTTAACTTACTTTATCACCATCAGTAATCAAAGCAGTAATGCTCCCACTGGATACGGTAATCAAGAGTGGATTTACAGTTAGAGCTGAGCTTTGCTGCCATTACTGCAGTCTCAGTTGCTTGGAGACACAAAGTAACTTCCAAGCTGTTCATTCACTCCTTCTCCTTTACAAGCTGGCTAGGTACACACTTCTACCACCTCACTGGTTATACCTCAATTTTTGCTTACTGCAAAATAAGCTTAGATAAGGTTCCTGGGATTAAATTTTATGCAAGACACTGACTAAGAAGGTTTGCTGTCAGACTGAAAGTGGTTGACCCAGCCAGTGACTTCTGGCTGCAAGCAAGAACAGATAAAACATCTTCCTGGAAGAAAAAAAAAAAACAATTTGCATGATTACTAAAAATCCAGGTATTCCAGTGGCTAGATGATTGCTAGGCTGCTCTGACAGCTCTGGTTACTCATCTGTGATGTGCTCATGTGGTGGATGACAGACTGCTTGATGGGGAGGCAGCTGAAGTTTGAAGCCCAATCTTTCATATGGCATACACACACTGTTTCTACTTGGATAATACAAAAGAACTGTACTTTAGAGCAATAAAAAAGTCAATGTTAGGTGAATTTAGAGTCCTTTGAGATATTTCCTGTGTAGCCAGCAGGAATGGTATTTGATCTTTTCATTGCATGTAGTTCATTTATTTTTACCCAATTAAATAGGAGCTGCTACACTCAGTGAGGCTGAGTGGAAGAAAACATGGTTTAATTCTCTTGTGCAACAGGGCTCGGGAGAGTGTGGTGGAAATGAAAACCTGAGGGGTTTCATTGACTGATGGGAAGTCAGTTCTGCTTCCGTATTCAGCCAGCACATGATACCTACAGGTGCTACAGGTGACAGAAAAGCATTCGAGGACAGTGTTAGCACTAGGAAACAGCAAATTCATTCATTCCATGTTTTTGTCATCACAATCTCTTTTCCTCTACAGCACTGCACCTGGCCACTAAGTGCATGTAGCACTTCTCTTGACAGAGTGATCCAAGGAATATCAAAATCCATCCTGATGTTCAGTTTTGGCCCTTGTTGCTAAAACAACTGGTGCAGAATCCAGGCTTAACGCTTTCTCCTGATATACCTTTCTCATGAACCTGGTTGATTTCTCTGATGTTCCCTGGAAGATCTCTATTCATGAACTGATTTCTTGCAGCACCTCAATCTTGGTCTTTTCAGCACTGGAGGTAATAACCTTTATAAGATCTAGCTTGCTGGGCGAGGCAGTGAATAACTGCTTTATTAGGCAGAGCACTAGAACCTAACACTGTTAAGGATATAGTGTTTACCGTCATTGGTTTAAACTGTTTTCAGAAGAGTGGAAAAACATATTCCAGTGATGCTAAGGAATAAAATAAAATATTAAGTGGTAAGGAATAAAATAAAATATTAAGTGCTGATGAGGTTTCATTTGGCAGCCAGAGCACTCAGAGAAACCATGTTGATTGGTAGAGGGAATCATAACTTGACAGCAGGCTCAGTACTAAAATTTCAGGCATACTATTGTCTAGTTAAATTATCCTTTCTGAAAAATTATAGCAGTCTGCAAAAACACTAGCAAAATACAGTTTTATGTTGCTCTTTCAGAAATGGTGTGACAAGACTGCAAATTTGTCTGAACTCAAAGGCAACCTGCAAACATGTCATATCATATGTTCTCTCTTTTCATACAATAAAGTTGTCTGAGCAGTATGAAAGAGGCAGAAAAAAAATGGAGATAGAGATGAAATTGTCCAGATTTAACAATGGGGGTTTTTACTTGGATGTGATCAGGGAAAATGAGCCAGTTTGTTTTAACTTATTATCGAAGTTGTTTTGGACCAAAATGTTACAAAGTGATAGGCTCCAGTTTGAGATATGAGATTTTCCATTCTATTTCATTAGCAGGGCTCAGTCTCAGTACTGAACACCTGTCAGTGTATTTTAAGCATGATAATCAATAATGAGAAACCCATAATGGCTTCTAAGATAGCTTCGCTCTAGACTTAAGGGAATTTTTGAAACCAGATTTCAACTGTCTCTAGTCCACTGCATAACTTGTGCTACAAGGGTGAGACTTCCTCTTTCAGACAAAAATGGACGTTACGTATTCCTGTTTTTCTCTAATAAAGGAGCTGCACTTTGAAATCTCAAACTCCCAGACTTGATCCTTGCAGATGATCTCCAGAGCAGCCTGTTACAAATACAAGCAGCCCAAACACCCTCTAAATATACACCAACAGTCAGATCTTCTCTAGCCGTGCCCTTCTAGAGCCATGGAATTGTTACTTAAAAGGATCTCAAGAGATCTTCAAATCCATCCTCCTACCCTGGCACAGAATTATTCTCCTACCAGTTGGGACATCTTATCAAAACACGCTAGTTACTCACTCCAGCTGCACACTTCTGGACTGCCCTTCCCATTGGTGGCCCTAAGACAGCATAGTAAGACACTATCATTTACTATGTTGGCTGCTTTGAGATGTTACTGAGCTTGTCCTTTGCACATCCCTGAATATCTCAGGGGTTCTGCTCTAAAATTAAGGGGGAACACCTGTTTTAAACACTATATTAGTATCAACATTTGCATTTTTCTGAAGTGAACTGTGGAGAAAATAGTATCAGTAGCCTCTTGTTTTGATAAAGGTCAGAGAAAATGAGAGAGTTTTCTTTGGAAATAGAGCGAAAGAATGGAAAAGGACTGTATTATCTCCCAGGGCATGAGAATATGATTTGAAAAATAACATAATGCAGTTGAAAGATCTCCGGTACTGCCAAAGAAGGACGCATGTTGGATCTAGAGGTGACTAACCAACCCAAGAAAATCGTCCCATTGAGAGTCAGTGGGACAAGAGGAAGGACAGGTCACAAAGGGCACTAGTGAAGCAGCTTGGATGGAAGCCTCCCCTCTCAGGGTAGCTGGTAGAAAAGGGGCAGGGCCTGAGCTGCTCTGTTTCTGTTCTTGCAAGTCTTTATTGCACATTGTCACTAGGCGGGCATTTTCCAAAGTACTAAAGAAAAGGGAAGTCATAGCCCATAACTGCTTATTAAGAGTCATTACAGCTTCTTGAGTCCAGTCAGCATTTACGAGATAGTCTTTAAACCCTGGCATTACTAGGTGTATTTATTATATATTAATCGGTGCATGTGCATGCATTTAAGTTTGCTGAATGTTTCCTGCTGGGAATATTAGATTTGCAGAAAGCTGCTCGTCTCAGTCATAGATACTCCCCAGTAAGCAGAGTCCCAGTGGGCAGAGCTCGTTAATTAATGAGAAACTCTAGATTAGCATTTTGAAGCTGGGCATGGAAGTGACCAACTAGGAGCAGCTGAGTGAAAATTAAACCAGACTGCCTCCTGACAGCTGGACACATCTGTGTGCTCTCCATTTCCCTGCTGACTTCTCTATTCCCCAGGGAGGATATTCAGACTCAGAAAAATCTATCAGGTATCATTTAAATTGCTTGAAGAACTCCTTGCATTCCTGCTAAGAATACAGGAGAGAGGAGAATTTGGCAATTGAAGGACATGGCAGTCAGATGTGCCTAGAAAACACTGTCAGCCTTAAGATGTAGCCTAGAGACCTCAAGATCCTAAGCTCCTGAGTGGTGGCAGTCTTAGAGTGAGTAATACTATAGAAATGTTCAAAAGGAAAAAACACTGACTACATCATCATCTCAGTTTAAGTTCATTTAAACCTAGAATCAGACTCATGGCTAATGCTTGTTCCTACAGTTAAACCTCACACTAGACTTAGTCCTTGCGTAATGAGTTTTCAATTCAAGCAAACAGGACAGATAAAGGATAGGGAAGAGATTGTTTTTCCTTGCATATTCACAGATTCTTTCCAGAACAGAGAAAAAAAGAAAATCTTTCTTGACCCCATATTGGGTTGGGGGAGGCTCAGATATTGCTATCAACGCAGCTTTTATTAATGGTTCAGCAACTGGTGAGGTCTGAGATGTCCTCTAGTGGCCAGTGCTGTTTATTAGGAGCTGGTGGAAAGAGATTTTCTAGAAAGAGGCAGAAAACAGCTTTCCTAAGCGTTGCTTTGCCTTTCTACAGAGAGAAGTCTGAAGTGTTCCAGATATTTTCATCTGCTGTTAAATTCACCATACAGATGCCATTACAGACCTCTCAGAGCCTGATCACTCCCAGCATGAGTCCTATACTGCAACACTGAAGAAAGCAAAGTGCTTGCCATTTCTGTAGAAGAGAAATAAGCTCCTGCATTACAGTAAGAGCTATGAAACAGATCTGAAAATACTTTAGTGCTAGGCTTTTCTGGAAGGTTTTATGCTTAGAAGGTGCACAGGCATGAGCCCCACCCTGGTGCAAACACCTCTCTACTACTAGGATCAAAAAGTTACTGGGAAGGTAGTCAGAAACAAGGCTTATCTCTAAACAGGGAGGATCTTCATCTCAGCATATCTGAGGTAGGAAGTTTGAGGGATATATTTGTAAAATTTGGGTCCCTACAGCACATTTCACCCGACTGAGCTGGGAGGGCAGAATCAGCCTTCATTCACTTTTAAAAGAGTTGTAGAGTCAATTCAGGTTGCTGGGCATTGAGAAACACTGTTAAATTCAGCTGGTGGCTGCACCTCAGAAGAAAGTGATGAACAGCTCTAGTATTATATTTGATAATAGCAGAAGAAATAGATAAAGTGGAAGGAGCTAAGACTTATTTTTCACACAAAGTGCTGAAAAATTAGTACAACTGCAAGTAAATGTTCCAGTCAATTTGTTTTTCTGTTATCTGACCTGCTTTGTTAGTAATGCAAGAATAATAGGAAAAAAGCAAGTATTGACAGAACTGTATCCACTGAATACAGAGCAAATCCTGCCTGCGCTTTCAGGGAAGACTATTACTGATTGCTACAAGAATGTTCCTCAAAATGTTTTATAAGGCATCAGCAAGTCTTTAATTTAACTGTGTGCCATTACTGCATGCTGAGTGTGGTTTATTATTGTACTAATAAACCATAAAGAAGCCTCTATAACTTCATTACCGCAGTCAATTGCCATGTGCAGTGTTAATTTACAAACAGATCATTAATTGTTGGTACTCGCTGAAATGTAGACATAAAGAAAAACTATTGGGCAGAGTTTCTGTTCTGCTGACAGCAGTCAATCCGTGCACACATAGAACTCGTGCTGATTTACTGGTAGAAAGGCTCAGGTCTCCACCCAAGTCATCCGAGAAGGAATCAACAAAGGCTTCCATTCCTAGCAGTCCTCAGAATATACACAGGCTTAAAAATGTAGTGTCTGCACTATCCTATGATTTCACAAACCTACCTAACTTCCGGGAAAAATATCTTTTCTCCAAAAAATACTTGATCCAAGAGGAACCTGAACACTGAAATCTTATCTAGGGATGAAATTCCAATATGTACCCTGGTGAATCAGCATATTTCTTGTAGTTTTGGAGTAAAAATTAATGGTCCTCATGTATGGAGCTAGTTCTTCCTGAGGTCATTATGACTGGGTTCTTTTTAATGGTTATTTCCCTGGAGAAAGGCAACTCCACTCAGATACAAGAAGGGATGTATTAGGAAATATTCTTAAATTTTCTAACACAACTACTGGCACATAGATGTCCTTTTGCAAAGCTTGTCTCACATTTTATTATTCAATACTGAAACTGCAAAGGTTATAAGGTGATAAAAATTCCTGTCCTAGTCAAACTAGGCTATTAGTTTAATTATAGTCCCAGCAGATGAATATACTGGGACTTGATACCTTAAGACATGTGTTAGCAGCATTTTTCAGTTTGTGCCACTCAGAGGTGGCCTTGATTCCCGTCCTGGTGAAAGAGTTGGTGTCTAACAGGGAGGATGATGTGGTTCTGATGACAAGGTGGTAATTTAGCACCATGGTCAGCTTTATCCTGAAGCATGTTTCTAATTAGTAGGAAGGAGACAAGGGGAAAAATACAAGAGAGAGAATGAGCACTTGAAAGTTTAAGGGCATTAATTGCCTCCCAGCTGTCAGAGTCATAATTAAATTCAGCTTGTTGACTTCAGCTTTGTTGCGATTATGTGAAATTAATCTTCAAATACACTGAAAGCTTCCATTGCTCTTTGCTTTAGTGCTGAAACTAGCAAATCCCAAATGATATGCAGAGAGGAATTGACATGTGTCTGGCAGTCACCCAGCAAGAAATGTCAACATAGGCAAACGCAGGGAAAATTCTTTACCAATTGTTTGGGTTTGTGCAATATTTTTCCCCTTTTTCATTTCCCTGAGTGCAGAAACTTCACTGACAGCCTTTTGAAAAGGAGGCAAAAGTCCAGTTCAAATTCTCCTCCCTTCCCTTAGCTCAAGCAGGATTAGATGTGAAGGATTACTTGGAAACTTCATCTTTCAAAGAACAAATCCTGCCTGGTTGTTAACTTTTGATTAGCACTGTCAGCCTCCCTGTGCTATGTATCATACACAATTAAAAGGCATTTCTGCCCCAGAAAGCTGGAACTCAAACTCCCTACTTAGTATGCAAATATACTACCTGAATAGTGCATATATATCAGGAATTTATACATCAGTGTAGTCAGTGGCAGCTTTGCTATCAACTACTAGTACGCTAAGCCCTTGTTATGTGAAGCATGCATAAATACATTAATGCATTTTACATCCCAGCTTTCAAAAAAATATATATTTTTTTCTATGAATATAAGAATTTTGACGTCTGGGTACCAAGTGGCAAGTGAGAGCTATGTGGAGAAAATGCAGTCTATACTCAGTGTTGCACAGACTAGAAGGCAAAAGAGAATAGTAGAAGCCAGCATCACTTTCTTAGAAAATTCTTTGACATC
>JAUBOD010001004.1:2512480-2522955 GCA_032353885.1 Nothura maculosa
CACTGAGGAAACCTAAGCAGGGTGTATGAATCAAAGGCACCTCAGGTCCAGGATAGGATTTCCTTGAGTGATGGTCTCTAGACAAGCCCAGCAGTTTCTGTCATGTGGAGCACAGCAGCACCAGGGTCAATTTCTTCCCCATCTGATCCCTCCCCATGGCTGTTAAACTGTAACTTTCATCTTTCCCGGAGCAGGAAAGGGCTTAGCTTTGATTAGCTCTTTCAGTGGCTTCACAGCACAGCAGAACAAATAAATACTCATGTGCATGGAAACCTCTGAGGAAGAAGGATACAAGTACAAAGTATGGATTTTTTTTCAGCCTTATCACATTGCACATGAGAAGAAGGTGTAATTTACATGTGTGACACTTGGAGAAATAACAAAGAAGGAACTAAACTTGAATTTCCCCAATTACTCGAAAGGGAAATATTAGGCAAACACGACTGTCTCACAAATAGGCCTACTTCTTTTCCAGTCACCTCTAATTCAGAGATAACTATTTGGTCTTCCGATGTTTAAATGTGTTATATTAGTGTATGGAATAAAAGCAGTATAGCTAACAGGTATGTTGCAGACCATAATGCTTCAATGGCTGCTATGTTTGGGGTTTTTATGCAGTACCATTCCCGTGTAACCTCAAATCTATTTATCCAATCTAGCTTTTACAATAAAAACAATAGCCAGAGTCATACCGGCAGTCAGTACAGTGGCCACTACAGAGGAAAGCCAATGTTTAAAGCCAGTGCTTCTTCAAACATTGTTTCTTCAAGTAAAAACAACCCAAAAGAGGTTAATTGCTGTATCTGAGGTACACCTGTGTGTACCTTAACACACAGGTAAGAGAATGAGTTTAAAAGTGGATTGAGAGGCCATTGAAATGCTCTAAAAAATTCCAATGAAGTACAGTTCAAAATTTTCCTTGACTTTCTAAGGTATATGGGATGCAAATTGATGGGACAATTCCCTCAGTTGTCATGTTAAAGTAATTTGACTATGCAGTCACTTCAGAGCAACCATCCTCAATAAACAAATCTACTGCTACTCTGTGAATATGAAATCATGTGTGTATTGAAGCAGCAAGAAAGGAACAACTCTGAAAACCCTATTTTAAAATCTGCTCCCCCCAGTAATTATTAGATGTTACATGAAGATAAAAAGCTCCTTGAATAAAAGATACAGCACTGCAAATCATTCCAATTTGTCATGAATGCTAATAGGATCCTTTACGAAAAAAAGTCTTCTGAAATAAAAAAAGTTCTGCTATAACTGCAGATGAACCACCTTGAATTAAAATAAGCCACAAAAAATGGATTTTTATTTCTTGGCAGCAACTTAGATGATAAACTAAGATGATTCATCTATACTAGGGAAGTGAAACACTGTCTTAAATAAGTTTTTCCTGGAACCAAGACTCCTGGAAAATGGTGCTATTCCATCCAAAAGGGATAGGAAAAGCACAACTCCTGAAATATGGAATCCAACCAACTTGCATTCTTTATCCTTTGGTTTCCAATATACGTGACGGTAACCCCAGCTCTCCCAATGGCTTCTGCCATGATGAACCTCAGAATCACAGAATGGTTGAGTGTGGTTGACCTCTAGAGATGATCTTGTCCAACTCCCCTGCTCCACCAAGGACACCCAGAGCACGGGGCACAGGGCTGCATCCAGGCAGGTATGGGAGATCTCCAGAGAAGGAGACTCCACAACCTCCCTGGGCAGCCTGTTCCAGGGCTCTGGTCACCTTCACAGGAAAGAAATTCTTCCTCGCATGGAGATGGAACTTCCCATGTTTTAACAGGGTCCCTCTTCCTGTCACTGACTACCACCGAGAAGAATTTGGCTCCAAACCTCAAGCAGGCCAGGTGCAGATGGGAGCTTTGCCTGAGCCCATCAGTCTGCAGGCAAGGGGCTCACTGGCTTCTTTGTTGCCGCCTCTCAAAATGGCCTGGAAAAGCTGTCTGCTTGCTCCTCTAGTGGGACTAACAACTCAGCTCTCTTCTGTTCAGCTTCTAATTCTCTTAAAAATGAAAGAATTTGATTGCCTTTCCAGACTTCAAAATCTGGTTGAAGTCAACACACTCAAATTTACTGGGGAGGCAAATTTACTGCTTGAGGAAACCAGACTAAAACGTGCAACTGAATCATGTTGTATGTGTTAAGGGCTTTCGAATACTAGAGTGCTGATGCTTGGCTCACTTTCCCTCCCTGGCCCTCCAGTGGCAGTGAAAATGCAGGTACTCATCCTGGAGGGATGCCCCAGGCTCATCCTGGGATGTCTCTCCCTGCAGACTCTGTGCGGGCAGGCTGGGACACGGTGGCAGGTAGTCACACAGCACTGGGCTCCAGCAGCCCTCCTACCCAAGCAGCACCTACCTGCTCTTTCACCTATCACAGCTGAATGAAATTTATGCTCCTCATGGACCTGGCATTCTAAAAGCTAGCGAGGAAGAGATGTGTGCATCTATCCCAGTGCAATTCTAGGCAGTTTGAGCAAGTAGGGTGCTAAACAAGCAACATTTTCTTTCTAGGAAATCAAAATGCAGCAGTGTTTTGCATACACTTATATATGCAAAGTAAATGTAAACCATTTCAGGCAATGAAAACCATTTCAGGCAATGAAATGGCTTGCAAATTACCCTGTCTGGGTACCCACCTTTTTCATCTGGCAACTCACAGGGAAGACATGGATGGCAGGACAGCTTCCCAGATGCTCTGCAACTGTCCACAGCCACGGCGGCTTCATACGAACAAACCCACTGAATAATTCATCATCCTCTACCTTGCTGTGATGAAACAGCCTTTGCTGAGTCTCCCTTGCTGAAAAATGACCGGGAGCCACTAAGCTGTCAGGCAATAGTCAATTCAAGAAGGCATTCGGGGGATTAACACTCACCAGATCAATACTGTCATATTTAAACAGCATCCGAAGATACTGTTTGATGGCACAGAGTGCCAATTTGGGAAAATAATCTGCCAGTTAGAGTTCAAGCCGTGTCTTCATCTCATTTTACGACATTTCCCCATGGTCTGGCTCTTCGTGGAAATAAATCATTATTCTGGAAGCTTGTTTATGATGCTCTTCTCACAGCCTGAATTCATAATGCCGAAAATGCATTCCCAGAGATCTTAAGAAAGCTGTGAGAGTTGATTACACAGACTCACCTATACAGAAAAAGCAGAGAAGGTCAGTGAGCAGTTAACCTCCTTATTCTTTGGCTTTTCTGCTGTCACTTCTAAAAAAAAACATTGGAAGATTCTTCTTCCCAGACTGCATTATTTTTCCATCTTCTTTTTCTTCCTTTTCCCTGTAATGAGGTTAAACTTCGGAGGTAGCAGTTATGTTAAATAAAATTAGTAATTAAAAATTATATCCTTGAATATAAAAAGCTCTTTTATACTGTTGGTTGAGAATTACTTGAGAAGTGTTTATAGGGAAGTGCACTGGACATGTGACTTAGGGACAGATTGAAAAAGGTGCCAGTATCCAGAATGCCAACCCATGCTCCTTGCTTGGTTGAAGAGACCGAGCAGCAGCAAAGCAAATCCTCCACCAACAGCTTGTGCTCTGGGGTTGCTTGATGTGCAGAAAAACATTAATTCATTTGAGACCATCCCTGTGGGCATGTGCACATCGCTGTAGCTAGCCAAAGGCTTCTGGGATGCTGCACCACATCCACTACCTATCTCGCTAGCAAAATATACACGCTTGCCTAGTGGCCTCGGAATGTGCAAGTCACTCCGATCCTGTGCTGATGACAGCTGTACTGGGAATTATGGGGACGTTTGAAATGAGCCCCATTTTCCTCTGATTGCACAAATGTGCTATTTCACAAATGCTTCCCACAAAATGGTCCCATTTTGAACTCCTGGGTGATGAGCTGGCTGCTAAATGGCCCAAATAGCAGCTATGTCTCCTGCCAAGCAATTGAAAACTTGGAAACACATCCCATGAATGGGATGAGCAGGCGCTGTGCTTCAAGGAAAAGGTCATGGGCCTGGATGAGCTGCCAGTTCCTGGTGTTAACCTGGTGTTAACCTGGTTTTCTCGTGGTCTTCATGCTGCTCTTCAGACTATAAGGCAAGGTCCTTCTGGACACTTTATCTCATGCATCCATAGCTCCTCCTTAGAGTGGTCACAGGGTGGCAGTATTGAAATTGTGCCCCAACAACTAAGTTTTCTTGCCAGAATAGGAAAGAAACACTATATTCTCTCAGAATATCCCCCCACAAAAAACCTGATGAAGTGAAACCATTGCATCTTTGCCTTTTTTTAAGTAGAGGACATGCTCTTTTTTTTGAAGTAATTGAACTGGAAAAACAATTGAGTCTCGGAGAGTACCTAGAGTCTTAGAGACTGTAGCAAAGGATATTTACAGTTATTTGCTCACAGCACTTGCAGAGCTCTCTTCCCCTAAGTTTGGGAAGTACTTGGCCTCCCACTGGGTAGATCATTCAGAGAAACTTATGTTTGAGCAATGGATTTCCTATGCCCTAATTTTATTACTGTAGGGAGATTAGCTTCTGTTTATCACATTGTCTCCACCAGAGGGAGAAATCCACTGAGCAGTAATGGGCTCCGTTTATAGGATTATATGAGTCTGAGGCACTGCTCCTCTGAGTTGCAGTAAGAATTTGTGGATTTTGAGGCAAAGTGCATTTAAAGATACAAGCTCACAAGAGCTCTCCCATCTTATTTCCTTTTAGGCTTGTTGTTTGCATAGAGCATCTAGTGACCAAGACAACAGCTCTAGGAATAGAAGCAAAATCCCGGTGCCTCTGGGCTGTGCCCTGTTGCTCACAGTGGTCTGGACCACCCTTGCAGAGGAAGGCATGGGAAGCGTGCTAAGAGTAACCAAGTATAATCTCTGTATGTGCTCCGCAAAAATAAATATATACATATATATATTTCAACAAAAACAACAACAAAAAAAGAGGAATAATGAAATTGGCTGATTTAGTCCTAGGGTAGATTGACTTTTTGCTACAAAACAGATAATTGCGTTGCCTCTTCAGAGCTCCATCATGGAGATCCCCCACACATTTTCCTGGAAAGCTCTCCCAGGGTTTGCCATTCTCCCTTCAGATACTTCAGACAGTGCCTGATGCTACTAAACAGCAACAGGAAAGGGAACAACTGGTTGCTGTTTCTGAGCTGTAAGCCATTAATTATTTCTATTTGTCTATCATGATGGAAGGTTGTCACTACTCTGTATAGAGCTCAGTGTCTAATAGCTTGATGCACACTTTCTGCTTGTTTTAAATACTAACCTCAGTGCCCCTTTTTAGAATTCAACCACTTTGCCATCAAGTAGTAAACAAACTACTACCGTGCTCAGCATGCTGATGTGCACTTGTAAGACATGTTGATAATAAATGTTACATGCATTCTTCTGTCAAAGATATTAAATCACAGAAGAAATCTGCACAAAAGTAAGTGAATGAGAGATGTATTCAGAAGGTGAGGAGAAGGTCAGCTCTGAGGGAAGAAGGGTTTGGAATACTAATTTACAGCAGTGATGGATCGGCATATTCAGTCCTGGAGCTCCATTTTTTGTGGTGTCAAGAGAAATGAATTGATAGGACTAATCTCAAGTTGCTAGCATGATTTATAGACACACACAAATGTCAGGCAAGGCTGATGGGAGATGGAAACTGGTATAAGCCTATGTGAATACATTTAATACACTTTGTATGTCAGGTGTTACGTGGTTCCTAGCAAAATGAAAGAGATAAGCAGTGCAAATTTTAGGCAAACAAAAACTGAATAGGAATGGATGTCTCCAGAGCAGTTGGGCACTTCACTGCTTCCTATTTCAGCAACGGGAACACTGGCAGTGGGAACACAGGCACAGGATGCTTGCAAAACCAAGGCAGCCTTGTACTCCTGCAGGGCAGGATAAACATTCCCTACCTTTCATCTTTATCCTGTCCAGATTCTGGAAATCCTGTTGAGTATGGAAGTGTGGAGTCATGTTCTGCTGGTAGGATCTTAGTAAGATTTCTATTTTGATTAGAAAATTAGAAAATAAAAGGAAAATCAAGACAGGACCAAAGAGAGGGAGTAGCTGCAGTAATGGAGCCTAACAATGACAGAAAGAGTTAAGTGAACAGGGTATGCACGTAAGCATGGAAGGAAAAGTTGATGACATTCTTTGCACAAATATATGACCTCTCGAGAATGGCAGTCTCCAAGAATATTTTGGAATATGTGTGTCCTGAAAAATACAATGCTTTCCTCTTCAGCACAAAAACAAGGGTACATTTTGCCTTAATGCTATCTCACAAGGAGTTTGACGCAACTAGCTCTAAAAGCAGCTCAAGTTTGCTTACATCAGATATTGCAAAATAGGGATTTTAATCTTCTCTCCTAAGTGACTCCCACCTCCTCTGCTATTAGAAGACTCGGTCTGTTAGAAACATTTTCCAAATGATTCTCTTTGTCTTCTTCCATTGTTCATTTTCCCATACTTACCTGTTTATTGGTTTTGAGTGCATCTCCATACTAGGACATCAATTAATAGCCTGTGCAGCCCTCTTCATTCTGGTGACACTTCCCGTCCATTTTATATGATGAGTCCTGCAGTTAACATTTGGAGAACACAGGTAAATTATTAGGAATTATGCATAAATGCAGTTTTATTCGCTTTGGGGTTTGCTTTTGTTGTCGTTGCTATAATAAGGAGGTAAATACAACCATTCAAAGAAAAAGATGGTTGTCATTGAGTTCACAGAAAAGGCAGGGTAATGACTCTGGGTATAGACAGGCAAAAATAAGTCAGAATCAGTTCTGCAAAAGTTTTTAAAATGGGAGCAACTGGGCTGCAAACTAAACCAAGTATTAATACATCATTTCATTTCCTGAGTTACATTTCTAAACAAAATTCCTGGGATATATGTTTTGAAATATATAATAAGATATTAAGACTTGTTTGACTTCATTTTGTTTTGTGGATAAATCAGGTATAAATTAAATGCCATTGCTTTTTAAATTGTTTTAAACAGACAGATTTCATCTTTGCAGGAATGCTCACTTCTTTCTCTCTTTAAGTTGCAGCAGGTACATTTCTGAAGGTATGTTCCTGAACTATCATACTCTATCAACAAAATTAGGAGATAATTCTCATCTATAGCTCAGTTAGTCACTTCAAAATTATGCCAAACAATCTCATTTTTGTCATTATGTAATCACATGCGGTTCTTAAAAGTTCCTCTTTATACTTTAGGGCATTTTCAGCATATGAGGGAAACAAATCACACAATCTAGGGAGACAAAGAGGCAGCTGGGAACCATAAACATTGCATTCTTATAGTAGCTGAATTACTGACCCATTTTCAAGCCCTAGGCAAGTCACAGAAGTTTTTACATTTCATTTGTCATTATTAATGGTCTTTCTTTGTCATGTAAGGGAGCAGAAAGGAGAAAAATTGTTTTTACTTGCTCTCTGAAAATTATTCAAACCATCTCTTTTTTGCTGTGTTTGCCTATGCTTGGTGGGCCTGTCTTCTTACCCACATTCCATTGAATCTTAGTCAGCTTCTGAAATAAATGTGCTATCTTGATAAGAAATGGCTCCTCCACTGCATTACTGTTATAGGGTCAGTTTTCACTTAAAACAAAGACTATTTTAATTTTACCCTGAGAAAGTCCAGAGCATATGTGAGTGCCTATGGACAGGTGCTTGCTCTGTGTGATGGGGTCCTCTGGCACTTTCAGCTTAGACATCTGAATTTGTTCGCCAGATACTTTAAATGCCACATGGAATTAATGTCACAAACTCTCCTAATACAGCTAATATGATTCATAGGAATAGTTGAAATCATTTAGGAATAGGGACTTGACCCTGATATCTCACATGCTAGGGTAAGACCCATAGCCCTGGGCAGCTGCCTCTTCTTGGAGGGCAACAGTCCTCTTACGTTCCCCTCAGAAAACCACCCTGGAATTGAGAAAACTTTGCCTAATAAGAGTTTAATCAAAACAGGTACATTCCTATGAAAGGTTCTGAGTTAAGGACTTGACATTTTCTCTTCTACTAGCAAAAAAAAAAAAATCTAATGTATTTTCCCTTCTCTACCTTGCCCTTTCCTTCTTTAGGGCTCTAGGCTCTAACATTCCCAGTTGTTACCTATACAGAATTGGAAAACGATTCCAAAAGCTCCAGCCATGAGCTGGATAATTACAATAAGGAGGTAAGTGTTCATATTTACCTGGTGTCAAGCAGCATAAGGGAGTGCTGCTTTACTTTCCTGCACTGAATACAGTTTAAGATTGCAATCTCAAGTGGTAGATACTGTGGGCTCCTCAAGAACTGTGCTTAAAATGCTATTCTTAAAGTCCTCCCTGTTGATTAGTTATATTCAATGAAAGCTGGCTGGATAAATCCCCAGAAAACTTCAGATATGACATCTTATGCACTTAAAAATGCAGCAGAAATGCAGACAGTAAATAAAGTGTTGATTTGCTTTCAGATAACACCAGTATTGTGACCTTTTTAGAAATATAAAAGCTTTAAAAGTGTCCAAACCACGAGATGTAGTTTTATCTTTCTAAACATAGATTACATACTATTGCTTATAATAGCATGCAAGTTATATATTTATTTTTTAAGAGATTCAGTTTACATTTAATACAAAAAAGAACTCCCCACACAAAAGGAAAAATTCCTTTACAGACAGGTTCTATCGGCACATGTGTAAGTGTGCACATACATAACGCATGAGATCCCCTGGTTTATCTTGTTTACAGCTTATCTAATCTAAAAGGTTCTCTCTAAATCAAGCCCAGCTTTTCCTGCACTCTGCTCTGTGTATGATTTAGGCCTTGCCTCCCAGCATATCTGTTTTGCATGAAAATGAGTGTCTGATGCTGTGCTCCTTAAAAGCTTGTCTGCTCTCTATGTAAATGTGATCGTACTTGCCTGAAGTCTCCAGGTCCCATCTGCAAAGGTGACTGCAGAAGTTGTCAGGTGCCAGGTACCTGCATCACCCACCTGAGTAAAAGACAAGTGATGGGTTTTAGATTTTGTCAGAATTTGGAGCTCACTGGAAACACGAATACTTGTACACTTGTTTCCTTTCTGAATGAGGGAGAAAAGCTGAAATTTTGAAATCTTCTGCTAAGCAAAATATGTCTACAAATTTTATCATTTTTATTACAGAATATACTTTTCTATTTATTAGGAAAATCATTCCAAGCTGGCACTAGGATATTGAAAACACCTGGGTGATACTTTCAGCACTTCTCTTGTCTTGATCAAAGAAGCATTGCTCTGAAAGACTTCGCTTTACTTTTGTAGCTCAATCCCTACTCTGTGGCAAATGTACCTGAAAAGTATTCAGAAAGGTAATGGAATACAGAAATGTTATGTTATATCAATCTGCATTTCACAGTGTAACTTGACAAGTTCTTACAAAGCCTATCTGTAGTATTAATACGCAGTATTAATATCAAAGCTCAAAATATAAAAATATTCACACTAATACAAATGAAAAGGCACAAGAACATTTTCATATTGAAACACTTATTCCAGCATTTCCAAAGCAGCCCACAATTTACTTAGAGAAGTTTTCAAGGGTGGGGGAGAATTTCATCAAAATCAATAGAATCGAGCAAGGCACAAAACCCACAAAATATCATATCCCTGTAGATAACTGTTTTAACCACAAGTTTCTAAGTAAACGTGGTTTCTTCCAAGAATTTCATTATTTTAACTACTCTACATCCATTTGTGAGCTGAAGGATTCGCAATGGATAGGTCCAACTATTTAGCAAGTATTATCCAAGGAGAGGATCCAGAACAGAGTGAGTCTGCAAGCTGGCAGGAGAGTTTGGCAAGAAACATAGGAAAACAAAGAACATAGAAATATACTTAATTTTCTTATGTTTAGAGCCTTGTTTTCACCACTTTTTACAATTAACCTCAGAAATCTATCTGCAACAAAACCATACATCAACTACATCGAATCTATTTTACCTGTGAAGATGAAAACTCTAAATATTTGACTATTTATACACCTTCCTTTCACATGTAGATGCATTAAGAAGAAATCTTTCATAACCCATATTTTAAAAATGTCAAGAGCACTTTTAAAATGCCTACTTTTCCGTATAAGTGTGTTTAATCTCTGAAGAAAGAATCTGCAAATGAATGGTCTCAGTGTACAGAATGTGATGACAATCTAAAAATGTTGAAAATGTCACACAGCAGATTCAGATGGGCCTTGAGATACTTCAGGGCTCTTAACATTATTGTGATTGTCACCAGAGAAAGATATGATGTCTCACAAAGCTCAACCTACATACTTATCCTGGAAGGACTGACGTAAATATGGCATTTTTTTCTGGAAAAAAAAAAGTAAAAAAAAAAAGGCAAAAGAGCCCTATGATCCATGGGCCTGTGTCAGCTGGTACTGCACAGTGCCTAGGGCCCCAAATCACTATGATTTCTATAGAACTTTCTAATTTCTCTGCA
>JAUBOD010001004.1:2553780-2570716 GCA_032353885.1 Nothura maculosa
AAATGTGCTATTTCTTTGACAGTCATGTCCTCCTGTTCCCAGTGTGATGCTGCAGCGTGGCAGGCAGGCTGAGCACTGTGAGCAACAGAAGGAGCCTGCTCAGTGCCCTTGAGCATGCAGTGCCTTTAGACCTTCTCCCACTGAGGTACAGTCTTGAATATCTGCCATATATTTCCTTATGGGTAACCAGTACTTCAGACAATCCACTGCTCTACAAAGACCTTTCCATAAAAATAAAATCCTGTAAAAGCTACACCTTCAGACAACCTCACTCTGAGATAGCCAATGTACCTTTACAAAATAAAGGCTTGATTGTTTGTTCTTCTGAGCCTAATGCTTCCATCTTGTTATCTGTGTCATCACTGATTGTCTTGGAAATCCTGCTCTCCCCAAGGCCAGCTATTAACATCTTTCAGCAAAACAACAGCTTTTATTGCCCTGCTATTTCACATGAATCCTGTCAAGACAAGGGCAGATGAATGAGTGACTAGGGGGTAAGTTTGGGTATAAATTTACAAGGCTTGCACTCCATCATAATTGCCTGTATGCATAATCCCATCCTTCACATTCAACCAGATGTGCATGGAAGTGATTTATCCTTAGGAAAAAAGAAATAATAATAATAAAAAAAGGTTAATTACTTTGCATGGGCTCAGGAAACAAAGAGGAAGGTGTCCTGGGGCTTACTGTGGAGAGTACATTACTACTTACATCCAGGTAAATCAGCCACTAACTTTCCTTATGTAACTTATTCTTCCACCTGTGCCCCCCATCATGTCTCTTCCATATCACTGAAAATGTTTAAGGAAAGAAATGTTGTCATCTACTTAGTCTCAGAGACAATTTTCACCAAATAGCTGGAGTACCTTAGTTCAGGAAATGTATTATCAAGAAGACAATATGAAATGGCCATTTCTACACTAAAATTCTTGTCACTGTGAGTAGATAGATAGGCACTGACCTGAAAGGACATGCAGTTTGTATCAGCAGAAGGGGTCTTCTCTACATCCAGCTGTAATACTTCTCCAGAGACACAACCCAAGAACATTTGGCTATTTGCATTTTTGTATGTGCCCCAGAGCTTCTGTCCTCATGGCTGTGCTAGCTCGTGGGTACGGTTTGCTCACATTCCCAACTGACAGTCAGGCCAGCAAAAATTCAGAGTTCAGACATGCCCTCTGGTTCCTTATGTTATTTAGTGGATTGACTAAGAACCCCTAAATAGCCTCAGTGAATGAGGAGGCAAATAATTGGAAATCGTATATGACTAGTCAACAGCAATGCAATAACAGGCAGACAAATATTAGAAATGTTCTCTCCCAACTGAGGGAAATGAATAAAGAATATCTCCAGAAAAATATGCCATGGAGGACATCCATCTTTTCAATGATTTCAATTCACTCCTCTAACCTATGGTTCTAACTCAACCATAATGGCAGCAGAGCAAAAAGGCTCCTGAAGTTCAGTTTCTACACAGGCTTTATCTTATTTAATATTTTTCTCTTATGTGAGTATACTGGCTTGAGTGAGCTTCAGCTGACACTATCAGGGTTGTTTGCTTTATTTTTTCTGACCACTTACCCATTCTACTAACATTGACACTGGAATTGCTCTGTAATAATTTGTGACTACAGTTTAATGTCTAATTACTGCAGTTTGCTGTATTCACACATTAGCTGGAGGACAATAGGTTTCACTCTAAAAGCCAATGTAGTTGGTACAGAATGATGGTAGAATCAAGGATATTCAAGGACACAGCCTGGACAAGCAGCTGCAAGAGGGATGCAGTGTAGGTTACTGAGAATCATTATCACTCTTGGGAAATACTGAGCTGAAAAAACTCAGATTGGAAAGAGAGGAAGATCACAGGCACTTGCCTTATTCTTATTTTTTGAGTGCTCCACACGTCTGCTTACGGCCTCTGTTGAAGGCAGAGTACTACCTTAGCAGGTCTGAAGCTTCTAATTGCTCATCTTTTATTTCTATGACTTAAATCCACTCAATATAGATGCACTCCTTTATGGTCAATCCATATCTGCTCCCCCTCAGCCTCATGACTAATTCTGCAGACCTATGCCAAAAACTGAAAGATCTCTATTCCTCCAAGGGCTGATTATGTATGTGCTCAGCTGCACCATGAACATTATCTGCAGATCACAGGTCTGATGAGGTGACAGACAGGAGAGGAGAAGACTGGATAAGAAAACATAATATAACTGCAAGGAACTCTCTGCATTCATCCTACATCCTCAGGAATAAATAAACAGAAAAAGAGAAGCAAGTAATAATAAATCAACAGAAAAACAGAAGAAGTAAGAAATACAGACCTGGACCCTGGTGGAATGATACTAAAAGTTTGGCTGAAAATTGGAAGTGTTTTGCAAGAGGAACAGAACCAACCCCAGCTTGCCAAGTTCAGACACTTTATAGCAGAGCAAGAACGTGTCTCAACAGGAGTAAAATATCTAGTTGATCCATAATCTATAAGAGCAACAAAGGAGAATAAAATTCCCAGGATAATTGCTTTATAAATAATTCCTGTGTCATACAGGAACCAAGCAATTTATTTTGAGCATTTGAGAGTTTATGCTCAGGACCCACAGTAGTTTAGCTATATTTAAACTCTTTGGCTGGTGGAACTGGGAGCAGGAAGACAGTTGTGCAGAATGATTTATTTCTGTACTTTACTTAGATTGTAAAGGTGTGAAGATACAGCTTTGAAAACGCAGTCTTTCCAAGGGACAATTATGCACCGTGCAAGTGTCGGTCCTGCTCGATCCAGCTTTCTGCCATGTTGATGATGAGCAGTCACCTTCATTCTCCCCATGATGCCTGTCTAGCTTTTAACTGCTCTTTGAGAACCATTTTGCTAATAAAAAGTCAGCGTGCCCCACAGAGTCCATACAGATTCACTCAGACACACATTATGCTTCTAAGGTGATGAACTGCCTCTGCCTTATATTGCTGTTTCCCATATATCATATGCATGTCAGTAAATGTGTTTAGCTGCACAAGGGCACTGCTGGGGACATTTAGGATTGCTGTGAGGTGGGATGGTCTTCACCTCGGCGGCAAGACAGGAAGCAATACAGCAATATCCACCCCAGCACGGGTTAAACGAGAGCAGAAGGACAAACTGCCTTCATCTGTGACCAGATTTTCATGAGCAGAATTGCACAAGGATAAAAGTCCAGATGTGGGCAATGCCATAGCAGACACAGGGACCTATTTATTTTTATACTAATGTGAGATGCTCCCAATATACAATGATATATTCACGATTGTATTAAGAAGAAATAAAATAAGGTTAAAAAAAAGCCTCACGTTAGTCTTATAGTTACTAAAGGAAATCTAGCAACGCTAGGCTCTGATTACATCTCTGATCACAGCTAGGAAAGATAGCACTAGGAAAACCACACACCTCTCTCTGCTTTGCAAAAGCACAAAGTAGCCAGGCAAAAAGGCTCAAAAAGCAGCAATGGCTCCGGGCCCAGTGCCAGAGCCCGGCCCTGCAGACTGACTGTGCAGACACATAAACAAACATACTGCACGTGTGGCGTCTGCCTTCCTCAGACAGAAGTCCCACTGATATTTTTCCCATATATACTGATGATTTCTCCACATAATGATTGCAAAATGACAGATATTTAGCATGTAGATATGCTGACATGCTCACTAATGCCTCATCACTTCAGCATCTCGTTTATCTCTTTCTAAAACTGTCGGTACCAACGCAATTATGTCTCCAGCTGCCTCACTATCCTGGAATGCTCTGCCAGGCATTACTCCTGCAAGACATTGAGTAGAATCTCTGATTCGGAACCTAAGCAGCCTCCTACACCACAGAAAGAGCTGAGAGTAACACAACACAGTAATCTCCAAGCCCTGCACTTGCCTTATCCTCTGGCTGTAACACAAGCAGCAGTTTTTAGCTTCAAAAACTCCTTTTGAGTTCATCTCCTGGGCACTTTTAGGAGACCACCGGACAGTCTCTATAGCATAAACTCTACTTAAATGAGAAAGATGTTCACATAAGATATGGTTCTCATGTAGCCCGTTAGCTACTCACTGGTAAATAAAGATGGGAAAGGCCAAGGAAAGATGCTTTAAGAAGGAACCTGAGCTAAACCTCAAGCATATCTTGGTGTTTTGCTAAGTGAGGCACCTCACGATCACCTATACTACAGCAGCTCGAGAAAAGCTTTTGACTTCCAAATGCTAGTGCAAAAATCATCTCCCTAGCCTAAAGTTTTCATCTAACCTTAGACCATGGAAAAAATGGTTAACAGGAAGGGTCACAACATGGTACTGATTAAATATTGTGGCTGGTTTGGAAAGCACTGCCTAGAATTGCTTTTCCAGAGCACATAAACTTGACAGTACATCACATCCGATCAGCCTTTCTAAAGAAAATTCATATAAGTAGATGCTTCAGGATCTCTCCTGAAATATTATCATGACATAATGGTTCATTATAAATATATAATCTGTTCAAGTGAAACAACTCCTGCTATTGAGGGTAGGCCAAAGCGTGAAGTTACTGTGTCCTCTCTAATATAAATCTTTCTATCTCTTAGGGCCTAGAAATCCAGTTAAAATGAAAAAGCAATTTGTAATTGTAAACCACAAAACAATGAAAGAAATATGCAGAGCATCATCTGCTGACAAACCAGAATGTTATCAGAGGAGGAACTTATTTAAAAGGGGCATCTGCTTTTTAAAGTACTGCTAAAAGACTGCACAAGAGGATACTTTTACAGGCATCACAAGAAAAAGCCAAGAGTAAAACCTGGGTAGGGTAAAAAAAGCTCAAAGGCATCAAATTTGTGAGTCCACAGATATGACGCTTGTGATGCACAGACATTTGGTATCATATGAGCTGCTTTACGAAGGGAGATCTCTTTTCCATTAGGAGAGCATGAGACAGCAGGTATTTTATCCCTTATTAGATACAGCAACCAAAGACGCCAATACTGAGCACTTAACTTTTCTATCTGCTGTGTCCTACTATTTTTCCCTCCTAGTACTACAAACAGTAATTGCTTTTTCAACACTGGGAATGATAGTTAATACTTAGATTAAATGAGAGTTGGAGTATACAAAGATAAAACGTAGAGATGATACTGTTTCAACAGACTAGTTCAGATATTGACTGCTGGCCTGTCTTAAGTAAGCTGTCAGCTCCAGCAAAATCCATCATAAGAACAGCAGCTTTGCCAGTAGCTACTACAAAGGAGATAGGGAATAACTTTAAATTAAGGTCAAAAAATTACAACTCAGATTAGACAAATTCACCAATGGTAGGACCATCCCTGGCTATGTGTGAAAAATAGTCTGCATGCCACCACTCTGGCTGTCTCTAACCTGCTGCAGGAGACAGGCAGGGAAAGCAGAAAAGACCACTAGGACTGGCTTCTTTGCTTGCCCTCCAAGATACAGCTTTTGTGGTAAGTAGGTAGCAGGAAGGGAATACAAATTATGAGATCTGTTATCTGTAGGGAACATGATGTACTCTCTTCTATATCCCTCAAATCTGTCATACTGATGCTGTGAAAGGTGTATCAGTGCCTCAGGAATACTGAAGGACTCCAGAACCCAAAAGGCAGAAGGACAAAGATGTAAAGAGCAAGGGAGATGGAAGACTAGACAACCAAAAGGAAACGCCAACTACCTTGGTCAAAACAGATGGAGAACTACTTGCCTGAACAGACCTTTAATCTGATATCATCTTGGAGTTCTTCTGATCCCATCAGCCAAATGCTCGGAGAGATAGTTCTTTGTACGACATCAGCAAAGTAGTTCTGGTTCCAACTGTATCTGGTGGAAAGCTGCAAGGGAGAAAAGACAGGAATGTGATCTGGTCCATTATAGACTGAATAGAATAGGGGAAAAAAAAAAGAAAAAATCCTTAAACCTGCAGGAGTCAACAAAAAAACAAATGAGTGATAAATCAGTTTTCTTAATGTGGAACTGCAAGCATGGTCGAGCCTGCAGAATGGCAGAGATTCTGACAGTGATTGCAGGATACCAATACAGAGCACAATGGTCATCTCGAACTTAAATGTGAATGGAGAGTCAAAGGGGTTCCAGGACTTACATTTGTTTCTCATCTTTCATCTGCAACGGAGCTTGTGAAGGCAGCCACACGGGAAGAGTCAATTATGTTTCTGTCACTGGTTCCAGCACAGTGTAAAACACGACATCCTTTCAGTATCTCATGTCAGAGGTGCCAAAAGCCGCGTCAGAGAACCCGAGACACAGAGGAAAGGCTGCCTGCACTGATTGAGTCAAGGAGGCCACTTCTCCCTTATGGACCTATATGAACAATAGGAAACAAATTCTCTTTAATTCCCCTAATGTGTTCACCTGGATGCAATTCAGTCTAATGCACATTATGAACGACAAGCACAAACATGTCAAGAACTGCTGCTGTGGATCTGAGCATTAGGTAGAGCTCTGGGGGTGATCAAGAGGGACTTCAGAAGCATCTTTTTCGCATCATCTTGTTATTGCTGACGAAATGAAAGGATACTGCCCACTCAAGACTCTCTCCAATTCAAGTACAGTTACATCTCCATCCTCTTCCGTGTGTTTCTATCTATCCTGACAGGATCCAGGAGCTGTTTGGCCTGGTGTACATGAGCCTGCATTGCCACACAACCCACAGGAAGGGACACTGTCAGACCTCAGTAGGCCACATAGCACAGGCAGGGCTATGTCCCATGTGTCCCTCTCCATAGAGCAAAGCAGAAGAATGGAAGGAAAAGCCGTTGCCAGTTGTTTTCTACATTGATTCTTTTCACACTCTCCAGTCACTACTCCAAGCCTCATAAATACCTGCAGGGTCAAAACTCTGTCCTCATGCGTTGCTGTAGTGACCTTGATAAGTGGCACAGCTATTGCACAGTCCTTCCATTGGAAGGAATTCCCCCCAGTACAATATTTTGCTCATTCAGTCTTGTTCCTCCTTCAAGCAAAATCTGCCACAACTTACTATGTTCAGTTTGATTTTTCTTCCTCTCTTATTTTATTTTGCATCTTGTCCCAGCCTCCCCTCTTTCAGAGGTGTCTCCCTGGGGAAATTCATGTCCCTTGTACTTTTTACTCTGTGCGCATAATAGAACATTATCTGCATAATTTATCTTTCACTACATGTTGTCTTCCTTCTGGCTAAGTGTTTTTCTAAAATAAATATATATACTCAATGCATGCACTGAGAAAAAGAACCAAAAAGCCTGTCCTGTGTGAAAATGCTGTAATACCAACACCTTAACCATCCGGAATATATTGGTTCTGCCTTTAAGGCTGGTCAAATATGACTGTGAAGCTCATCTCCAATCTGCTGCTCTATGCATTTTGTAGTGTCCCATTCTATCTGCAGATCTACTGAAACCTCTTCTCCTTCCCAAGGCTGAATCCATGTCAAATTTGGAATTGAAATGTAGCCACAAGGAATTCAGTAAGGCAAGCGTTCGCCTGTACTCCATTTTACCATACCATGAATAGCAGAGTATGAAACAACAAGAAATTCATAAGGCTAAAGAGAGTGGGAGCATGGACTATGGAGTAATTAGCATGACAATAATGTCTAGTAACAAAAGGCAGAGATAGTTACTTAAATGCAGCATGCCTTCAAGAAGCCCAAATGCCAGCTAGCACACACTGCAATATCCATGGGAGCTGACAGGGCAGCTGACCATGTCTTGGAGTTGCATGTGCCAGAGCTGTTGGGGTCCAGGCAACACAATCTTCTTTTATATTCTCCTGAGCATGGGGATAACATTGTGCTTTGCTGATGTTGCTGAGATTTCCAAATGTTTACAGCTACGGAGAAACAAAATTTGGGCCTCTCCAAAGTCTACAGGAGCCATTCTGGTTCCTAAGCATGTTTGATAACTTTACATATAACAGTATAACAAGGGGTCCCACCTGTCCAGACATGATCTCCAGAAAGCCATGGGAATTCTTTAAAGCAATTTATGGTTCTTAAAGGAACCATCTGAACAAAGCAATCTGAAGTTAGCATCACTATTAATTCCCAGGGCACTACAACATGGTTGATGACCTTGTTTAAGAAGAATCGTTGTCAAGGGGATCCTTTGCTCCAAAAGGTTTCCCACAGTGCAATGAGAGGCTGCCTTTGTATATAATAAATGACAATATGGCAGTGGAAACCTGAATCTCAGCTGATTAAATTTGTATTTTATCAAAAACATGCTCCCTTTAGAACTGGGAATATGGCATCTGCTGGAGGCAGCTGTAAAGTCTTGACAAATGAAAAAAATACAAGTCTGTCTCCTTAATTCTTTGACAGCAATGGGCAAACTGTCCTTCAGGCAGGTGATGTCCTGCTGCCTTTTCTTCTTTCACTTTCAACATCTTTTTCTCACAAGCCTTGTATTCCTTGAAAGATCATGAGATGCCCTCCAAGAGGCAATTACAAAAGGAAACAGTGAGAGAATTGGTCAGCTAGCTCCTAGTTTCTTTCTATGGAGCACGTCTGATCTCAGTGACCTTGTTGTCTTTCAGAGGACAAAAATACTGCAAATCCACCTCTAGGCCCTCTCACTTTAACTGTCAAGCCCTGTGAGACTAGCTAATCATAGTGCCTTGCCTGTCAATGTGGATTCCCCGGGAACAGCTTTCAGCATCCACTCAAATGTCAACACCTAGAGCAAAGACTAACACAAGAACCTTGTGCCTTATCAGCATGAGTTGGCCTAGAGATTTCATGATTTGAAGAAAGAATCTGAGTTGTAGCAACACTTAATAGCATCATCTGAGAGGTACCAGATAAGTCTGAATTGCCAGAAGGAGAAATTAATTTTCTTAGTTGAAATTGTTTCTCTGCCAGTATATGATGAAGATGAGAACATGCCATGCGCTGTAATCAAAGGGAGGTGATCTCTCGTTCTCAGCATGAATCAGTAAAGCTTCTATCCCATTTTGAGCACTGGACCTCAAAAGAAAAGTGAAACAACTGGAGAAAACCCTGAAGACAGCAACATGAATACTCAAAGAATATGTAGAGCTGATCTAAGGGGGCCTCAGATCAGCAAAGGGGGTGAAAAATGAATAAAAGAACAAACCTCTTAAAGTCCTTCCTCTCATTTCTTCTTTAATCCTTTGCTTTAAGGCTAGAACTGAAGAGACCCCAGACTTTCCAAAATCCCAAGTATAGGGTCAAAGACAGTTACAAAAAAGAAAGCCTCCTACAATAAAATTAGTCATTAAAAACTTTTCAATGACCAAGACAGTTGTCTAGAATAACCTGTAGTGCATTTATAGCAAGAGGGGGATGAACCTCTGTCCCTAAATTTAGGAAAATGTTTAAGGAATAGACAAACTTCAAATAAGACAATTAGTTTCACTGATATCCCCAAAATGGATACCTATAAATGTTTTTTTGCAGAACTGGGATCTAACTACAGCATCTTGTCCCTGTCCACTGAAATAGGCTCTGCTGCCGATACAAAATTTTGCAGCATAGAAACTTCAATAACCTAGAGTAGTCTCATAATCTAACACACAAATAACAGTTCTGCCATTATCAGATAAGGGCCCCCCCAAAAAAAGGCAACACTCCCCAGGTCTAGTGCCTGTAGCCCTCTCATTACTGCAGTATAAGCACAGAATTGTTTATCAGACTGATCTTTCTCAGTCTGTTTCTTCATACCAGGGTAGAGATAGGAATTCTCTGGGGTCCTCCGAATGTAATTACTTTCCTTTCTACATAGGGAAGAGTTCATTCAAGCTCTGTTTGTAATGTTCACTTAGTCACTTTTATCTATATTATGAGGAATATGGACTCTACTATGACTTGTACCAAACGCATCTTGAGAATGAACTTCTTCAAATTCACCTTGCCTACAAATTATAAACAGAGATTGCTTTATCTGCTTGCCAAAAGACAGGGGGGCCCTATAGAGTAGTTCCTGAGGTTTCACTGACTTCATTAGCCTTCAATAGCCCAGTTCACAGGCACAAACATTGCTGCTTTGCAGTGGCACTTAGGACCTGCAAATCAACACTCCAGACACATCGTGGTTCCAGAAATATATCATAATATTTCTTCACAAGGCAGGTGTGTTAATGGATGGGAGGCTAATCTTCTGGGCTTTATCCACACCTTCTACAGGAATTTTCCACTGTCAGAGTACAACATACAATTCTTTTCTAGGAGTGTTTCCTTGGAAATCGTCCTGAAAGAAGCCAGGAGCTGCTACTCACCCTGCTGTGCTCATGAGACCACTGCCATGGACCCAAGACAACTAGTGATCCAGGTTCCACTCCAGCATACAAAAGGGCAGATTACGCAGCACAGTACCAGGATGCCAGTGGCTCTAAGCATTTATACAGATGCATGCTTATCCCCCAGGTAATTCAAAAGAACCCCATTTAAGGTCATAGAGCTACCACACTAATATTGGAATTTAATCTCTTTTTACTTCATTACAAGCCTCAGGCAAGGGAGATCAGGTTTAACTGATTCTTGGCATGATTCTGTTTGCATCAGTGTGTAGTGATGCTGTGTGTGCTTGGAGGAGAGGTATTTATTTAATGCATTTATTTGTGTGACACGACAGAATGTGAGATCCAAACACAGAATGCGAGATCCAAACACTGCAATCCTACTCCCTGCAGTATTGTGTACACATTGGCTAATACAGATTTTACTCTAGAGGAAAAAAGCACATTGAAATAAGCTGTATGGTAGAAGTAAATATTGCGTGCAAAGCAGCAAGGGAGAGAATGCGGCAGAATGAGAAAGAGAGAGATTAAATGATATATCCAACAAAACTCGTGAAACCTGTGTCATAGCAGGGAGCTGAATCCACATCTGTTCTGTTCCAGCTTGGCACATTTTCTACAAGCAGCCTCCCTCAACACAATTCAGGTTTAGTCACAATCTCCCCAAAAGGAAAAGAAGAAACAAAAGAGAATACTGACACAACTCTAACCCTGCCATAGAGAGCTTTTCATGGTGCCTGGCTAGTTAAGCTTTGCTTTAAAGAACGAATGGCAGAATGTAATGCAATTTAAACCAGGAGAGGCAGCTTGGATGGTAGGGGAGACAGAGGTGAGTCCTGAAGAGTCCAAAGGAGAGAATATTATAGGAAAAAAAGCTCTGTGCCACAATAGCAGCTTTTACTGAAGACAATTTAACTAGGTTAGAGCGATCTCTGAGAGAATCAGAATTCTAACAGCCACTTTCTAATGTGAAAGATTATGTATGTTCCTATTTAGATTGCCCTTGTTTTACATAGACCATTTTGCTCAGCACAATGTTAATTTTGCAACTGGGCTGAAGCAGCTGCTTGTAAGATAAACAGAAAATGATGCCTTTAACAGCTGCCGGATACCTTGACTAAGAAGGATGATAAAACTATCTACATGAAGATATTAATGTCACAAAGGATGCATCAAGTTTTTATCAGTGCTGCGCTGAATAGGAGGAGAAGCAGTAGACAGGAAAGGACATCTTTTCTTCATTCAGATTTCAGCTCATCATAATAGATTCCACATCTATAACTAAGAGAAGATCTTTCTGAAAAAAAATAAAAAGTCTTTTCTTTAGCTGCCCATTCTTCTCTAAAACTCCTTTCTTGCAAAATTCTGCAGCAAGAACTGTTGAGTGAATTCTAATCCCAAGCAAAATGTGGAGTATGCTAATGATCCACAGTGCTAACAGAGCAGAAATGGGAAACTGGGAAGCGCTAACTGAGCCTGCTGCTGGGAGCACCAAGTCAACAGGGCTGCAAGAGAGACTGGCTCCCACCAACTGGATCCAGGGACCTCCCGACCCTCCTGCTTTATCGGCCCTCAGTAAAGATGACAAAGGCAGAGAAAAGGAAGAGAGGAAAAGGGTGTCAGGAATCACAAAGTTCAATTAATAGTGAAGAATCCTGCTGAGCCCAATTCTGATCCATGCTTCCATCACACACTCCCATCAGAGATAAACAAAAAGAAAATGGACAGTCTTCTGGGGAGAGACTGTGGGATTTCTACATACAAGCAGGGCAGCTCCTGTGGACCCTGGTCCCAACAGACCAGGCACAGGGGCATGAAAGCAGAGGGAATCACCTGTGGCTGGGCTCCGTGGCCTCCTGTCTCATCTAACCATAAAATGTCTCCTTCACTGGTCAGCTCCACTTGTCCTAACTCAAGTGTTTTCAGAAACACGTAGATTTAGGAATGAAACATAAGAGAATGAAACATATTCAATTTTCAACCATTTATTTTCCTTAGTATCTGCCCTCTCTTTCTTTATTTTTGAAGTTGGAAGAAGTCGCTATCACTTATTCCAATTAAAAGAATTCTTTCAAAGAAAAGGGCAGACACTGTGATAGCCACACTTGAACAGCAGATTTACCTGCCCAACGTGATATAACTGAATTCAGTGCCTGGCAGCAAGGTAATATTAACTCCGGTACAATCTCTGCCTGGCTCAGTCATAAATTTCTGCCTCCATTACAGCTTTGCCAATACCATTTCCATGCTGGCTGCACACCAGCTTTATTGCAGTCTAACATGCATTTCATGGGAGTGCAGCAGGAATGACAGAATGGGGTTAGGACACTAGAAAAGCCACATTATTTTTTCATCCTGGGAGGTAGAAAAGAGAAGGTAGGACACTAAAGACTCAGTCCTAGGCCGCTGCTGCAACTAAGGGAAAGAGAAGACAGAAAAGAGCTGTCCTCACTTATCCAGTCTAAATGCAGGAAGGTTTTCCCGAGATCTCCCACTAGTCTTGCCAGTTACTACGTTTCAAGGGCAGCGTCATCTCCAATTTAATGCACTCTGTCATCCAGAGCTGGGCTAATCATTGCTGCAGAGACTGGAGACAGTCACTTGGGAATCCATCGTCCCAAATGTTCCTCATGCTGTGTATATTCATGTCCCCGCTCTGAAACACGCTGCTTCTTGGTGACTTTGGAAGAACTTCATCTATACGATGCAGTGCAAAGAATGAGTATACTTGACAAAGGAATCAAAGGACAATTCTTCTAGGTCCTAAGCTCGAGTTAAGGTATCTAGCAGTAACTTTGGTTCTTCTCTCTTCAGCATAGCTTAGTCAGTGCCCTCCTTTAAGCATACGTAAAGAGTAGAGCTCAGAGGTTTGCAGGCCAATGAGACTACACAGAACAACGAGGACAAAGCTGTTTAGGTTAGAAGCAATGAAGCCATCTTCACTCACTGTTGAGTTGAAGTCAACAAAGCCCTGTTCCTCATTTTTTCAGTTAATCTGACAAATGGAGGGGCTAAGTGGAAATGTGGAATTTTTGTACAGATGGGTTGGAGACTACGTGTTGAAGACCATTGGCTCTGCAACAGCCATCTTATCCAAGCAGCAACAGCAAGACAGGAGGGTCTCAGATCATCTTCCTCTCCTAACTTTTCCAAGCATGACCGATTTTTGTAATAAAGACACACAGCTCTAAAAAACCCTAAGTTTTGTTCATATTTTCAAACAAAGAGCAGAGTAAATTCAGGCAAGATTCTCCAAGGGGAATCCACACATCAGTGTTTGATTTGTACAAGGAAAGTATATCTGCATAGAGGTTGGTATTTGTGCTAGTCACTTGAGGGAGACAAAGAGCCACACTGAATTTGCCTGTATCAGATAATGGTCAACCTTCAAGGTAAAGGAAAGAGAACGGTACAAACTTTATGGTTTGTGTAAGGCCAGGAGATTTCTATTAGCTTCTGCAAACAAGAGAATTAAGAATGGATGGAAAAATCTGCATGGAAATACAACATTAAGCAAAACCTGAAAGACCTCATGAGACAATTGAGAAAGACCTCCAAATTTGAAGCTCGGCACTGCCTCAACATTCTGTTGAGACAGCGAGAAGGTTTGGAATAATCTGCCTGAAAGGATCCCAACTCATTGTAACACTTGGTCTTGGACAGAAAGCTTGAGAACATGAAGGTCACTTCAGTCAGCTTAGTGTGACCAGTGAGACACCTGCTCACAACATCTAAAGTGTCGTGAAAACATCTAAAACCTCAAGAAAGAAAATGCAAGTGCTCTAGGGAACTAGAGAAAGCAAGCGCAAGTCTCTTGGTGAGTAATGTATTAATATTTCAGTATCATAAATCTAAAAGGAAAAGGTGAAGAACAATACCACAATTTCAAAAGGCCAATTGTATGAAGAGATTTCTTCATAGAGAAAGGCCACAGAAACGATGAATACTGAACACGAAGGAGAAAGATGAATGAGATGACACAATCACGAACATGAACAGAATGTGAAATATCATTTTGGGCAATTCTGCCTTTTCAGAGCCATTTGAGAAAATAGTTTGGGCCAATCTGTGCAGTTAAAACAAAACTTGCTTATACGATCTATAAAGGAAACACTTTTTATCAAGAATAAATAACCACTGGAACTCTCTGCTATGTGATGTAACACAAGCAACCAACTAGCCTTCTCTAACTTAAAAAAGCATAAGGTACTTAATGTAAGAGGCATGAAACCTGATTTTGAGCATTAAGGATCCCTGAACATTTTCATTTTATCAACTTGTATCATTTCTTTTTTCAAAAATCAAGTTCCCTTCCTCTCACCACAAAGAAGTTTAGTTTGCTACCCTGCAGCCACACAACAGACCTCTTTGGAAAGTCTCATCCGAAGGAGCTTGAGCCACCTGCCAGCCCTGGGTTTTCCTCAAGCAGCACCACCCTCGCGCTCAGGACTACAGAGGGAGTCTCTCCCTTGTCATTAACCAGCATCACCAACTAAATTAGCTAGCCCTGAGAGAAAGGAACACATTAGAGCAACTCCATTCAGCCATTAAATTAGGTTGTGTCTACAGCTTTCTTTAGGGGATCACCATTGAGAATAGGGTTTACCTTAAAATTCTCTGTCTTTACCTCAAAATTCCTTCTGTAATACGAAAGCAAGGTAGGGTAAATATTTCATTCCTGTCAACATTTCTCGTCTGTCTATTATTGGAGTTTCTAAGAACGTTTGTGAGCCAAAAATAGTTCAGCAGTTCGACAGAGTCACTGTATCCATGCTGGACTGGACATGTGTGTGTTAACTGCATCACTGACCATAATCATGTCCTTAGGTATAAGTGCAGCATTCATGTGTTTTTCCAGCTGACATTTTAGTGTAATTCTATAAAGTGCAACTGTAAAATCAGTGCAGAATCCAGCTCAGTCTAAACCTCTGAAGCTGGAGGAACTCTGTGAAAAGCCTTCTGGAACTGCAGGTTGGAACTGGGCAAACAGATCTATGCATGAAAGCATTAGCACCCAACTGCACTGTCCTCTCTGGTATTACAGGCAATCAGTCTTTGAAACGATGACAACTTCACCTGGAAACACTCTGATGCACCTGGATGATTTTAGAAAGGGAAAGGCCTGGGGCTTCCCTTTCAACCTAGAATGGAAATATATTTCTATGAAAACTGGTCATGCTCCTTTTCATCGCCAGGATGTCTTTGGTGTCAATGAAAGACACATGCAGTCCTAGGGGAAGAACAGTATCCCACAGGCAGGCAATGATCAAACTTGTGTCCTCACAACTTGGTGGCTTCGATGCAGAACTGTAGTTGTTCTTTCAATCTAACCTTGCTGAGCCCCTCATTACCTGAGGATAGACTTGACCTTGCAGCATTTTCCAATCTCTTGGACAGCCTGCTAAGCAGAGAGATGCTTTGGGTGTAAGATCCATTCCAAAGCTGGCTGAGGCTAAGCAAGTAGATGGAAAAAAACACCTAAATATTAAACCAGATGATAAATTCTATGTTTTAGACCCAGCACATCTAAGGAAAGATTTGTTTCTTAGGTCTCAATGGATACCTTGTCCTCTGAGAAACAGGCCATTTTCTTTCCAAATAGTGATATGCAATACTTTGGACCAATACAGAGACTGAAACCAGCAACCCTGGGATTTCTAACAAACTACTCACTACACAACCAGATTATTAGCTGAAGAACTCTGCCTAAACCAAGGGAAAACTCAGAAAATGAAAAGTCACTTCAAGGAATTTAAAATTGATTCCCCAACACAGTAAATATGATTTTCAACCACAGAGCCAGTGCTGGCTGCTTCAGAGTTGCTCTGAACTTCGAAGGAAATAAACAAGCATTGGAATCCACTGGCTCTTGTTTAGCCATGTGGTACCAAAATGCACTTTAATACAGTCAAGTTCCTCTCAGAACCTGCTCCTCTCCCCATCTGATCAGATTATATACAGAAATATATCAAACATATGGAGTAGGTAAATTTGGCCATCCCTAGAGCAGCGACTCTTACAGAGTCCTCCCAATTTCCAGGCTCTCTGGCTCCCCAAAAGCCAAAGACAACAAGAGCAACCTGTGTTCAGCTGTTCGTCTGCCCAGAGATTAATTCATTGACAAGGCTCCTAGGAATTTGCCAGCTCATTAATTACTGTAAGAACTGTGTCAGCGAGAAGCAGGCAAGGTGACTGCTGAAAATGGTCCATAGCCATGTGTTAGTGCTTGCTACTCTGCCCATTAGGTGCTGAAAAAAACACAATGATAACACCTGGCAGTTTTCTTAAATATGAATTATCACACAAGCCAAGGAGTTTTTAATATAAAACTTACTATAAATCAGTGCTGGAGGAACAGAATACAAGGAGATTTTCTCCTTAAACTGGTCAGTACTATCCCAGGGATTAAATTATTAGGCTGCGTCCTATGGGTGCAATAGGGGGCTGCGTCCTGGGGGTTTGAAGTGTCTCCCAGATGCAGAGGATGGCATGGATGGATCCCAAAAGGCTTGACCTGCATCTCTCACCTGCATTTCTTTCTGGGGTAGGAGAAAATTCATCTTCAGTAGATGCTAGTCCTTGGTCCAAAATGACCAAGCCTAGTGGAAAATAAGACAGAGAGAGATCAGGCTCAACAGGCAGAGACCTCAAATGCAGTGTGTGCTTAAGCAAGGCCTTGACTCAC
>JAUBOD010001004.1:2589926-2601995 GCA_032353885.1 Nothura maculosa
TGTCTAATCCATTCTTCAAATAACCAGACCGCAGTGGGGACAGGCTCAGGCCAAGAAAATTCAATGGTCCAAACTGTACCCTTGGGACTGTGATGGTTCAGCACAAGCCAGTGTACACATACACATTCATGGCTACAGACCAGCACCTCTAGCTGTGGAGTATTTTCTTCCATGTCTCCTCTAATTAAATCCATCTCCCTTTTGTCCTCACTCAAAACCTCTCCAAATGATGCCCAGCTCATCTTCCGTCCTGTGGAAGACATGATATAAACACACACAGATTGAAGGCAAAGATGGACTCCATACATGTCACCCAGCTCTCTAACCAGGACCAGCCAAACCTCTCTTACTCCTCTTACCAAGTACGGGATATGAAGTTCTCTTTGCAGATATCACCGTATCATCCTCCAAAGTTCAGTCTAAAATAGAGACTTTCGGAGCACTCAGAAAACACAGATCCAAGCAAGCAGCATATATTTGCCAGTATATGGAAAGAAGCAAAAGAAATCCCATCTTAACATGTTGTTCTCCAGCTCTGAGAGTGAAATCCAGACTGGTGAGGGTCAATTCTGGCTCTGTGTATAACATTTAAACCCATAGCTGTCACAAAAGGCATGTTCTAGGGGAAATGTTTATATTGAAATACAATCCTCATGTTTTTCAAGAACATACTGTCTTTGCTGCATTTTTAACGTGTTCCTTAAAAGAAGACAAGGACCAGGATGAGATAGAGCCTAAAATGTCAAACTGTCTTGCCTCTCCTCTACACATCTGGACCATTTACTTCAGTTGCCATCTCCAGCTTGGAACAATGGCATCACAGGCAGAATCACTTCCCTTTCTGGAAAACACCAAGTGCCCTGTCTCCTTTCTGGATACCAGAGAGTAGCTCCAACCATGTTCTAGATGGAGGTATCCAACAGAAAACTAGGAGCAGCCACATCCGTAAGAGTCAAGATTCATTGAGGGTAGGCAGGCTGCAATGCTAAAGAAGCCATCTCTGCCTGAATGCAGCAAGGAAAAGCAATCTGCCTAACAAGTCGCAGAAGAAAGGCAGATACAAGTCCCTTCTCTCAAGCACAGCATTCCCTCCTCCCATAAATCTGCTCCACAGCTGTGAGACTTCAGAGATTCAGAAGGGAGCAGCCTTGTTTCACCTGCAGTTTTGCATCACAGCAATGACCTTCTCCATGATGCTATGAAACCTCTGGGGTGTGAGATGTGCTACATAAATCACTGCCTGACTCCTACCTGCACTAGGCCATTTTGTACAGCTCTAAGCACATTTCAGTCAAATGAAAAGCTTCCAGCGAGCTCTGGATCAAGCCCGAGCACGTTATTGCTCCTACAGCCTCCCTAGTTTGGCTCTTGGTCCAGAGGAGAGTGTGCAAGATGGTGTTTGTGCTGATGAATAGGTTGGCATTACAGTAACAAGAAGCAGCAGATCCAAAACTTTGCTGCTGTTAATATATACATGAGTCACCATTGCTGTGGGTGCCAAACATGCTTCCAAAGGAAGCCAGAGTTTGTCCTTGGCTGTTCAGCTGTGCAAAGGCAACTTTGCAAAACTTCTTTCCTTCCTTCTCAGGGGTCCAAGCCATCTACGTAGCAGAAATGTCCACCTAGATCTGCTCACTGGGAAACACCAAAGGAGGCTGTTGTGTGCGTGCATTTTGTTAACAGTTCACACCTCAAATTTTCTTCTCTTTTTCCTCCTGCTGATCTCACAGAAAACTACAAAAAATACATATAGATGATTGCCAAATAGATTTCTTGGAGGGCAGCACAAAAGTGCGAGCAATGGGTTCTGAAGATGGATAATTAGCAGATCAAATAACCCCAACGACCAGGGATTTTTTCATCATTTGCAGATATTAGCTATTCCTATTTTTCTAAATAAATTATATGTACCCTCCAGGTACATTTCTTCTTTTTCACATAATAAAAATAGAGGGGTATACTGGGTGGGCAAGGGAAGTTATTTATTTTAGTGTGATGCTTCTGGCAGCAGGGAACGACAGCTCATGCTGCGGATAAGGGGCAGCTGCTGCACGGGGTTCGTGGCTGTAGCACCTGCCCCCGACCACCTGCTCTGGCAAAAGGCTGCTCATCAAGTTAGTTCAGTTACACTATGCTCAAGTCTGCCATTGTCAGCAGGGTGGCCAGGAGGTTACAGGGGCAAAAACTGTAGCCTCATTTCTCACTGTGTGCCAATGGCAGCAACTCTTCTTAAAATCATGTTGCTCCTTAGGATTCCAAGCCATTGCCAGTGGGTTTGGAAATAATTCTGTATTTCTCATGTACTTACGTTACTCCTCAATATATCCATAAATAAGGAACATGCAAACCTCTGATAATAGAGTCAATGGGAACTCGTTTTCACTATTATCACCTGCTGCTGGGGGAAGACAAAGCAAGTTGCTCTTCATAAGAAGCAGGGCAAGGCTAAGAAGCAAGAAAGCGTCGTTTCCTCTCCCCAGAGAGCTGTTTATCTGCCAGCACAATTGCTCATCAGCAGCCCACAACCCATACGTGCTCTGAGAAGCAGGCCCAACTTTGCCCATCCCTGGAAATAAATGAATATGTACAGAAAGGCTGCACTGCTGAGCTGTTCAGCTACTGATTTGTGCAAGAAGTTGGGAATTGAGGCTTTAAAAATTGGTCTAACTGTTGCAATTTAGGACTTCACAAAAGCAGACTTTCCATAGCAATTTTTATATCAAAAAATTAGACAGCCAAAGCTTATATTCTGTTAACATCACCAGGAAAGTGATGAGGCTGTTACTTATCACAAACAACATGATAAAGTGTTTCAAAGCTTGAGCCCTGCGAATCTTTTTGTTCTAATGAAACACTGTCATCTTAGCGGGAAAACAAAAGTCATTCTTTTGTGACAGTAATTTAACCGCAGAGACGTTAATTAATTTCATCTCCACATCAATGCTCCGCTTTATTTAAGCTCCCGTCCTGCAGCCACTGGGGTGCTGGAGCATCTGCAGGGCCGGCAAGAGGCCTGGCCTGCAGCCCAGGGCAGCTCTGGGGCGTGTGGCAGATGGCAGAGGAGCAGGGCCGTGACCAAGGTGCCTCCAAGGGGCTTCCTTGGGTAGCAGTAGTGCTCTACTAACGGTAGCACAGCCCTTGGTCCAGGCAAAGCATTCTATGTTCAGGCAACATGATGACCATAACCCTTTGCAAACAATAATGAAATTACGCTAAGTTCAAGCACAAAGTACAAGTGCTGGAATCCAGATGCCCTAAAGCCATCTATTCTTCAGCTGAATTGGTAAAAATCAGCAATGGTGATTGACCAGGGTCCCAGAATGATGGTTTTAGTTTAAATGACAGCAGTCTCCCTCCTTATAAGCCTCCTCACTGGTCTATAAGGATTAACTCAATAAATGCATCCTATGTGCAAGGTGCCCTCAAACCACTGCCCAGAACTACAAATGAGCAGGAGACCTCGCAAAATCTTGAGCTGCTGCCTGCTGGGGCCCGAGGAGTCTAATACAACCTCAAGGAAAGTTGGCAGGAGGCACTGTCAGGAAGATGTCTCTATTCACAGCCCTGCTGAAAACCAAGTTGATCCTTCATTACCCCATGCAATTAACCTATGTAAATACATGCTAATGGCTACTGCCATGGTAATTCACTCCCTTTGCTCATCAGGCCACATGGGACCACAAACAAACTGTTAGAAAGAGCCCATCTTTGGTGACCAGGATCTTCCACCCTAGAAGCAAAATGCAGGGCGTGAGCAACAGAGTGATGCCACTAAAACGTCAGCCATCCTTTCTGTTTCTGTGAGCTGTTTTTAAGAGAGATCTCAGCTATTTGCTGGTGCTGCAACAATAAGAGAAACATCTGATGGCCATTTCAGCCCTGCTTCTTAGCCATCTTGGTTAGCGGAGCAGGGCTACAGCTCACAGGATTTTCTTCCTCTGGCACTGGGAGAGCTGGGGAATGTCCGCCTTGAAGGGGAATGGTTGGGATGGGAAGGAATGCAGAAGAGCACAATAATATCCTTAAAAAGGTGGCAAAAAGGGTAGTGAGTAAAAAGCTGCATTAAAACTTCCGTAGCCAGCAAACATTGCCAATGCATTAATATTGATCAGGATAAAAATCCAGCTCACTGGCCAGCGCAGGGCCTGACCCCTGCCCCTCACTGCTACCTTGGTAACTTCCACGAGGAATCGCTGCCAGCAGCGCAGAGATCACAAACGTGGGGCAGAAGGGGGACGTAGGAGCCTGCTCTGCAACATGGAGCCAAGGGAGCCACGGGCAACCTGCTCCAGGTGCTGCCCTCACCCAGAGCCCTGTGGGGGCATCTGCTGGGTCTGTGAACACGGGCCCCAGCTCGAGGCTGCCCGGCACTGAAATTAGGGGGAAGAGCTGCAATCTGCCCACTGCACTGCAGTAAAACAGCAACAGCTGCCTCGGAACCTCAGGTACTGCCAGCATTTTGGGAGAGGTTCACACTTTTCTTGCTATCAGCTGAGTGCTGACTCAGCAAGGCAGGGCACATTAGAAAGGAAAATTCCTCTGCCATTAGAAAGGAAAATTCGTTTGCAGCTTGAGTGTTCAGGGGAAGCAGCTTCTGGAGAACTGGACACCCACGCACGCCTTGCACACTGCTGTCCCTAGCAGCACACATCACAGACCGCGCTCATGCACCCCAGGACCATGCACTGGAACGTTTTTATATTCTGTCAGTAATTCTCTCCAGCAGCTCAGCGAGGCTGGCAATGCCCAAGGCTACAGCACTGTTCTTTATGAGCATCATAAGCAGAGTTTATTTCCCCACTCCAGAAGAACATCTCGAGGCTCCCAGCCACGTAGAGAGGGCACCTGAGCCACCAGCAGCTGTCTCCAGCTCCACTTGACCCTCTGAAAAAGGAGGCACAGAGAACGCTCTCCCAGCAGGCATTAATGCAGGTTAATTAAACCGAAACTGCTCGGCAGGGGCACGGTGAATTGAGAAGCGGTGCTTCTGCATGCTGCCCAGTGCACCAATCCCACCGTGGCACCATCCTGAACGGTTCTCAAACAAGCCTCAGGGCTCATTTGCTTGACAAGAGCAAAGCGGGTAATTTTATTGTAGAACACTTGCAAAAATGATGCCCTGACTGTTATCAAAAGTGACAGGCAAGTTATGTGAGCAGTTAACTGAAGGTTACTTTTTAGGGCCAAGCCTCTGAATAGATCAGACGTCAATTAGTTCATGCATGGGAGGAAGAGGGAAAAAAACAAAGAGAAAAGAGGGGGGAGGAAGAAAACAGAAGTGGGAAAAAAGGAAAGAGCAGCAGAGAGATGGACTTAATTGCTTTCTTTGAATGACTGCTTAGAGGAATAGAAGGAGGAAGGCCTCTTACCAGGCAGCCCCGTCCACCCCAGCTGACCAGCGGCTGCTGCGGTTCAGGCCCTGCTGCTGGGGTGACAGCAAGGGGCTGTCAGGAGGCACGGGAGGAGAAGAGCCCTTTAGTCTGGGCCCCCAGGGGTCTTTTTGGCCCTTTCCTGCACATTCAAGTAAAACCCTCGCAAGGGACTTTTTCAAAGTCCAGTAAACTGCTTCACTTACCCCACGGACACCTGAAGGGGGCAAGATCAGCCAGACGGGAGGTAGTTGGGCAGCCTCCATTTAAGTTCTTCAAGGGGAAAAGAAAGATCTGAGAGTCAGAGTAAGTCTTAGTTTTAACAAAGCTTCCACATTAAAAGAAAAACATCATTATGAAGTTACATAACCCACTGGGGCCATTCTAAATAAAGTTGACCCTTTCCTTTTAAAATAGCTTTTAATTTTGAAAATTGCTTTTATGCAAGGCTACAAAACTGAAAGCTGAAAAAGGTATGTAGTCTAAAGCAGCAGTCAAAATGAAGCTTCTGTTGAAAAATAATGCAGTTTTGTTGACTATTCTCCAAAAGAATTATGGAATCATGAGTCTGCTTCTGAAATATATGAAAATGTCCTGCCATTAAAACATCCTGTCTGCTTCACCTGACGGCAACTGGAAGGAAAACAAGATGATTGAACTCAAGATCTGCAAGCTGAGTTGAGCCCAAGACCTTGGTGCTGCTTCTCTAGCTCCTACCAGTGGAACCACTGAAGTCTTGTCCTCTCTCTGCGCTGGTTCTACCACAGGTTTGGCTGATAGTAACTGCTATTGCTCTGGCTGCTAGCAGGAGATCCTGCTTCATTATGTAGCTATATAGCACAATAGTTATATAGCACAATAGTGCTACATAGCAGGGCTTGTCCAGATTTCATGGCAAGGTGAGACTGACAGGGGAAGAGAGAGAGATGGCACTGGATTCCCCAAGATGGAGACCTGAAAGAATCAAGCCTGTTAAATAAAAACATAAAGCAAGAGGTTTGCCTTTGCTTAATTGCATTAGCCTTGGAAACAATTCAGGGCTAATGAAAGAGTTGGAAATATTTCCCTTAACGATTAAGAGAAAGGAAAAGGAGAACAAAGCCTGGACATTTCTCTCTCCTACCCCAGCTGCTCCCTACGCAGGGTATTGATGCCACCCAAGCTTCCAAAGGGGCTTGGGGCCACTCGTCCTACCTTGCAGGTTTGCTCAGGGACACGGAGCCAGAGCCCCAGCTCCTGCAGGCACAACTGCCATCCTGCCCGCCCTGGGCCAGGGGAGCCCAAGAGAGTCTGCCCGTAGCGACACTAAAACACACTGTTATTTATTTCCAGAGAAATCTGATTCTGGACCTGTCAACCTTGACGGGGTCATCAATACTTGTAGGGCTATATTTGGGCAGATTGTGTCTCTGGGGCTTTGGATGGGAATACTGCAGTTGTGAGCTGGTTTGTCCGAATTCCCAACCTCCCATCCCATCTCCTCCACCCCCTGCCCACCTTTGCTATGTTCATCCTTCCCAGCTGTGCCATGGATCACTCCTGCAGTACATCCCAGCCCGGCTGCTACGAGGAGACACGATGCAGACAAGGACTAAAGCTCCAGGCGAGCACCCATTGGCTTTCTGATCACATCCTGCGCTGACTGTCAGCCTCCAAAGGCAACGGGATTTATTGCACTGAAACACAGCAGCAGCAGCAGCCCATAAGGAGCCGATGGAGCTTCGTGCACAGGAATAAAAATTTCAGGGCCGCTTGGAGATATGAAATATTTCTTAATTACTTTCTGTTCCAGCACAGCCTGAGGATTTTGCTGCTGCTGCTGCTGTTCTTAGGGCTTGTTTGGGTGGTTTGGGCTTTTTTTTTTTCCCTAATGTAACTAGAAGCAAAGCACTACTAATGCTAGCTCCCATGCAGAGATACCTGTCCATAAAGGACTAGCTACAGTTAACGCAGGGACTGGCTGCTCACGGAGGATGCTGGCACAGGGAGGGTGACAGCCTCTGTCAGCATGGGACCATTTACCTCATGCTGAAACATATTAGCAGCTTCTCTACGCAGCCACGCTTGGAGGAGAGCTGCACTAGTGCAACGCTGGCCTGCAAGGGGCCTGGCAGGCTCCTTCCACCAGCTCCCCCCTGGCCCTGGCCGTGCACGCATCTCAGCAACAACCCTGCGATCTGCGTCACCCCGTCCCTTTGTCTGGGACCAAAGTGCAGTTCTCCCCATCACCTGGGCTCCTCTTCTATTCCTTCCCCTCAATCTTTGCTCCTTAGTATTTCTCACTGCCAAGGTCAACGGCGAAGATGTGAAAGGTCCATTGGCTGCCAGACTGAATTGGCTTCCAGGCTGTGCCGCCCTCTGCTCTGCAGCTTCCCGGAGTGCTGGGAGAGCAAACGGGGATACCCTGCGGCACAAGGAGAGAGCTCGGAGAGGGATGGACGCTCCTCCCACATCACCTGAACACACACGGCCCTGAGCTAGGCCGGACACAGCAACAGGAACCCACCTGGGCTGCGAGCTGCTCATCATCTGCAGCCTGTCCTCTCTCAAAGATACCATAAACGGCTCCTGTTGTGCACTAGCCATAAAAAAAGCCCACAGCGGAGCTCCTCAAGTAAGTTCAGGCTGGAGGGAAGAGATTTCGGTAGGATGCAGTAATCGGGCAACAAGGGAAATAAGGAATATTCACAGAGGTCTCCTCATCCTAGAACAGAAGCCAGGCCGATCTCCACACTAAAGGCAGCAAAAGCCTGCACACACACACTCACACACACACATATACACACACACATACACACACACTCACACCGACCCCTTCCTGCTTCCCATGCCTCCTTCTAGGGCTTTCTGCAACACCGCATGGAGACTCTTTTCCCTCCTCCAGAGGCCAGGGCTAAGGAGCAGGATACTTTCTAGGAGATCCTACTTTAATCCCTACTAGCAATTCTCGTCATTGCTCCTGGGCTACGCTCATACAAGGCAAATGGAGCCAAGAGAGCCAAGAGCCAAGAGAGCCTTCAGTCCCCTCATTTGGTGCTGCTGAAGAAGTGAAAAAGAGCAGAAGTTCTTATCACCTCCTCACAGCTTTTTTTTTTTCCTACTGCACATATGTTTTCCTGACCTGAGGATGGGGCAGCACTCATGATCCAAAAGCCTTTCCATCCATGTCACACTTCATCAGCTTTCAACCTCAGGAAATTAGCTCTGTGGAGTCACAACGCATAAAGCCCCAGACATCACCTCAGAGCAAAAGAGAAAAGTGGCACAGGCAGGACTGGCTTCCCCATCAACAGAACTGCTCAGATCTTTGTTCCTAAAAATGACACATTTTCTTCCAGCAATCAAGGGTGGGGAGGACAGTGGGAGGGAAGGCAGAAGGACAATTTTGCTAGGACAGCCCCAATGACCATGGTAGGTCATGTTTTTTAATCTCTCCTAGGTTAAATGCAGGCAGTTGTGTCTTGTTAAATTACATTATATAATATGATTTGCTGATATAGTTTGATAGGCTGAATCCAAGAACATGGTGACTCATGTAAGAAATTGAAAGCCTCCTTGTCTTCTGCATAGTATTTCCAGAACTTGGAGTGAATCATCCTTTTTATTTATTTTTTTTTAAAGCTGATAACTATTTATTTAGTTATTTTGTAAAGTCTGCAAGGGAAATCTCTCCAGAGAGAAGTGGATAAAGGAAGCTACAAACCAGATTGTCTAAAACAACAGATTGTCTAAAACATGGTATTTGAGGAAAATACCCAAAAATGGAACAACAAGGGAAAGCAACGTCACCCAATCGAGGTTGAACTCCTGCACTGCATTCCTATCCCAGGCAGCTTTTCCCTGTGAAATGGCCTGGCTGCCAAGGAGATCTCCACTTTGGGAGCCAAACACTTCTGAAAGAAGGCCTGAGCTTTTTGAAATTCTGCCTTCTAACATCTGACCACCTCAGTTTCCCCAGATACAGAGATCCACTTCGCAGCAGTGCTGTAGATATTATAACATCTACAAACTACAGATGAAAAGGACTATCTGCCTACAGAAATATTAACATCAGGTCCAGCCCTTGAGGAACAAATGCTTTCATGCTGTGCCATGCACAGGGGCAATGAGAAATGCATGAATGTCACAAGATTATTGCCTTGGTAGCTACAACACTGTCCCATGAGCTCTGGCACTAAAAAACTGCTAACAGCTGAAATGAGGAGTAGATAGGACAGCTCTATTTGCATGCCCTGGTACTAGCACACAAGCAGTGTGTGTCAGTAGAGAGGCGAGGACTGGTCCCTAATGCAGGGAAGTAACTGAGCTCATTTGCCAGAAAATGTGACGGCGGCAGTTTCCTTTTTCAGCATTTGGCTGCAACTCACCCAGCAGTGAATGGTGCTGAACAAAAGTTTTACCTTTTTACCCTGTGAAGGGGAAAGATAAGTCTTTGGGGTTTTGTTATTGCTTATTTGCCTGTTTTTTTAAATGGTTGGGATTTTCTTAGATGAATTCTTCGAATTCTCAGTAGCTCAAATACCAAAATCTTGGTCTATTTATACTTGGAATATGCAGAAGCACAGCTTCCTAGCAGATGAAGGAAAAGCAGAATGCTAAATTGCCTAATGAGTACTTATTTTTTAATGAAAAAGAGGGTAAAGTATTACTTTGCAAAAGCCCAAAGTGTGAGAGATTTCTCTTGGGATGCCGATATAATGTAATTAAGGCCAAGTGCCGTGATCAAAACAGCTCCCTCCATGATGTATGTTGTCTGATACCGCCCCTCCCAACCCCTTCTCATCTCTGTGTAAATGAGGACACAGCTCTAATGGGCTGCCTGCTATGATTTAGCATAGCAGGGTGTTTGGAAAAGCAGAGGAGAAGGGCAGTTAGCAAACACCGTTCACTGTCCTGTGGGAGGGGAATGGGGGAAGATGCTGCTGTGCTTTAACACAGTCTGCACGAAACCAATGTCTGCTTGGTTACTGAAGATCATTAGCATTAGGTACAACCATAAATTTTGTGCCCTACTGCTGCCGCTGCACTATGGCTCTTGTTTGTAAAGCAGAAACGCTGCTGAAATTGGCCTTCTGGGGGCTCACAGCTTTCTGAACGAATGGTGTTGTCCTGAAGAGGCAGGGAGCCTCCTGAAGCCCTTCCTGCCTTCTGGAGCTTGGAAACACATAGGCTGGAGCAGTGACCTCCGTTCCTGCTGCCCGAGGTCCTCAGGGCTCAGTGGTGGGGAGATGCTCAGCGCCTCAGTGCCGGGCCCTGGAACATACGGGTGCAGATAACAGCAGGTCGCTCTGGCCATTCAAAGACTGGATACTCTGTTTTGTCTTTCTTTTTCTCAATAAACATCTGGTTCTCTCGCCAGTTACCTTATTTCTAGATGGATCTGCTTCCATGGCTGCTATACATGTCCCACGAGGCCAAGAAATAAAGGAAACTTCTCACCTCCCCAAGGATTCCATGTAAGTGGTTAATTAAACGGTAATGATTATATTTCCTCTGGTATTGCTGTGCAGACAGGGAACTTGTATAACGTAAAGAAAAAGTAAGGCAGGGAATAAATTCCTCCTGTGTATCTTATCTTGGAAAAGCTTTCAACTCCTGCTAGTGGAAAGTTTATAGTCCTCCACAGAGATCCCAGTTGGGCAATTTTTTCCCATCTCTCAGACAAAAATACCATGTAAGTTCTCTTAAATTACTTAGTAACTAAGAGAGATATGCTTGGTAAATACCCTGTCACTACGTAACACAGTAATTACATATTCTGCATTCAGGTAGTAATTATATTGTCTGTCGATTACTCAGTGATTACACTTGGAAGCAACTACACAGACCTGTATGTGCTCGCAGTGATGAAGTAGCAATAATCCTATATCCATTCCAGGGAGAAGTGACTTCCTTATAAACACCTTCCACCTAGATAGCACATAGGTCTGGAGAACGGCAGGGGAGAAGAACTTGCCCCTTCCACTGCTCATCTCCCTCTAAAGCCAAGAAACTGGTTAATGTCAGAGGCTTCTTCACCTCCCAGGGACTCGGCTGGCAGGAGAAGAACAGTGAGGACAACCCCCTGGCCACAGGTCCTCAAGGGGGTCACAGTGTTCACTGGTAATGCTCACAGGACTGCAGCATCCAAACCATGCTTAGCAAGTGGTCCCTTCAGATGTGGCATTGGACTGGGCCTGCTGAATAAATCATGGTGGAGAGAGGAGGACTCGTACAGAGGTCTGCCATCTGCAACTGCTGCTTGCCTTCCCCATCACCTCCTGAAGCTTCCTGCTCGTCCTGCATGTCATTCTAATTCTCCCTGCATCCCAGAAAGATCACGCTTTTTAATTGTGGCGAGTGCTAAAGATTCACATTGCTGAAAGCTCAGGGGCAACCTGGGCAGGATTTTAAGAGCTCTGAGTTCTGGCACTGTCCCTTAACAACGCTTAAGCGGATGCTAATAGGTTAACCTGTTAAATATTGCCTCTTTCTTGTCTGAACCAAGTGAGAAATATTTCAATTATTGTATTCCCATGGAAGATCCCTACCCGCTCCAGTTATTATAAGCCACTCCACATTCATCACTTATCTGCCTGCTCTAAAGAAAGTTCATGGCTCTTTGGAGTTTTTGTTTTGTGCCCGTGCTGTGCCTGATCAGGACAGAGCATCCTCTGGGATATCACAATGCAAATAATACATAAAGCCTTCCAGCTTCCTG
>JAUBOD010001004.1:2647187-2658836 GCA_032353885.1 Nothura maculosa
GAGCCATACGTGCAGGCACTTCATGAATATAGTTATATATGCAGGCACTTCATGCACACACGCAGCCATACAAGCAGGCACTTCATGAATACATGCAGGCACATTTCATGCATACATGCAGCCGTACGTGCAGGCACTTCCAATAAACCTGCACCCCTAACTGCACCGATGCAATTCACACAGCACGTGCTGCAAAAGCAGGTCTGGGATCTCCCGTGAGATGACATTCACTGTGGCTGTGCTTAACACAAAGCAAACAAATTTTGGTGCTCGCTGCTACAGGAGCTTCAGGAGGACAGCTATAAATGGATTCAAAAAAGGATTAGACATATTGACAAAAGGCAGTATATTAAAAGGAATAGTCTGGATACAGCAGTGGGGTCAAAGTCCTTAAATCACCCATCATTACAAACCGAGAGGGCAAAACAGGAAAAGGCTCTCTGTCTATATGCATATGAGTGTGTAGAGATATACATATATATATATATATATATATATATATATATATAGTGTGTGTGTTTATATATATATATATAGATAGATGCATGTATTTATACATTTTTATTAACTGTCCACTACTGACCATCATGGAAAACAGCAGCCTGCAGAAATGGATCATCAGCCCATCTCTACAGACAGTTTTAGATTCGCACATATGCGGCATGGGACCCCAGGGAATTAACATTTATTTCACCTGGAAGTTGGGATTTACAGCGCAAGCAGAGCCAAGGGGTCATTTCATTCACTTGTAACCAGATAAGACGCACACCAAGCCACGTGGGCTATTTCTTAATCACAATAAGCAACATAAAATGGTCGTGTGTAATTCTAAGAAGAACAAGGAGGATCCATGGCTCCTGTGATTTAAATATAGGCCACCCACATGCCACATTGTTCCCTTGTAGCAGGAAGGTGGAGCTCCTCATTCCCTCACATGGGAATGTAACCCTCTGCTTTATATTTATCCCAACAAACTCCTGTTTGATACAAACTTCAGAGGCTTGTCTTCTTTAATTAATCCTCCAGCAGAGTTGCAGAGCAGAAAGTCACACTCATATGGAAGTGAAGCGGGGAGGCTAAATCCGAGTTTCGTTCTGTTCCCCTTCTCAAAGCAAGACCTGGATAGAAGGTGCTCAGACAAGCAAGTTAATTGAGCCCACGGTATAAGCTACATCGCTTTCTCTGAGAAAGCTAAAGGCAAGTGCTAATAAAACATCTTGGCTCCATCACCATATGCTAGCTAGGCACTTTCTGGAGTCAGATATAATGAATATTCAGCAATCCTGGCTATTGTGGTACAGCAAAGTGCCTGTGTCAGGGGAGCCATTCCTGAGGCTGAGGTGAGGAAATAACAGATCTCCGCTTGGCAGAGGCAGCCACCGACACGTTAACTTCGCCCGCACAGATCTCTCTGGATAGCATCCGGCTGGAGATTATTAATTAGTCCACTAATGAGTTTGTTTCCACTGTGAAGGAGCAGGGAAGAAGCTTTTAGCACATATGCTGCAAGAATCCCTTGGAATTAAAAGTTCAGGGTTGAAGATAAAAAATACCATTAGTACTAGCCAACATCATCCACCGATGTGCCCAGGACTGTTACCATGTTCCCAGGCAGCAAGGAGCTCGCAAATGCAGAAAGAGAAAGACAGCTTCACACTGACAACACTTGTGCACATCCCCATTTCCATAGCAGTCCAGACCTGACTGTGTCTTGCTGTGCTGCAGTTCAGGCTCACTCATGATGCCGTGGACTCCAAATAGCCCCTCAAAGACCAAGAACTGACCAGACTGCAGACAACCTGCTTCCTCAAAGACAGAAGTATGAAAACAACCTGGAGATCTGGGGTTAATTCTGGGGGAACATGGAGAGCACCAATAAGACAGTATTTTTGATGCTTTTACTCCCCTGTTACTGTTCATGTGCACAGGAACTGGACCAACAAAATCCATCCATCCATCACCATGGGCGCATCCACAGAGGCTGGGATATTTAGAGTTAAAAACAGCTATTTTATTAAGAAAGTTGTTCCCCTTCCCCCTCACTGGCCTCTCAGAGCATCTCTGGAAACAGCTCAGTGCTGCAGAAACCAGACTTCAGAGAACAAACTGATTAAAAGTAGAAGGATTTTGGTGTTAATGTAAGGCTGGTGAGGGGCAGAGAGAGCCTGGGGGCAGATTTCTTCTAGGGCCATGCAGGGGCATCAGCACCAGGGCTGCACCTCACAGCCCTGCAGCCGCTGCCTCTGCAGGGCACCACGTGGCAGCAATCCACCCTGCCAGGCCTCCTGCCACTGTGTCCACAGACACAGGTACAAATGGAAGGGCCTGTTCACTCCCATTTGCACAAGATCTCACTGAGTCCTGATCACGTTAGAGCTGAAAAGCAGAGAGCATTTTTTGCTTACAACTCCCCTGAGGTACCAGATACCCACAGAAAAGGACTGCACAGCAGGGCCAAGGTGCTGGACTCTGCACCATCTATTCACACTGTCCGTACAGCCTTCACCAGCAGGGTTAACCACATCAGTCAGGTTGGCCAGGCTTTGGGAGGTGTGCAGCTCCAGGAGAAGGGAGCCAGAAGACAGTGTAGACAACTTCTACACCACAAATGTAGTCCCCATCCTTGGAAAATACAGTGCAAAGACCCTTCTGAACTCAGCCATACCTCTCATCACTTCAACTACTCCGTCTGCCACAGGCTCCAAGCCCTTCCTGGCTTCCTCTTAAGGAGGTGGATAGAGCAGGGGGCTGTGTCAAATGCTGCTCTAAGGTACTATGAAGGACAGCCGGTTAGAGCAGCAGTGGGATCCAGAGAAGCAGAAGAGCTCACAGAGCAGCTTTAGGGTTATTTGTTATCCATAAAGGTCCACAAGACTTAGCAACAGGGGCAAATCAGGTCACAACTCCAGAGAGCAGCATGAGGACTTTGTCCCTTTCCAGACGCTGAACAAAAGCAAGTGACTAAGTCTATGTGGCCGCCACTTCATGGGAAACCGTGATTTAATGAGCTAGGAGAGAACTCGGCTCATCTTGCTGCAAGGAGACGTTCTCTTCCCTCCCCTCCACGCAGATCAATGTGACATGTGGACAGAGATTATGCCTATGCCTTCTGACTCCTCCATCAAGACCTGTTACTGCCACACAGGCTCCCTGGGACTGAATCAGCAGCTGCTGCTGAGGGGGCCCAGGAAGGGCAAAGCCAAACGTCGCCAGCCACCACGTCTGGCATCGTGGCCCCTGGCACAAGCCTGTGCACAAGAGCAGCCAAGTCGCCCGGCATTCTTCAGAGCGGAAAAGAGACTGAGCAGGGATACTGGAAAGGACTGTGATGTTGCGAGTGACACGGAGGGAAATGGTTTCCTGTCTCTCCCAGCACACAAGTGAAGCAGCACCTAACAGAGCAGCTGGTGGCAGCTTCAAAGCTAACTGAGGGAAAAGCTTCATGCTGCGCTCCCTGCCATGAGGGAGATGGATGTCAACTTTGTAGATGGATTCACAAAGCAGCTGGAGAAGTTCAGAGGAGAGAAATGGGAGTATGTCTGGCCAGGCAACTGCTGAGCTGCAAACTGCTGGAAGTCCTTGCCCTGCTCTCCCACCTGCCTCATGAGCACACATCTGTGATAGTGCTGGAGACCGGCCTGTCACACCAGGATCCCTCTCTCAGAGCAGCTACTGTGGGATGAGCAGCAGAACAGAACCTACCAGTGCTCCACAGGGGCCTTCAAACTCAGGGCAGCTACTGATGCTCAAATGGGTCGGGCGGGTTGCAGAGCTTTCACACCAAAGTTGACATCCAGCTTTCACAGCCCTACCTGGCTATAGGTTGAGGCTCTGAGGAGAAGCAGGTTATGATCTTGGTGAGGAAGAGCCAAAGCAGGCCTTGTGTAAGCCTGAATCCTCATGAATGGCAAGGACAGGCTTTGTCCCTTGCAAACAAGGATGCTATGCAGTAGATTTCCAAAGTGCAGAGTGCAGCTGTATACTAATAGGAGAGGGAACGGGTTAGGTTTTTATTCCCTCATTTACTTTAAATTCTTTGTAAAAGAGGCACTACTAACCTCAAGAAGACTTAAACTCAGCTGATTATACTGTGATCAATAAAAAAAGCCATTTCTAAAGGCACAGAGAGGCTTACACTACTTTGACAAGAGCAGTTTAACAGTTTCAAAGTCCTGATCCCGTCCTGGCACAGCTGAGCTGTAAACTCCTGTTTCCTCCCTACTCCGCAGACTTCAAATCCCCAGCCCCTCCCAGCAGACCCAGCTCAGCCTCCAAGGCGGCCACCTGCAGCTGGAACACACAATTCCTGCAGCTTGAAAGAAAGGCTCCAAAAAGCCTCTTTCAAAGAAAACCCTCCCGGCGGCTGTGTTTGAAGAGACACAGACAAAAGCTCTTGCCACTAGTGCAGGCTTTGTACATTCTCCCGGGCGTTCGACTGCAGGCAGTTTTCCCTGGGGAACACATTTCCTCTCTCTCTCGTAACACCTACTACAAAAGCTGCTTTGTTGGCAGCCAAGCCAGGACCTTCTCTTGGGGGAATGAAGCCCAAACGCTCTCCCACTGCAGCAGCCCTTGCTGCTCTCCATGCTGCTCCACACCGTGGCAGCGCCCACAGGGCCCCGAGTGCTTGAGGGTGATCAAGGTCCTGCAGAGAAAGGCCTTCCTGGAAAGCAGTGCAACAGCCAAGAGCAGATGCTGCTGAAATACTGCTAACCAAGAGCATGCAAGGAAATAACAGGCTTAACAGGCAAGAGAGGCATCAAGGTGCTGCCCCCTCTGGGTGCAAATGTCACTTCTCTACTGGAGCGATTTGGCCATGAATAGACCACATTCTCCCTCTCAATCCCCACCCGTATCACTGCATCCCTAATTATAGGGGATGATATATCCAGCCAGACAATGCTTTTCTGGAGAGCAATTTGGTCTGACTTTTCTCAGAGCACTAATGAGTTCATTAAAAGAGGACTTTTTCTTCTCCTTCCCCATCCAAACCCATGTTTCATTAAACAGCATCAAACACACGGGAAGCTTTTGTACACTCACAGCAGGTGATGCCCCTCTCTGCTCCATCTCCTCTCCTCCCCTGACAGAAAGAGGGGCAGGGTAACACACCTCTCAACCTGCTCCTTCTGCCAGCGCAGATGCTTCCAAGATTAATCCTACAAACGTGACTAATATGTGTTTGGAAGCTGGCACGAGGATCATCACTCATCAGTTCACCAATGTGGCAGACTGAAAAGCCTGCCAGGTCAGAACCAGCACTGCAGTTAGGAGAACGGTTAGGAGCACTCCAGCCTAAAGAGAAAAATACAGTGCACAGTGCAGCTCAAAACAGTTTTGCATTCACTGAAACAAAAATTCTAGAGTATCTAATTTATCTGTCAAACAAAATATTTCAGATGGCCTAGAGGGAAAATGTTCTGCTCTGTCACTCCCGAGAGAAGCAAAGGAAAAGAATGGGCAGATGTGCTCTGAAGACAGGACAGATGAGCTCCCTCCTGTCCCTATTCAATAAAACAACCCCAGGAAAGGGGAGATACGAGTTTATTTTCCCATTCCCTGTGAAGAAATAAGAACCATATCTTCACCACTAAAGAAAAAATTCCTAACAGTGAGGCTATTATCAGTGTCTTTGTTTTAAAAATCTCACCGCTTGGTTTTTGTCTCCAGTAAATGAGTATTTCCAAAGCCAAACAATAAATTTGACTAAAATTGTCTTAAAAAAATTACTTTTCCACCATCTCTAAGAACAAACCTACATGGAGGCACTGGAGGGCAATCAGTGGCTGGAGACTCTCCCTCCTTGCCTGCATTATCTCTATGAAGCAGATACCAGACCTTGGAATTCCAAATATGACCCAAGCAAGTAACACAGACCCAGCTGGGCTTGTCCATGAGGACAAGCAGGACAACGTTCCTCATGTCAGTCTGTTTTGGTGCTGAAACTCTGAACTGTTTCTCTGGCCAGAATGAGCTTCTTGGGCCAGATGCTGTTGTAACTCAAATCAGAATAAGTCAACCAACCTGCAGCTGACCTTACACCTTACAAAAGTTTTCATAATTCTAAGCAAATCATTCCCCACCAAGACCCAAAATCTCTAATGACTTTCATTCTTCTAGGTTATGCAAATCTTTCTAACCTTCTTTGGACTTTCATAATTATTTTCTAATATTTCATCTTTTTAAAAAATCTTTCCAGGTGAAAAATTAAGCTTTTTAATTTACATTTTCAGATTTTGTTAAAAGCAATTCCCCAAATTCAAATCAAATTCAAGGGTCCTTGCAGTTCCCCTCACTCAGATGATTTTCATGCCTGACGCGGATACTGGGACATGTCTACTGACCTGAAGAGCATACTCTGTACCTTAGATATTTCTCTTCTTGGATCATTTACAGTGCAAATCTAAAACATTAAGTGTGAGACAAGGCGAGAAGGTCATTGTGTTGATGTGTGAGGTACAGAGGATACCAATGATCCTAGAGAGTTCAGTTCTGCCTTCATGCTCTGCAAATCTTCCTTCCTCTAAGCCCCTTTCCTGATGGAACTATTTTCTGCTATCTGACTGCAGCCCATTTGTTATCCCCTCTATTAATAAATCTTGCTTCTCTGATGAATGACTACAATTAATCATTAAATTAGACGATGAAATAGGTCTTAAGAAAAAAAAAAAGATTAAATACTATCAGCACAATATTTCTGCATTATAAAATTTCAGCTTCTCTACCAAATGCAGAAGTAGCAATGCTTAACATAGGCCAAGGAGGAGCTAAGGTGGGAGAATGAAGCACTGCAAAGGTGACAAACAGATTATGTAAATACACAGATCAATCTAAAAAAATGACTGAAGGAAAAGGCATAGTATTATTGGCCATAATGCACTCTTCAGGCTTCTAATGGCACAATAAAAAGACCTATCTTACTTATATGTGGATGAGGCTATCAGGAATAGATGTGGCAACCTCCAGTTTAAGGAATGAACGTCATGGTTCTGCACATGCTAGTGATCAAGTGCAAAATAAAAGCTCAAGCAGAAAAACATCCCACTAAACAGGAAGCAGCTCTGCTGGAAACCCCGGGCAGCCTTGCAGGTGGCTGCATCCCTTGCATCCTGCAAGTGCGAAGAGCTGTTCTTTAGGAATGCACTTAAAGTTAACGCCAGTGTGGGTACAGAACGTGTCCTTGACTCTACTCCTGCTAGAAAAGTGGGTTTGCTGCAGCCTGTGGGCTTGTCTATGTGGTTCTGTTCCCTAGCCAGGTAGTCTCCATTTCACAAGCGCAAAGGGCATTCACCACAATGGCCAGAGTCTGATCTGCTCTATGAGGACAATGGCAAAGCCTGGGCCCTTCCTGGGGCAGGGTCATGCCCAGCTCCCCAGCTTGGGGCAAGAAGAGACGGGTGCAAGTGTGACAGACCAAGGGGCCCTGTGCACCTCGTGCTCTTCCCTTCAGGGAACAGGGCAGTGTGAACACAAGGGCTGTGGGGCTGCTCTCACTCATCCCCATGTCCAATCTCCTTTCCTGCTACAGTCAGCGCAAAACAAAAACAACGCAGAACTGGGCAGCACAGGAAGAACAAACACACCCAGTATTCTGCAACAGCCCCCAGAGCCAATAATCTCTTCCCACACCTAGTTATTTGATTTCTATCTCCAGAGCTTAGGAAGTCATTTTCGGTCATTTTTGGATGCTAAGCAGATAATCCACCTGCTATCTCTGCAAGTCCTCAGCACGGACAGAAGGAAGAACTGGGCTTCTACCTCCCTGTGACCTGTTTGCCTGTGATGAACTTTCTTCTGTAAGGAATGCAGGAAATATAGATAAATAAATAAAACACAGAAAAAATCCCACAGCAATAACTTCAAAGATGCCATACGCTTTCCCTCTGGTGTGGATCTTTGCTATAAACACACACTGTGGCAGGGCTATTCAGAAGCCTATGTCAGACTCCTGCAATGAAGGAATCTATTAATTCCAAGTAAGGGCTCATTCTCTAAAGAGCTACTGATAAAATGGGACTGATAAGATGGAGGTAATTTAAAGGTCAGATGAAATCCAGATGTTATTCATTCTGCTTCGTAATGGAACATTACCAAGATGCTTCATCTGCAATGGGGCATTTATACATATTTAAGAAAAATTGCTTATCTGCAACAGAGATACCGCATGTCTGATGGGAACCCTTCCTGCATTTATCTACCCAGCAGCTGGTATCCTGCTGCCAGCCTGAGTGTCCCTTTCTGGAAATTAAATCTCCTATCATCTTTTTATCACACATTGAAGAGAGAAACCAAATGAAATGGGAACCAAACGCAACATTCACACAAGCAGCTGAAGCAAGAACTGATACCGACTGGGCTTGCCTTAATTCAAGCCTGTAAGAGACTAACATGGCACCAGTTGCTGCCCCCTCCTGCCCTTGGGTCTGCGCGTGCAGCGCTCGCTGCCTGCTCCAACCCTCCCTTTGCCATCGGGCTCACAAGTCCACACACCTTCAATCTCGCTCTCGGAATCAAGTATGTGGCCTCGCTACTCCAAAACAAGCTAAAACTTTACTTCAGAAAACTTCAAAAAATTGATTTTTTCCTTATTTAGTAACATAATACTTCTCCCTTTTCACATCGGGACACTAAGCTGTATTAAGGCACAGCACATGATCTGATGCCACCACAGAATGTAAACCCAAAGAAGGAAATCCAGGGCACTGAATATACTGGACCACAGTTCGCTCCCCAGTGCCCCCATTTTCAGATAAGAACTGAAAAACACGGATTTTGCAAGTCAGTCACTTCTGTCATTATCAAATAGCCTATTGCAACCTTGGGACAGCTACGAGCTACAGGAAACTCAGAAGGAGACGGCAATGAAGCCACATCTAGGTGTCCCGAATCCCATATTTGTTGTTGACCCTGGCCTGGTTCTTCCTAGATTCCCAGATGTGATTGGGTGAGCCAGTTGAGCCACTTCATTCCATCAGGGAATTAATTTCTTTCTTTTCCTCATCTGAAAGCCAGTCAGGTTCCTGTGTGCTCATCTCACCCCAGTGCATAATAATTGAACATTACCTGTTGAACGTAATCCGAGAAAATCCTCAACCGTGATGCAAAGGTTTGAATGGCTAATAGCAATTAAATCCACTTTGGTATGTTTGCATGGGAATTGCGCCTAAATATAATTAGCATTTTTGGAAGCATTCAGGCATCTGCTCAACAGGCAAAGCATAAATATGATCACAAGGAAAAGGAACAGGAGCGGCGATTTGATGCCTCCCAATTCAAAGCACTCTGATGTAAATGAAAAGCAGCAGTGCCCTCCAAGCACAGGAATTTGTCTTTCACTCTCCAGCTCGTCACACACTGTGTTCCCCGGGCCTCCTGAGTCACACATCACTGGAAGCTAGGAAGGAATCCAAGCAGGACTAACTGCTTGCCCTCTTCACACACCCCTGCCTCGGCATCCACTACTGGCACCTGTTTGAGACACAAATTTAGATTTTATGGACTTCTGGTCTGACTTGCTGCAATCCTTCCAATATACTAAGGCTTTACATGTTGAGCTATTCAATGCCAAACATGGAAGGTGCTATGAAATCCAGGCCAAACAGCTTTCCTTATTTTTACACACAGTGTTCTTTGCTAACCAGCTCAGCAATCTCTGATCCTCATCAGGAGGATACACAAGAACTGGGCTTGTCTCCAACATAGGAAGTTTCTCTGTTATGAGACCTCAGTAGGAATGAGGTCCAGGCCAGCTCCTTGAGGCTGGCTGAAGAGACCGGGCTCATCTGGCTCCTCTGCTTCCTACTGCAACAGGAGACTGTGGCAGTCAGATCTCTCTCCCTCCAGTCTATTTTCTTCCTTCATCCTTCGACATGCTCCTCCCCAAATCCCTATAATTAATATTAAACGTTACAGTTTTGCCCTATTAACACAAATTGCCCTTTCCAGAGACTGATTAAAGAGTTTCCACTGGGGATTTCTCCTCTCCTTTACAGTTCGGCTGCTGTGATCAGTGCCGTCTGTGTCTCTCACTAGCTCCTAGGGAAAAGGAGTGGGAGGGAAAGAGACGACAAACACTTATTAGCAACTCCTTTGAAGAGCCAGAGATTGTGAATTAAACTGATGATTAACTCCCTTCTTACCAAAAAGACAGGTTCTCCTTTTCTTCTCTCTTCTCCTCCTCCCATAGGAATGGTAATTGGAAATCACATCAATCATGTGCACAAAGTTTCACTTGAGCAATTTACTGCGCATCTTTAATCAACAAACTCTTTCTCTCTCCTTTTCTTTGGGGGTTCTCTGCTCAGTGAGAAATACATGTCCATAAAAAACTTAAGTACAGGCATATGTTTAGCATGTGGGTGCTTATACATTCTCCTTATCATGACCTTTCTAGTTTTGCTCCTCAAATAGGAAAAACAAACCACACTGGTCCAGAGGAACATGTTGACCACGTGTTGCCAGATAGCTTAGTGATGTTCTGGCCCTAAATATTCTTAAGAGATATTTAATTCTTAAGAGCATCCCAAAGGCTAAGGCTGGCCCATTCTTCTCCATCAGCCCACACAGTCACCACCACCACCAAACTTCTCGCAGACCTCCCTGTGGCAGATTTGCTGCTAATAGTTATGTCTGAAGATACTACTAGTCTGAAACAGCAAGTCTGGGATCCTGTTACAAATCCCCATTCATCACCAAAAATTTAAACACCTACAGATTTACACCTAGAGAACTCTATCCCCCAGCTGCACTGCTTGCACTTTCCTGGATACAACTGGGAGAAAGCGAAGATCCTTCTTCCTAAAAATGCCAACCATAGGAGAGATTCTGGACCTCCCTTGGGATCAACATCACCAATGAAATCTGGCCACTGAGAATTCACTAGGACAGTTCATCATGCTAATTAAAAACCAATCAGTTATCACAAGGTCTAACACATATGAAATAAAGTACTTGCTTAAAGTGATTTAGACCTTCATAATCAAGATAATCTTAATTACTGTACAACTTGAACTAAATGCAGAGCTACCTATAGCCACATTGCATTTATTTAAAGTGTTTCAGGTTGCAGTGGCTCTTTTCTTCAGCAGTGTTTTTTTCAGCAAACAGAAATGAATCAGTCCCTGGAGCTTTCCTTTCTTCTGCCAGGACAAGGGAAGCGCACTCGGATTGATTTCTTACATACAGCTCCTCCACGCGAGTTATTTTATTGGGCCAACAAATTAACAGATAAGGTCTCAGAGCCCTCAAATTTTCTCATGAGACATACAGATTCCCTCTATCTATAGCTGAGGAAATGTTAACTGGAATTTCAAAGACCATACATCATGCCCAATGCCAGGAACACAGCTGATTCTTCACACTGGCCCAAGTCCCCTCTAAGACACTGTTTCATTCCTCTATTACTGTGGTCACCTCCTGCTGTTATTGCCACCATTTTCCATGATAGATTTCCCTTCAACTTTTCACCAAAGCAGTGCAGAATTTTAGAAGGAAATAGGTTGTTTCAGTGATGTTGTAAAAGCATCCCTCTATCCCTCTGACACAAGTGCTAATGTTTTCAGTAATTCAGACTGAGGATACAGATTCAGTGTCTCTTACATTTCCTATAGAGGCCTGTCCAATTTCAGCCAAGTTACAATTCCCTGAAAA
>JAUBOD010001004.1:2705077-2719095 GCA_032353885.1 Nothura maculosa
TACGTCTTCTCAGCCCATCTCTCTTTCTCTAACACTTATTTCCTAATGGCTGTTGCACATCTCTTTTGCAGAAGTGAATCTGTGCTGTGAGTCTGTTACCTTGTTAAAGAATATCACATTTTTCTGTGTTCATCTCCCTCCTTCTTCCAGGAAGCTGTCAGCAGAAATAAAGAGACTTCTTTAGGTCATCCTGGCCACCTGGGTCACAGTCCTCATGCAGCTTTGTGCTAGGCTTCCATGTGGAAACTGCCCTGGGTGTTTTTGTCTTGTTCCTGCCCTCCAGAGGTATCGCAGACAGGTCCAGGAAGCCGCTCATGGGACAGGGCCAGCTCCTAACTGCAGAGTGGGGAAGCCAGGGCTCGAGCATGGACAGGCGCGTGCAAAGCGACGTGTTGGAAAAGGCTTCAGCACAAGGGGCTGGTGCTGCCCTCGGGGATGGCAGCCCCAGCACACGGAGCTTTGCTGAGGCTGGGGGCTTGCAGACTGCGCCTCGCGCTGCCTCTGCGTCCATCAGCAGGAAGGACCAGTCACAGAAAGCACAGTGAGCAGCGACCTCAGCAGCTTCTCCCTCATGGAAGCTCTCAGAAGGCAGAGAGGACTAAAAAAAAAAAAAAAACACCCACCACTTATCACCAGTTACCAACTCAGCTTGGAATACAGTGCGAGTTGCAGGGCAGAAAGGCACTCAGTTCTTACAGGACAGGAGATGACACCACCACGCAAGAGGCACAGGCAGAGGCACGTGGATGCCTGGCTGGTTGTTGTTTTGTGGCAGGGGTCAGAGGAAGCTAGTCCAGGATCAGCAGCGCTGTAGCAGGCCCAGGTCGTCTTCGCCGGTGGGTCTGCGAGAACAGATGACTCAGGGCGGACAGGGGGACACACGCAGGGTGTTAAGAGACCTGTTTGCTGTAGTGGTTTTGCTGCCCCAGGTAACTGGGGAGCTGGGTAACGCTGCAGGTGAGAGCTGGGGCTCACAGTGCACAGGACGCCCTGCGGCCTGGGAGCCGCCTCTGCAGTCACGGCCCCGCTGAGACCCGCAGGCTGCGGCTGCTGCCGAGGGCTCCCTGCTCCATACCCACAGGTGACCTGTACTGAACTAAAACTATGCAACATTGAACAGATTGTGTCAAGGGAGGTGCCTTAGCCACCTCACCTCAATATGCACTTAGATTTTTAAGTCCTTAGCAGAAGCTACTTCTGATGGGGTTAAGAAGCGACACACAAGCCCCAGAGGAGCAGGGTTGGTGCTGGGGTTTGGGATGTGTCACTAAGTAGCCTCAGGGCCAGGCTACTGAAAGGCCACTGCTTCCTCAGGAGAGCTCCAGAGGCTGGACTTGGCTCCTTGGATGAAGGAGTGGGGTCAGGAATACAGTTTTCCAAAGAGAAGGACAAGCAGAGATCCAAACCATGGGTAGTGACACTTCTGACACCAAACCTCAAGAAAGGGCAACCAAGAACACATACAAGAGGAGGGCTGGAAGCGCGTGTCCCTGCAGAGCTGCACGCCAAGGTGAGGGGCACAGGTGCCTCTGCGCACGCAGGAGCATCGGGAGCTCCCCTGGAGCCTCCGCCTGCCACCAGTGCCACTTCTCACTGGAGAGAAGAGAAAATCCCAGGGAATCAGGCTGTTAGACCCACCGCTTGTCTGTCACCTCCACAACCACAGCCATGGCACAGCCTGAGGAGCAGAGCTTTGCTCTGGATGCAGCTCCCAGGCTGTCCCGGCACCATTTCCCTCACCTTGTGTTTGCCCGAGCCTGCTTGGAAACACTGCGCTCTGCCCGCATGGATCTGCTCTTTGTTCCTGGCCTGTTCTTCCTAAATCTGTCTACGTTGCAATCCAGAACAGCACCAGGTCAGAATGAGGCAAGGAGGTCTCAAAATGTCATAGTTTGAGAAGTCCTTAAATTTGCCAACTGCAGGTGGTGGGATTAGAAAGTACCTGCCCTCCCTAGGTTGGCATCCCCTTTACCATCCTCCAGCACTGATTAAGGTCACCAAACTTGACAAGGCCCTTGAACACTCACAACAGCTCCTTGATGGACAGGTCCTTCCTTAAATCAGTCTGAGGCAGCAGATTAACTTGGAGGAGGGGGAACATCCACTTTGCATGTTTCTAAACCAGAATTTTTTGGAAGCCAAAATAGTCAGGTTTAATAGCGATGCTCTGTGAGGATCTGAAGGGTGGTACACGACCCCCCTTCCCGTGGGCAGGAGGAGCAGCACGTTGTGCTTGAACGTTGCACCTTGGAGCTCCGTGTGCTGCAGAGGAGCCTCGCTGGACACAGCAGCAATGCAGAGACAGGCAAGTCCAGAGAGGTTGGAGGTGACAAACACGGACATCACGGCACAAAGGCCAAATGACTTCACTCACCTTGTGCACATGGGCTAAGAATGCACGGCCTGATGCATCTCAGTCCTAACAAGGCACTGAACTGACCTGCAGAACCTGGTGAGCTGGCCAGGCCTTGCTGACGTTACAGACGGTGCCCGTCATGGCCAGCGCTCACCACTTTGCACAGGCTTCGGAACTGCAGGAAAAGGAGCTGCTTTGGGTTTGCTGGAACTGCAACGGAGAGCAACTGCTCCAGCCATCAACGCGCGGCTGGGATGCGGTCAGACTTCAGCAACTCAAGATATCTATAGAGGAAGCACCAGACTAAGGACTTCACCCAAAAGTGAAGTGATATGCAAAGGTGACAGCGTCCTCCATAGCTATTGACCATCCCTGCAGCACTGAGCACCATCCTGGAGGGGTGAGGATGCACAAACCCTGTCCCCAGCAGCTGTTTATATATAGCCACCAACATGAGATCGAGCAGCAGCCCAAAGCAGCCTAACGTCACTGCGGACAGGGGCCCTTTGGGGACTGTGTTGCCTCCTCACATTCTACCACGCCGAGCAGCGTATGATGCTTATTAGATTAAAAGTGAGAGGAGGAATAATGCCAAACTTCCACAGAAATGGTATAAAAAGGGAGGAGGGGACCGAGGAGCTTCTCCCTTCCAACTACAGACGCACACCACCCATTTACATGATTTTGTAAGTGAATTCATCTTTAAAGAATAAAAACACTTAAACATTAAGATATTTCTGTTCAAGACAACTATTGCACACTTAATTCTACTTGCAAGGGAAGAAAAAACCCTGCAAGAATACTTTCTAAATTAAAAACAAGTGCTAAATATAAGTAGGGACAGGTCAGCACATACAATAAAAACATGTTTTCCTACCTTGAGAAATAACATTCCGGTTTCCCAGAACCATCCACCTCTCTGGGAAACCCCTAAACAACCTGATACTTATAAAAGATACCGTCTAAAATGTTTTAAAAGCTATTAAATAGTGGCATTGTTTTGTCCCGTTTTCTGCATCTCTCCCATCTGTAAACCACTTCTGTGAAGAAAATCTTTGTTACAACAGCTCGACCACCAAAGGTTGTTTGTTCTGAAACACAACAGAGCCTTGATCCTGTTTACACCAGGGAGAGCAGCAGGCTCTGGCAGATGAGCTGGGCTGGACTGGGCTGCCCGGGTGTTACCGGCTGCCCCATCCCCGTGTGCAGCCGCTGGGCACCAGCAGGGACAACTCCCTGGTGGAACCAGGGCCTCCCGACCCATCTTGGGGTGAGTGGGGTAGAGCGAGAGACACGGGGCAAATGGGGCAGCAGGTGCCGGGAACTGCCCCCCTTGAAAGGCCCATCCAGACCTCAGTGAGCCGAGCAGAATTCCTAAATGTTAAACCCTTATTTAGCAATTAACACGTAATTTCTCTAGCTTGCTCATATACAAGTGTGGCATTACTGCCAACCTTGTTTTTCCATTTCTTAAATCTTTTTGAAACCCCAAAAGGCAGTAGTGATATTAACACCACCACACTTTAACCAACTCTTAGAGAGGAAAAAAGCTGTTGCTGCTCAGAGGGTAAGACTCATGTCCCTTCAAGTAGCTTCTGTAAAGCAGGTGTAAATCACTCATGCTCACCTGTCCCTGCTTTAGTTGGCTTCCTTGCGAGGTGGGGACTAAAATATTGTCGCGAGGGATTCAGGTCTATGTGCAAGGAAGGACTAGGGCCCCTGAGGAGCGGGTGAGCAGGGAACTGCGCAGTGCTCAGGTGTCCCCCAGTACCTGTGCTGGGCCACTAACAGCAACGCTGCCGTTCGGCTTCTGCTGAGGTCACACAGCAGCCACAAAGCTCCTCTCAGCTCTAGTGTGGCAGACTCTAAACAGGTCTAAAAAAAGCAAGAGAACAAAGCTGGTTAGTTTTTGTGCTTCTAACCTCCAGCACAGGAGCAGCACTATAGAGATACAGGACACGTGGCACCAATACTCAAGACTCAGAACTTAAATTCCCAAAAGAAAACATTAGCTTAAATCACAAAGTGCTCGTGTCTGCTCCCTGCTCACCTTAAAGAGGGACCTGTCTTTTCTATGTGAATTTAATGCACACACACACACACACACACACACACACAGTTGGTATGGCCTTACACTCCATTAAAGGACATGGTTTTGCTATGTTGGTGACAAAAGCGCAGAGCAACTGCTTCCTTAAAAGCAACATTTTTATATCATGAAGTAAGCCTGTAACTTAGATGATTTGCATGACCACACACAAGCAGAGGCAAATTATTTTTGGCTTGTTAAAAAATTTTAAAACAAAAAGTTCTATTTCGACAGTTTGAAGATGGAATGTAAAGTTTCTGCTGTATGTGTATATATTGAGTCATACATCCATGCTGATTCTAATTAAAAAAAATAAAGATTTTTCTGACATTCTCCTCATGGACTTTTAGTGCCAGAGATGCCATTGTACAGCCCATATGATCCCACTAGTGCTGGTACAGACTTTCATGGGGATACTGAACATTGTGGCTGTTGGGCCCTTTCTCCTGCAGGTTCAGTCTCCCCGAGCAGAGGCCTCCTGAGCTCCACCTCGCACACGATGCCCACAGCCTTGGAGTGCAGCAAGAGCCGAGTTCCTCATAGCCCCGTTACCCTTTCAGACTCTTGCAAGCCCACAGAGTTCACACAAACACAGTTATTTTCCTTTCCCAGCATTTAAGGTGAAATGTGGGCAGCAGAACTTTCACCACCAGGATCAAGGCAGCTGGGGATCATCACCGTCCCTCTCAGCAGGAGGCATCAAAGCAGCTCCCATATTTCCAACAGTGCTGACATGTGGCCAAAGAGGAATTCTGGGCTTGTCCTCTTTAGGGTATCCTGGGTTTCAAACGCAGTTTCAGCAGCCGTATGACAGGGACTGCACTGCATCCTGCAAAGCCTGGCTCTGTTGTCAGGTCTCACACCAGCAAAATGGGCTGGGGTGCCAGGGAAGCTCTCTGGACCATGGGGCCATTGAGAGACCCACACACCCCAGGCCCTGCAATTCTTCACCTACTTTTTCTGCAGTTCTTCCAGCTCCACACAAGTCACCTGTTGCTTCGGCGGAGCTGTCCCTTACATCAGTAACAGCGATTTGAAGCTCATAGGAGCCTGGCACAGGCATGGAGACAAATTGTGTCTGAGACTACCTAAAACCTCCCCAGGGCACTTCACTTTCCAAAAGATTAATCAGATTTTGGGTTACTAGAGGCTCTTGTTCATGAATACTTGGCTTCAGTGCAGCCTGTGGAGGCAAACAAAATCACATCATCTTCATTAACACACATAAAATATTGAAGATGTTGAAACCACCTCATGTTCCGACAGCGCAACCAGTGCTTACATCAGCACACTGGAAGCTACTGAAGCTCAAACAAAAAAGCCAACTCGATCACGTTTTACAACAGACCTTTTCAGTACAGTTTGTAGGACCTGTGATCAGGTAGTAACAACGTGCAGATGAGCACAGCGTTTTAAGATGCCATCACTGTAATTTGCTTTAGAAGTGTTTCTTCTTACAAGACACCACAAGAAAAACTTATGGAAATATTTTATTTTGCCTGTCATCATTTTGGACAAGAACACCACTGTCTGGGTCTTGACATGTTTATATTATGGTTCGTATCAAAACGAGCACACACTTCACTGGAGGGGGTTCAGGTCCTCACTGACATCCCTCTGCTTTCATCAACCAGGTAAGAGGAACCCAGAACTGCCCCACTCCATTACAGAGGTGTCAGTGCAAGTTTAGGGATGTTTTCAGTGCAGGTTTAGGGATGTTTTCACCCATTTGATTAAGAGCTATAGAAGCTTCTCTGAACAGCACTTGGATAGTCCAAAGCACAATCCTACTGTTGTTCAAGTCAACACTGAGAGCACTGGAAAAGCAACAAATGAGGAGAAACCACAAGCAACAAGGACAGACTTCAAGGAGAGACTTCTGCCGTGCAGTGATGATCAGTGAAATCCCGATGAAAAGAAATGCAGGAAGCTTTCAGAAAGGCAATGCCAGCTACCACCACGAGGGGAAGCAGGACACATTCCCGAGGGGCTGCCCAGCAGACAGCATCCCACAGCTACTGCGCTCAGCTCTTCTCCAAATTACCGAGATACTTGTTTTAAGTTTCCAGAAACAGACTGTAAACAAGTTAGAAACACTCATAAAACGGGAAGGGACAAATATTGCAACAGCACAACAGTGAAGGTGTAGTCAAAACACAACAAAACCCCAGAGCTCTACTGACATTTAATAAGACCAAACTCAACCACTAACTTTGGCAAGTAAGTGGCAACAAGTTATTTTTCTGGTACAGGTAACACAAATCTGCCCTTTGGGGCAGGGCAATTCTGCTCTAGAGCTTTAGAGCGAGTAAGGAGATACAAAGTGCATCTGCACAGAGATTATGTTCAAAACACAGAGCCACCGAACCCTGAACCAGGTTTAACAAACTCAGTGAGCAGCAATCTGCTAGGATCAGGAGATCAGGTCTGTTGTGGCCTCGACACTGACGTTTCCATCCAGACGTTGTGAATGTCACATCACAGTAACCAGAAATAACGCTGTTTTGTGCGGTACAATCTTACAAAGCCTCTTCAAGTGAAATGAGTTTTCTATTTTCAGTTTCATCCTTTGGAAGGTGGACAGTGTTCGGTAACTTACTCAGTTCAAAGGCAGAACCACCTGCTGCACATCCAACCAAGACGCACCCATTTCAGGGCTTGCTGAAGGGATTAAAATTAATGCCTAGCCTGCAAAAATAACTGTTCATCACACAGCAGAGAAGCATAAAGAAGGCAACAAAAGTATTTCTATTTCAGATCTAATTTTATAGCATTTATCGTGGAACCTGTCCAGCCTCAAATCAAAGTTGTCACGAAATTCTGCGCCCAAAGGACTACTTACTTTCTGCTCATTAGTTTGGTTGCATTTAAGTAATCATTTTATTTTTCTGAAAATATTAAGTTCTTAAGCTCTACCACTCCTACCTACCAAAGCTGGTGACAGATGGGGGAACTTCCTCCCCAGGAAGAACTCCAAGATACTCTCAACTTGATAAAGCAAATCTAGACCTTTTTTATTTTTTATTATTTTTTTTTTTAACAATTTGCCAAGACTGGAATGAGAGATAAATAGAAGGCACAACAATTTTGCTTTTTTTTATACAAATACAAACTAAACATGAAAAACCTCCCTATTTCAATAAAAAATTTCACAAGTTCAGGAAAAGTGTTTTAAGAGTCAAGTTCTAGACATTTAAAACCTATCCCACAATCCAAAATTTCAAAGTGGTAAAACAGTAGTTAGAATTCCTTTCCGTGATCATGTATCAAAAGAAAAAAGATTCTACGGATACCCATTATTCCACTTTTACAGCGCCACAAAGATAGATGAATGTCAATTTTTCAAGTGGCAATATCTCCGGATCAGAGGATGTTCGTATGACCCTCAAGGGATAAATTGATAAGTTTCTTTCTTTCCTGCCCTTGAAATACTCGCCAAGTACTATGTTTTCCTAGAGGCTCTTGAACACATGCACGTGAAATATTATTCCATTGACTGAAATGCACCCAAATTCAGTAGAGAGGGGGAAGAGAAAAAAAACAAGAAAAAAAACAAAAAAGGAAACATTCCTTTAGGAAAGACCACTGGTACCAAAAAATCCAGTCCGTAAGTTTGAAGTGAGCAAGGAAATTCAGTTCTTTTTAAAATCCACTTTTCCTAAAACGTTGTTCCACAAAGCTGGAATCTGGGACAAGGACTAGAAAAAAAAAAATCACAAAACCATAACACAAACAAAAAGGGGCCAAAATAGTATCAAACGTAGCAGTCTATAACAGGCTAGGGCCACATTCCAAGATACCCACGGCTGAAATTCACAAAACTGCAGGAAAAAGGGTTTGCGTCACCATGTCAACATCCGTGATGCTTTCACTGGCGTTGCCCGATCCCCCTTCCAGCTCCAAATCCTGGTTTCTGGGACATGCCTCCCCGCGGAGGCCCTCGAATCCCACCTCCCAGCCCCCCACGGGTGCCTCCGGGGCCACGGGGCCTGTTGTCTCTGCGGTCGCCCTCCCTGGCCGCTCGCGTTTTCTTCTCCTCCACGTTCAAGCGCACCTCTCCCCTGAACATGATGGGCTGCAAGAGAAAGCAGACAAAGAACCTTCAGTGGAGAGCTGCAGATGAGTCGTCAACAGCAAGACCCTTTTGGCAGCCCTGGTTTGTGTCCTTCTCCAGTTCAAACTAAAACATTTTATGAATTACTATGAAAGACAAAATGGCTACGGACAAAATACACACACTGTCTTATGCTTTCCTGGGGAATACTATATATTAAAACACACATGAACATCTGAGACATTTCAGAAGTGATTTTGGGCATAACACTAACCTTTTGACATATCTCCTAAAAGAAATTAAGCTATTAACAATACCCTACATTCATCAGCATGTGGCAATTCACAGTTCCCAGCTGGACAGACTCCCAGTTGGTTTTTATTTTGGCTCAACAAATAGCAAGATTCCACATGCCACCTTAGTGAACAAACCAGCAAACTGTTTCACTTGTGACAAGCTCAACATCGGGAATCACAACAATAAGAGTGACTTGATTAAGAATCCTCACTGAGGTGATAACAGAAGAGCAGAAGTGCAGTACACAGCATGAGCCTCATTACAAACAATGAACTAAAACTGGAGGAAAACAAAATCTGAGAATTCCAAGAAGAGATTCACTCATTTCAAGTGCATTTCAACACTTGTGTAACACAAGAATGTGAAAGTGTTCCCATTACCACGGGGAGAATTTTTTCACCAAAAGCAAGAGCTAACCCTTTGCTAGTGCTGAACAGATTACAAGAGTAGCACAAGTCCCAGCACTAAGCAGCACTGCCCTTCTCGAGCCATCAGCTGTGCTGGACAAAAAGGTCAAGCACCTCATTATAGCCTTGCTGCCGAGTCCAGAGCAAGCTCCCACGTTCCATACCAGCCGACAGATTTAATTTCTTTGGCTAACAGTCCACCCAAAGCCTTTGGAACTCCTTTATAGCCAAGCTCACCCTGAAGGAAGTCCCACTGCTTAAGGGCACGTGTTTGCACAACACGAACTCGTGGCCACTGTAACCTCCTCTTTAATGTAAGGCCACAAGTGCAGTGGCAGTACTGGAGTACAGGAATGGGGCAAGGAAGAAGGAAAGGCCCTGTCTGCTGAGCAGATAGACAGCAAGGGATACTGAGAGCTCTGACACTGCATTTGGATTCACTGCCTACCACCACTCCATAGGCTCATGGGACAGGAATTCTGCATTAACCATCACTGGTGACAAGCTGAGCAGGTACCTCCTGGCTCTGGATTGAGAAAGAAAAAAAAAAATCTCCTAACTCTCCCACAGTTCCTCCCTTTAAACCTCTTTTCCTTTCAAAAAATAAAATTCTACTTAACTTACAAAAGATTCTACAGGGCCAGACTCTTTCCATCTCATCTCCCTGGGAGCTGTTTCCCTACTTTCTGCACAGCTCAGCTGTTTCCCATTAGAAAAAAGCCTCAAAAGATACTGAGGTCAGTCTATAAGCAAAGATGACCTTAATAAATAAATTTTTAACAAACAAAGTACAACGTTTCTACTTTGAATATAAGTATTTTGATAGAAGGGAAAGAAGTAGCCCTACTTTAAGATATTAAAAGAGATATTAGAAGGGGATTGGGTAGAATATCTTTCATCAGATAAATAGATGGAAACATCCCTGTTAGTAACAAGCCAACAAACATTCTGACTCAAGTTACCCACCCTGTTGCTAAGGATCTTCTGCACTGGCTCAGGATCATCAAAAACCACAAACCCAAAATTGGGAAGTTTTCCACCACTGTTGATGCGGAGCTCAACAACATTTCCATAGCCTGCAAGAGAAAAGCCAAGTTCTGGGGTCATACATTAGAATGTCCTGCTGACCACAACGATGGCTATAACCCCCCACCCCTGTGAGTAGGAAAGCAGGGCAACCTACTTTGGAAAAAGTCTTTTAGTTCACTTTTATCCACATCATGGGGAAGGTTCCCGACAAACAGCTGATGACTGTCTGGGTATCTCACAATCCGCCTAGTCTCAACGTCGCCTTGTTCACCATCACGAACTTGAATAAAAAAAAAAAAAAGCAGAATTTGTTTAAGAAAGTCAATCATGGTGAGAATTAGTATATTTTAAAAGATTCAGATTTCAAACTGTTTATGTATACATATGTCACAGAACACTAGACATTTAGGCCAAGATCAACTAAAATATTTTCATCAACAAAAATAATTTTCCTCCCACTCCCAATTGGCACAGCTGGTGGTGACATTTTCCAAACCCTAATTAGTCATCATACAATCTCCTGAAAACCATTCAATAAGCACAACACAGTTCATTCCTCCTAGCTTTTCTTACTTGGTCTAGGACCCCTCTGTGGTGGGATGTTTGTTCTCTGCTCCCTCACTCTCTGATCCCTCTGAGGTCTCTGTGGTGGAGTCTGAGATTCCGGCTTTGTCTCGGGACGAGGCTGTACAAGTTGAAAGAATTAACATCAATACAATTCAGCTATTCAGAACTTACTAAGAAGTTATTAATAAGCTGAGAATTCAGGGGAAAAGTTTAAATTCAGTTTTCACCAAAAGTTGTAAAATGCACATTAACTCCCATATGCCTACACTGTTTGCGGCTTGTATGCTCAAAGCAAATCTGTCTGTCACTGCAGACTGCAAGTTAAAGTTCCAAGTTGCCTTGTTCACAATTATGTACAATCAAGTGCCTCTGCCCACAGTATGGTGGCAATTGAGCAGATAAAAGCACACTCATGAACAGGCAAAAGAGAAAGTTACCGAAGCTGCCTCTCCTTTAGAGGAGGGTGCAGTTATTTAACAGATACAGCCTGCGTTCACATGAACATTCCTTTTCTCCTTAGAGCAAAATTCCTTCTCAACTAAAAAGAAAAGGAGTATCATTTTATAAAGCCTACAAGGTAATATTGAATTGAAAAGCCAATGGAGCCTGTTTGAAAATTCAAATCTTAAGCAAGCAGATTTCACTATATCCTTCCCCACACACAGCTAACTGCCAGCCAGTCTGCCCTTAAGTGGCTCTCGGTGCAGGATTCCTACCTGTGAGACTGGTACTTTCACAACATGAGGCGGTATCCCCGATACTGGAACAGCTCCACTGGGAGGAAGGTTCTTACTAGTTACTGATGCCCATGAAAATGTCTGAAGAAACAGAAATTTACTTTTAAGTTAAGATTTTCTCCTTCAGAAATACAGTCCTGATGTTACAGCTAGTAGACACAGAGTAACTGTAGGTGTTAAGCTGCTTTTCAGACTTCTATCCCATTTCTATATTCTGTGTCTGAACTGATATGTCACAGCAGTAGCCTAAAAGCAAATACTAGATCAAGGGTAACTAAGGTACTGCCTTTCTGCTTCTTCTTTTGTCTTTCACCTTCCTTAACACTGACAAGTGACAACTATCCCCAGCCAGGAATAAAGTCATCATATGAAGAAAACAGAGGAAATGTATGTGCAAAATTTCAGAAATTGTCTTTATAGAAAAGCTGAATTGAAAACTAAAGCTTAAGTGCTGCCACAGTTCCACACTACCAAATACACGCAGCCTTGCTTTAGATCTTGATATTGGATCAACCAGTTTACTAGACAGAATTTCAATTTATTGGAGGACAGCCAGTGAAAAGCAGCCAACTGGTCATGAGAACAGTAACTGGGCAGGAAAGAAAAATAGTTAAAGCATCTAAACACTTCTGAATCCAGATACTGCTTCTCTTCTTGACAGAAGAGAGATTGCAAAAAACAAACGCACACCCCACTAACCTCAGAGGTTACAAAAGATGCTCAAAGACTATCACATTACAGACAAGAGCTACTGATTTCCATTACCCTGGAGTCCTCTTGCACTGCAGGAGCTGGATCAGCAGGAGCTGGAGAAGGACTCTTCTCCACAGCCTCTTCTGGAACCGATTCCTCCAGCGCTGGCTCAGGCTTTTCTTCCTGGGCCTCTGGTTCAGGTTCCTGTTCGGGTTCTGGCTCCGGCTCAGGCTCTGCATCTGCAGCTGGCTCTTCTGCATGTTCTTCCAAGTCATTGCTACTAGAGAGCACCACAAAAGGCAAACCATAAGGCAACATTATATTGAATCCATTGGCAGGTGATAAAGGATGCTGCCTTCCAAAACAGAAGTTAACCACATAAGAGAAGGCCACAGGTAACTGTCTAAGAGTGCACTAGACAGGGATGCAAGTTCCACCCTGTTACCCTACAGAATGGCTAAAGCACTGTGCAAGCTGAAGGCAGATTTTTCAGTTGAATACTCTTGGATTGCAGCTGCCTTACTAACAGGAGTCTTGGTTCATCATGGAAAATCAGGGGTAATAGTAAATTCATTTGACTACAGACCTTTTCTAGAAGAAAACTGTATTAGACAACATTTGGCTTCACCCAATACAATGTTATTACCTGACAGTCTGCTCATAGTAAGTACTGCTATCATCAGGGACAGCCTCAGGTGTTTGCTGCCTTTCCTCAGGTTCCTCTCCCTCTTCTTCTGATTCTAAATGAAGTCAGAAAAGGAAAAATAAATACACCATACTCATCTTCAGTGCTCATGACAACCTAAGGCATCTACCACAAGACACAGCTAAAGCTTCTGCTGAAAATCCTATATGTGAAGCACTATTAAGATGTAACACAATAAGAACTTCCTTGTAGTTCTGCTATTACTTCAGTCATTCAGGTTTGGCTAAAGTCAAGCAGTATTTTCATGTTACTTGGAGAGAAAAAAAACACACAGATTTGCAGCCTACACTGTAGATTGCTACTGCACAAAAAATTACTTTAACACTGTTCAAAGGTAGCTACTGCATTCAGGTGTTTGCTGAAGTGCAGACAGCAGGGTCAAAGAAAGGTAAGACTGCAGGTCAGGAAAAAAGTCAAGGGATCACCAAGCTTAGTGCTGATCTGCCATCTCAAAACAAAGGGATTTCCTCTGGTCTGGGAGCCAAGCATTAAAATAGACCCAGGAACAAATAATCTGTGCAACTATCCACGAACTGGTACTTACCCTCGGGAGGCTCTGTGTCAGAGTCACCAAAAACCTCATCCTGGTAGCGGAAGATGTCATTATGGACATAAAACTTGTTTGCAACAGAACCCTTGAAACAAAACAAAGGAAGAAAATGATTCAGTGAGAACAGCCACAAACCCCTCCTCAATATGACAAACTTTACTACCAGTGGCAAAGCCTGGCACTGGTCTGTCCTCCACGACACCAACAGTACAAAGCAATAAATACAAACAGGACAGTCACCAGTTACTACAAGGATCCCCAAGCAGGAAGAAAACAGACAGTCAGTCCAGGCAAGTTTAACAGCCTCTGCAGCCCCTTGCCAAATACAAGAAGAATTTCTCACTCCACAAAAGTAAGTGGAGAGTGCTATATTATAGCATAGTTCAGATGATACCCCTTGACATCAGGGCACTTAGATTATTATTTAAGAGCAACTCCAGTCCCTGATCAGCTCACATACAATTCTGACTGGCAGCAAAATAAGGCTGAGGAAGCAGAAGAGTCTGCTTTGAGCCATTTATGCATCTGCTCCA
>JAUBOD010001004.1:2719195-2729311 GCA_032353885.1 Nothura maculosa
ATACAATTCTGACTGGCAGCAAAATAAGGCTGAGGAAGCAGAAGAGTCTGCTTTGAGCCATTTATGCATCTGCTCCACGCACCAAGGAGTACAAATAAATATCAGAGTCTGACACGCAAGAAAAGTCCAGAGTGCTCAACAACCTTTTTATTGATAACACAGCTTCACATATATGATAAGAGAATCAAAGTGCTGCTTTGTTAAAATAAAAGAATATGAGATCTCTGCAAAGACAGAAGTAGCTACCAAACTGCCATAAAAGAAACAGAGCATTTAAGATGGAAAGACTGGGATAACTTTAATGCTGCAGAGAAGGCAAAAAGACTGTTCCATGACCATCCTGAGGAAGGGATCTCAACATGACTCCTGGAGCAGAAGCTCAGCTCAAACCAGCAGAGAAAGGAGCTACATGTTTCTTCCTTAGGACTGAAAGGATCGGTAAAGACTGAGTTAAGTCCTAGAAAGACTGACAGCTAAAGCTCAGCAAAACATCAGCTTTAGCCTTCTGTAGCCTATCTTGACTACTAACAGCTTGGTACAACTGGAAGAAGAATAACTAGTATGGAGCTGCTTTATAACATTGTTTGCTGAGGTCACAAATCACATCAATACTGAAGTAATGAGGAAACAACAGCTTGAGCAAGTTGTCCTTCTCACACCTTAAGATCAACCCAACTTGTCACTTTCAAGAGACTCTGTCCTATCATAGTGCTTCGCCCTCGCTTCCTCAAGCAAGAGTCAGGGATGCACAACAATCACATCCCAAATTGCCTATGTCCAAAGTGACTGATCAGCTAAAAAAGTTGGTTTTGCACCTAATTCTCATAGCTTATAATGGAGGTGTGGCAACCAGAGCTTCTAGGTTCTACAGTGCCAATTCTGGGCTCCAAAGGAAAAACATTCAAACTGAGAAATAAAACTGATCTTGCAATTTATCATTATATACATATAAATGTAAATATGCAATATTTATAACACTGCATGTTGCAAGTCACTTTAAACCTCAAAAACACCAGAATCAGAAATTTGGACGCTGCATTTAAAATGGAAGAAAACATTTCTTCCACTAGCCCTTTCTCATACTAGTTGCTAGGAGAGCAAATAAAAAACACCTTGGTAGTCACAGGCCTGGATATCTACAACAGTAACAATGATAACCATGGTTAATATATTAACATATGGAATTAATGCAGCTTCATGAATAATCTGCAGGGTATTACCAGTGAACTTTGTGGTAAGTGATCTCCCTAGTCCAACGCTCCAGCATTTGACTATAATAGACTCCATATTAATCCTAGCCTAACAGCAGGCTCAGAGCAGCACTAACACCCTATAGAATATACCTCAGGTGCAAGCACAAACGTTTGCATGAATCTGCGCACGGGCTGCATGTTATTGGAGAGCTCCCCCATCACTTGCACGACGACACCATCGTTGAGAGTAGCATGAGCATCCACGTGGCGGATCTTTGTGTGGCAATCCTTGAAGTTTAATGACAGCACTTTCTTGTGGATATCCTATAAAAATACACACACACAGACAGAGTGGTTACAGCAGAAGTAGCTTTTGCTGTCTCCTAAGTCAGTGGTTTCAAAAGAAAGAATATAAAACATTAGGGTTTTGAACTACAACCTAAAACTTAAATTTGCCTCACAAGCATTTTCATATTGTGAACTTTTTTTTTTTAAAAAAAAGGAGACTTTCTGAGTAACTGTTGCTGTTTGCAATCAGACAGTTTTTCCTGATTTCCTTACAGGAGGAATTTACACAAAGGCAATGAATCACATGTGGGTATTTGACTCAACCACAAGGAAGAGAAAAGAAGTTTTTGAGTACTTACAGATTGCCCATAAACAGCATCGGCTGGTTTTCCATTGGAATCCAGGCCACCATGGACATAGGAAGAGTTCTTTCCATAAAACCTGTTGAAGGGAAGTATTTTAACATTATGCTTTGTTGAGTCTCTAGGAGTGCACTATGAATGCTATGCTTCTGTCTGCATTACTGCAATAAATCCTTACAATTCCACAGACTTTTTTTCATTTTTCAAAACTAACAAAAAACCACACCACAAATAGTTTTTCTGTGTAGGCCAAGCTCTGGTTTAAGTTTTGAGCAAAACTTGCTTTATGCTCTTCTACAGCAGGTAGAACCTCCTTTCTAAAAGCAGGAAGATTAGAAAGTGTCACAACCACCATGATAGTCCATTCTGACAGCAGATACAAGGCTAGAAATGAAATCCATGGCATCCCGAACCTCTCCCGCAACCTGCAGAGAGAAGGCCAGCTGCTCAAGATAGAGAATAAGAGATTTTTTTTCCCCTCAAAGTTAAGTGTTCCAGAAAATAAAAGGAGGGTTAAGAGTCACTTATGTAGTGACTCTTAAATCACAAAGCAAAGCATAACAAAATAACTCACTCTTTTGAAGACATGCTTTAAGTCCAGCAATGCTGAGTTAACAATCAGGTTGAAAAGGAACATATTCAAATAACCATTTACAGCCAATTTTCCTTTAAGAAACAGCTACCAATAAGACTGACACACAGTAATGTACAAGAATTCCGTTTTCAGCATTTCTCTGAAGTCAGAGGACGTTATAACAAGGCAGACCACAAAACTGTTCAACACGGCACTTATCACCTTTCATTTTTATCAGCCACATCTAGAAGCGACATTTGTGGGTTAAAAAATTGTGTTTTCCTTTTGACGAAGTTGTAATGCAAGTTTAAGAGCACACTTACAACAACTACTTTTTTAAAAAGATAAAAATGGTATTTAAGTGCCTATCATTTTTCTAGTTCTTTTATTCTTTATCATCAATTCTTTAATTCATTTGATCAAAACAGAGCAGGTTACAGTGAAAACACCTTGGATAAATCAGACTTTTAAATGCCCAAACCTTTGGTCCTGCTAGCTAAAAAGAGGGATTTTTATTTATTTATTTTAACTTACTACTTGTGACACTCCCCAGGCAAAACAACCCCCTCCACATACACACACAGTCCCCCAAAGCGAAGTGGAGCTTTACCTGTGCAGATAATCGGGTGCTTGGTTCAGTAGAGTATAGTACTGCCTCACAAATTCCCGCCCGACCAGCAGGGGACTTGGCTTCTCCATCACCATTTCTTTGGTCAACTGAAAACTAAAAAAAAAACCTCCATAAAATAATTGTATCTCAAATTGCTGTACACATACTGATAACAAGCTACTGCCACAATATAAAGCACAAACACAGGCAGTTTCACCGCCATAAGTAGCTTCAATCACTGGCTTTTAGAAAAAAGAGGGAGATAACAACCAGGAAGAGCAGAGAGTGCACGGCTGAGAAGTCTGAACTCAACACCCACGCACTTAGTTATCCAGCAAAAAAAGCAAGTATGGTTCTCCAAGAGGATTTGCTAGGTGGCCAAGTCATGTAGAGTCAGTCAAGTTCGATTCACCTCACTTGACTTTGCAATCAGAATTAGAAGTCAGATGTTCTAAAGCAAAGCCTATGCTACTTTATTAAGGGCATTTTAAAAAGGTCAGAGCAAGTCCAGTCTATTTTTGTCAAAAGCACAACACTCCTACATTCCTATTTAAAAGGAATATCAGATTATATGAAGTAACTATGCTATCCACATAAACAAATGCTGCTCTCCCCTTGTTTCCCTCAACTCAGCAAATTGGACATCACTTCAGTCCACCACGTGAGTCAAATTCACTCTCAGTGTGCAGCTTGTGTGGCTCTAAGTACCACACCAAGAGCCAAGGGCAAATCTATTTCTCATGTGCCTGACTTCAGTGATCTGTAAAACACAAAAGAATCTTCAAAACTGGATTACAGAACATCCATCTTCAGTGCAAGTCACTCAAAACTGAAGCACATTTGTGTTTCCTTCCTTTGAAACACTTCTAAAAGGAAGTTCACACCACTAGAAGAAAAATACCAATATCAAATCACAATCTTTTTGCCCTATATAGAACTAGTAAGGCTTTTTTTTTTTCTCCCTTTTGCTTCACATGCCATTGCCAGTTACACTGATAGGTAGCAGAACAGGAGCTTAGTTGGCAGTTTTGCTGCTGATGTGTTACAGACTTTACATTAGCTGATTTCTCTGCCTTGTAATGCTGACAAAGAGAAGCTAACAAAGGTATCTGCAGTCAAGCAGGTGTTACCCACAAGGGAGTTAAAAGGCCAGGTGTAACAAGAGCATTTCCTCACAGTACTGGCATCCCAACTCCCTTCTACACAACACTGCCAGATGCACAGTGTGCAAGTTCACTAGGCACAATGTTTAGGTAGGTCCCACAAGTCAAAAGCAACCCTCTCCCAACTTGAGTCCTCTGAAAAGAACTCGGGAGTCATCATTCACAATCTGCTTTTATTTGTGTAATTAGAAGTAGCTCCAAGGAGGAGTAGCATCAAAAGAAAAACTGCAAAGTATCTGCCTTGAAAGTTAGGTTGGGCCAAGCTTACTCTTGTCATGGCAGAGCAGCATTTTACATCCTGGGTAAAGGGGCATGACCACAGCTAACCCACAAAGACAGCAGTCAACTAAGACACGGATGGGGTCGCCCTCTAAAGCATGTGAGGTCATGAAAAAAAGAATGAACCTCTGAACAAGGAAAGACAAAAAAAGGGCTTGTGGAAGGCATGAAGAGGGTCAGTGACAAGACCAACACGAGTGAAACAGCAGTAGGAGTCTGTTACACATGCTCTAAACAGGAACACCAAGAAAAGGACAGACATGGAAGCCAGTATTCTGTATATATAAATTATTAGGTCTAAATCAACCTGTCAAATTCCTTCTAACTCGACAACTGTGGTCTAGTGCCCCACATACAGTAAGCAAGAGAAACCAGCATTTGGCTGTCTTGGCAGAGCTTGCAGATCGCAGCTATTTGAGGACACGTTAACACCCCAGCTCCCAGCACCAGTCAGTATGCACAGCACCCAACTCCATGAGACATCCAGGGGATCTTGGAAAACAAGGTACAACTGGACAGCTGCCAACAAAACAGGCCAGGATTTTTTTTTTTTAATTAAACACATACTGCTTGTCACTGCTGTGTTATTTACACTACTTCATGAACTTAAATTCAAATTCTACTTATTTTCTCAGAAATGTTCTTCCTCCCTCCCAATATTAAATACATGTAGATCCAACAGGCTCCGGAGCAACATATACATCAGTTCCTGTTCTCCCAGTGTAAGTAGCATGCCCTTACTCCACACAAGTATTACCTGATAGAGCACACAAAAGATACCACCAAAAGTGAACTACCATTGAAAAAAAGGCTTTGCTATATTAAGAAACTTCAAGTTGTTTCATTATACTTTAGGACATAACTATGCAGAAAGAAAAGTAACACCCTATCACTGAGCCCACAGGAAGAGTGCAGATTCTGCAGACCACAAGTTACTAGATCTCTACAAGATATTATCAAACAGTAAGGAAAACAATCCTGCAGGGAAAATTAGGATAACCTGTGGGTATCACTGCCAGTTTGTTTATTTGACATTCTATTTCCTGTAACGCCCTTGTGAAACACCAACATTGCAAGGTGGGCACCATGACACTAAAGCAGTGGGAGCAAGGATGGCAGACCCGTGAATATCTTCACTCTTGGACACAATTGCTTCTCAAAAGTTGGACTATCTCTGCGCTGTTATGCTTACAATCAGAAAAACATTTCTACTGCATTCTATACAGCAGTTACCTATGTTATTCCCCACCTTCCTGGAAGGGGTAGCATTTTGTTCAGGAAAATACTGGCCTCCTCCAAAACCCAGGCTCGCTCTTAACAATGTCAGTAGGCAAATTATCTGCTCAGTTGTGTGAAGTGCTAAACCAGCCTGAGAACCATTTCCAACTGCTTCCTGGACAGCTTTTGCTTGACCTTCACTCATCTTGAGTGCAGATTTTCTGTTACTTTGCAGCTCTCTGATTTCAATAGCTTACAAAATTTGAGAAATGTATTAACAGGTGAGGAAATCCCCACTGTATGAGCCAGCAAGCACTCACATCTTCCACACTGCTCTACTGAATCAGCCCAATACTGTACTGAATACATGATGAAGGGATTGTGCTGACTGAAATAAATCTATTTACCTGCTAAAAAGAAAGAGGTCCGCCCTAATGTTAAGGTGGGGGGGAAATAAAAAGTCTAATCAGAAGTGATTCTTAATACAGAAGAGGAATAGACAGTGTCCAGGTCTCATTAGGCAGATCTGAGAAGAAATGGGGAAAACTTTTCCCTGCCCTAACCAAGGCACAGGCTGGTTTTACCCCCTTGCACCTGCTCCTACTCTGCCACTTCCCATCTGCTCTTGTTCCCAGCCCAAATGAGACTCAAGTCACACGTTTCCAGACCGAATATTTGCTCTCTGCCACTTACACTGCTCTCCTGTTCTTTGATGCAAAAATAACTGCAAGTATTTCAAACTCTTTCTGCTGTAGAGAATAGCATGAAATGATTCAACTATCCTCTTTAATCTTTGAGTTTATCCACGTGTTTTTGTCAGTTCAGAGAACAATGAAAGCGGATGAATTGACAGGAAAAGTTGAAGACCACATGATTTAAGATTCATTCAGAAACATGCATTCCTATCACTCCATGTAAAAACGGAGTAAGTCAAGTTGTAAATAGCAAATACATCACAACTGTTCTGCAGTAAAAACTGCCTTTTTCTTAAGGCAAAGGACTTAATGCAAAACAAATAGCTCCCTTATATTGGTTGTCACCTGGCTGGTGACAAGCCACAGAATCACAGACACAGCCATCTGGTACAATTCTCCTAACTAGCAGGAAAATCAGTGCTAGTCACTGAATTTCTAAGGCACCGTTACACAGATTAGAAACCACTCATGCACGTTCTATATTAGCAGTTTTATATTTAGGTTCACAAAGCCTATTAGCATGTTAGTATTCAGGGAGAGAAAAAGCTCTAAGACCACCTAACAGCTAGTATGGATTAGCATTTTTTTGAAGAGCTCCAAGTGCTATGTAATGAAAGTGAATTAAACAATAGCAGTTGCTTTTTACATCTCAGACACGTGAAGTCTGAATTTTGTTTCTACTGGACCTTCTATGTATATCAAAAATCTCTCATGTACATTATACACAGCATTAAGGCTCTCAGTCATTGCAGAACTCACCCCAATATAACGCTCTGGAGAACAGAGACAACTGAAACACCAAGATCAGAGGAGTTACTGCATTGCAATACAGTTTGACAGCAACATCACAGCAGTCCACGCTTTCTGTTGTGGCTGTAAGCTTGCTCACTTGGTACTACATTCCTGCCTAATCTCCACAGATTGGTGCAGTTCCAGCACTGAAACAGCTTTCTCCCTTTTTAACTACAGTTTTAACTCACTCATTCTGTTCCACTATTTTTAACATCCAAATAAACTGTAACTTAAAATTCAGGTCTTTGACCTCTACAACCTAGTTTTCATTATACAAAGGCAGCTGTACAAATTGTGTACTCCAGATAAAGATCTGTTTCCCCTCTAAATCTGATGGTCAAGCTTATAATGCAACTCTATACGCTCATTTTGCTATGAATTCCTGAACATAGGTTTTGTATGTATGTGTGCGTGTGTGTGTGTTTGAAAATAAGGGAATTTCCAGAAGCTCACACAGGAAAGAGGTGCTCACATGTAAGCACATCACACACCTGACAAAACTGCAGCTTCACTGAAAGTTAAAGATCCGGTCAATAGTTAATAGGATTGTGCACATGTGTCATTTGAGATGTCTTCAGGTAAGGTGGCAACAAGAACACTCAGGCCACAAAACACTTATCCAAATGAAAAACCTAGTATTAGGATAGTTTCTTTGGAGAACAGTACAAATTAAATCACGAAGATTCCTTAATGATTCTCCCAAGTGGCATGATATACAATGCAAGTGCCAATCTATAATAATAGCAAAACAATTCCAGTTAGTTTCCACTGCACACACTTTTCATGACTACAGTCTGCTACTGCTGCTGAGTAAGCAAAAAAAGGAAGTTGATACCTGGGTAAACCATGATACAAACACCACAGAGCAAACAATGACATACAAACAAGCTAAACTTGCACCACTAGGCAAATTCCAGCACTCTTGTCTCAACTGGGGATTTACAGCATTACACCAGCTTGTTCTGAAGTAGGAAGAGTAACATAAAACCTTTTCAAGGAAAAGTGTATTTAAAATACCTTAAGACACCAGATACACCGAGATGTGAAGTGTCCTCATTTTAACCCAATCTCGGCTATCAGGGAAGAGCCCTGAATTAGGAAGTACTGAAAAATCAGCCAAAGCAGGGGAACAACAAAAGGGCCAGAGTGCTGTTTGCAAAATCATGGTCTCATTACTAGGCTCTCATAACAGGGAAGACTTGTTCAATATCACAAGAACAGTGTCAAAGCAATACAGCACGCAAGAAATTCTAATATAGGAGAAAGTAAAGTTCTCAAACTGAAAGATAAAAGTCATTATAGACAAAAGTCATCATAGTTACTAATCTGCAACTGGTTCTATTTTTTTGTATTGACAGATATAAGGGAAAGAGCTCTCTGGTCTGAGGAAAGTGATCTTAAAGGCAGCATCTTACAACAGAGGCAAGAGACTGAAACTGCACACACTACTTCATTACATCTAATCTTTGAGAGCCCCAGGCTGGAAGCTAAGCAAGAGGACAACTCATCTAATGAATAATGAAACATTTAAACATCTAATTGCTACAAGTTGGGAGGTTACCAGCACTTCACTTTACCAGTAATTTCGTAGAAACATTAATGTAGCCCACAAGAATCACCTATTCACTATGAACTTCTAGAAGCAACAGCTCCTCAGCCAAGACCAGAGCAGCATCAAGTGTGAGACAGCACACAGATGCAGAAGGCTTTATGAAGAGTCTTCTTCTAAGGAATACCTAAGTTTGAGGACCCAGATCCATGTTCAAACAGCCATTACTTCACTTACTACAGTAAGTAGTACCCATGGCAAGACTAGCACACAACTTAAGGCAAGCAATTGGAGTTCACTGGGCAGCTGAGACACTCTGAAGAGCTGGAGCCTGCAACTCTGCTAGTCACTGGCAGGCTGCACACTTGGGCCAGTGACTTGCTCTGGGCCTTATTATCCTGACCTTGCAAAAGGGCAGAGCCCACACCTGGAACCTTCTACAGCTCCTGTAGGCACACTGAGGAGGGGCACTATGGAAGAGCTACGCACTGAGACCAGATGGCAACACAATGACAAAGAGAAAATCAAGTTAGAAGCTTAACCACTTTCTAATCAAATCAATCATTAAATGATCAAGGAAATATCTAATTTTAAATGGAATAAAAATATTTTTATTACAAGACAAAAAGAGCAGAGAATTTCATTCAATGCTGTCTGTGCTAGTGCTGAAGAAACCCTCCGCTCACCAACAGCAGATGAGAAGCCTTACCCAGCATCAAGGCACAGCCCTTTAAACACCACAAGAATACAAATAAGCAAACCAGGCATCGCTGCAGAAGAGCTGTTATTCTAGAAGTCAGCTTGTGTTTTTGCTAACAGATCGATGTGTGAGCCACGAAGTAATTGGATGCAATGAAGGTTATAGACAAAATTCAGCAACTCTTCTGCTGCTCAGCAAAAGCGAACAATAAAAAGCAGAAATAGCACTTGAAAATCTTCAGTTAACTGCTATTAGTCAGCATCTAAATGAACAATGACCATTTAAGAGCACTAAAATCAGAAGTACTATGTTCACAAGCAGAGAAAGAAGGGAATCAGAGAGGACTAAAGAATGAGATAAACATGAGAAGACCACTTTGATTTTTAGAAGCTCTCTCAGCCAGTCACTTCTTTATTTTTGATCCAATTACCACTTCTATTCAGCAATGCTGAGAACCTAGGGATGCAGAGAGAGGATATTATCTCTGCAGAAGCAGCATAAGCATTTGAGTTCTTATTAGAATCAGCAAAAAGGAACAGGTTTTTATTCTAAGTCCACACTTGGCACAGCTGCTCTATGCCTGTGACCTGGCAAGAGTCACCTTTCAGCTGCCTAATACCCTCAGTTGCTCATGGCTTTAGATCACAGCTAAGGTTTAAAAGTATTAAAAGCATTTTGTAAAGTTTGACTATT
>JAUBOD010001004.1:2760173-2771354 GCA_032353885.1 Nothura maculosa
TATGCCTACAAAGAGCAGCCTTGCATAGGGAGGAAGAGAAAAGAGGCACTGGCAAATATGTGCACCCATGTTTGCTGGAAGAATTGGGCAAGGAAGATACAAGATATTCCCCCGCTGGGCAGGGAAGACACAAGAAATGCCTTCTGTCCCAGTGAAGCTATCCATGCAACTGTCCATCTGTCCACCCATTTCCCCTTCCATCCCTCCCTAGGTCCCAAGGAGGGATCAAACAGGCTCTGATGTCCCTTCCATCCCTCACTCCAGCTCAAGCAGCTGAGGCAGGTGGAGGAGAAGGGGTGAGCGGAAAGGCCGGGGGAGCTGAAGCCTTGGCCGGCAAAGAGGAGCCCTTGGAGGTGCGAGACCGCAGGGGGGTGTGCGGGCGGAAGGCAGCAGAAGGAGCCCTCCTCTCGCTGTCAGGCGCGGATGCTGCTGGCATATTAAGCGGCCAGCTGAGCTCTTCTCTCCCCTGCACAGAGGGGCTCAATCCTGCCAAACAGGAACTGAGGGAAACAAGGGCAGGGTTATTTCACCAGCTGGGACTCCGCTTCTGGCTCGAACCACAGCCGGCGTTAGCTGGGCTCCTGTGCTGCCTCTCCTGCTCATCCTGGGGAGCACTTTGCCCCAAACAGCTGCAGGCCCAGAGGGTGCAAAGCCCCTCCTGGGAGCCATCCTCTGTGCAGAACCTCCTGGCAGGACAACCCGGAGGTGTCCTGGCTGCCTCTGTGCCACTTTGGAGGCCCTCAGCCCAAGCAGGAAAGTGAAAAATTACAGTAAAGATCTCAGCATTTGGGGGTGCCGGAGATAGGTGACTCTAGTGACGGTTCTACATGTTTCTATATGCAATGGGTTTTTCTAGGCACTCATTAAAGGAAATAATTTTGAAATTTCTCCCAGTCTATGTAGTCTCTCTTTCCTTCCTACACTTTTTTTTCTTCTGATTGACAAATAAAATGGTAGAGAGCTTTATATCCTGTACCTGGCACTCTAGGAGGGTTTCTTAAAGTGCAAAGTCCTTTTCTTTTTTTGTCTAAAATGATTTAGAAGCTGGAAAGGTGAACTGCCTTTTAGACTGCAGGGTTTCCATCAAGGTGCAGCCAGGAATCTAAGCTACCACATTCCCATTTTGCAAAAACAAATGAATTCCTGCTGAAAACAATATTTGGCTTGAAGTTTCGGTTAGGAAAGTCAGCACGTGAGGCTGCAACATCGAACAGCCTCATCAGGAAACGAGGAAAAGGCCTTTTTCTATGTGTCTCATCACCAGCCGTGAGCTCCGCTGGGATTTGGACAGCATACAGCAGTCCGAAGACCTCGTCCCTCATCTCTCCTTTTGCTCTTTTTTTTTATTCAGGTTTTGCTGAAAAATGAGGGCCTGGATTTTCTTCCTGCTATGCCTGGCAGGCAAAGCCCTGGCAGCACCGGTAAGTGCAGGAAGCAATGGGAAAATTCCCATTTCTGATGGGAATTTTCTTTTGCAATGAGTAAAACCGGGAGCCTTATGGCTCACAGTGTTTGCAGAGCTGAGCGTGGTTAGGAACGGGGGATGGCAGGGCCCAGTGTCCTGCTGCCCACCTTGCTGGTGCGCGGCCGGCCTCAGGCCTGTGCTCGCCGCCAGCCGCTCCTCACAGGCCTCTTCCCTGCAGCAGGAGGCCCTGCCGGATGAGACAGAGGTCATCGAGGATCCCACCACAGAGGTAGGTGGCTCTGCCCCATGCCGTGGGCCATGGCGGGTCTCCCCACAGCCCACCAGGACGGTCTCTCCGTCCCTAGCTGGGCCGTGGGGCCGCCCTGCACACAAAGGGGCTAAATATGCACGTGGGCACAAACAGTATTTTGTGGGTATCCTCCCCCAAGCATTGATGTCTGCCAGGGCTGTCCTGCTTCCCGCCACCTCTCCCAAGGCAGCTCGGAGGTGTTGGGGAAGCCCCCAGGCTGCCCGGCCTGGGGAAGGGCCGCTGGGGCCGAGCGCTGCCCCACACTCTCTGCCTTCTCCCGCAGGAGCCCGTGGGGGCCAACCCGGTCCAGGTGGAGGTGGGCGAGTTCGAGGAGCCCACAGAGGACGTGGAGGAGATCGTCGCGGAGAGTAAGTCGCTTCTCTCCCGCTGCAGCCCCTGCTTTCGCCTCCCTGAGGGGAGAGGTGCTTGGGGTAGTCTCCGAGGTGAGGGAGGTGAGGACAGGGCTGGCTCTAACTGTGCTCCCTGTCCTCTCCCAGACCCCTGCCAGAACCACCACTGCAAGCACGGCAAGGTGTGCGAGGTGGACGACAACAACTCGCCCATGTGCGTGTGCCAGGACCCCTCCAGCTGCCCAGCCAGCGCCGGCGTGTTCGAGAAGGTGAGGGGAGAGGCGTGTGATGGACGGGAGCGGGCAGGGACCCCTGCACAAGGCACCGCTGCCTCCAGACAAGGCAGGGGACATGGTGGGATCGGGGTGCCAGGTCCCCATACGGCCAGATCAAAGAGCTGTTGTCCACTTGGTGTCCCTCAAGGGCTGAGCTAGCTGGAAGCTCTCCCTGTTGACCCTCAAACAGGGCTGGTTTTGCTCCCTCTCATGCTGCCTTCTCCCATCCCATCCCTACCACAGGTCTGCGGTACTGACAATAAGACCTACGACTCCTCCTGCCATTTCTTTGCCACCAAGTGCACCTTGGAGGGAACCAAGAAGGGACACAAACTGCACCTGGACTACATCGGGCCTTGCAAATGTAAGTGCAGGCATTCCCTTAGACAAGGGGACTAATCTGAGCTCTTCCTCTTTCAGAGCCATAGCCTAGACCTTGGGAAATATGATAGGCCTCATCCAGGTTTTCCGGGCTGCCCCATGCCCAGACATGCAACTAAGCGAGTCTTCAAGAAGGCTCCGGAACACAACTGATACTCAGACCCAAAGTCACAGAAAGGCCATGGGGATCACTTATTCTCAGGGAACAGGTTTTGAGGAAGGGTGAAGTATGGTCCCAGGGCTGGCTGTTTGCCCTGGTTCCCACTGTCCATGGCTGCCCTATAAGCAGCCCCTGGCAGTGTCCCAACTGTTCCTACCAGGCATCCATCCAGTGTCAGGGACTCTGCACCAGGGAAGGAGGCCAGCAAGTTTTATGAGCCACAGAAATCTCTTCTTATCTTGCATTTGAGCACCCAGCTTGCAACCGTTGTCCTTGATAATGTTCCAAGTCAGCTGAAACAGAAACCCACTTCCAATCACTTCTATCTTTTTTTGAGAACAGAGAGGATTTAAGCTGGGAGTGAGAAAGAAGTAGCTCAAGAAAGACAGTGAAAGTTCAGGCAGGTTCAGGGCTGTGGTGGGAGGGTTCTGGGCCTGTGCATCTGGGTGCTGTGCTGACTGCCATGTGCTGGTTTCAGTCATCCCTGCCTGCCTGGACACAGAGCTGACCGAGTTCCCCCTGCGCATGCGGGACTGGCTCAAGAACGTGCTGATCACCCTGTACGAGCGTGATGAGGACAACAACCTTTTAACTGAGAAGCAGAAGCTCAAGGTGAGGGGCTGAGGTGGGAGGGATCCTGGAAACTCACCCCAACAGACTCCAGCACAAAGAATCACAGAATAGTTAAGGCTAGAAGACACCTCAGGAGACCACTTAGTCCAATTCCCCTGGTGAACACATGTCTACATGCACTTGTGAAGTTTCTTCAGAGAGTGCAATGTCACCCGTTGCACGCACTCCACCAATCCCATTCCTACAGGCTCCCTTCATCCTCCCAGAGAGCTCTCCCTCCCATCCATCCAGGTTGTTACCCCTGAAAACTTCAGGTAAAGCTGCTCCTGGGTTCCCCGCCTAACCCTGGCTGACAAGGTCTTCTTGACATCTCCTATGACAGGTGAAGAAGATCCATGAGAATGAGAAGCGCCTGGAAGCTGGCGACCACACTGTGGAGCTGCTGGCCCGTGACTTTGAGAAGAACTACAACATGTACATCTACCCCGTGCACTGGCAGTTTGGCCAGCTGGACCAGCACCCCATTGATGGGTGAGTGGCTGCAGAGCAGGAGGGGACCCTTTCCTGCCTGAGGACAAAGATGATTCGGTCATGGCAGGAGTTAAGGCAGGCCAGAGACAAGAGAGAGCTGGCTGATGGCAGCGGTGCAGGCAAAGCCTTCTTGAGGGACACCACCTGCACACAGCTGGCTGGCAGCAGGGTGAACCTGCCTGGGGTGGAGGCAGTTTTGACTTCAGTGAAAAGCTCTTCTGCAGAAAGAAGGGATAATTCCAGCCCCAGCTGCTCTCATCATCCCTGGGATGAGTTCCACTCTTCTCAGATTTACATATCCAATGATAGCTCCCTAAAATATCTTACTCCAAAGGCACCGGGATAACTTTGGCAGCTGAGATAGCAGGTGTTGGCTTAGCCATGTGGTGGGGGAGGTTGCCTGAGTGACCACACACCGGTTGCAGCAGCAATGAGGACCTTCAGCTGCTGGCTCTGATGCTATTTGCAGGGACAGATGCCAAAGAAGCCACTAATCCCCAACCTTCACTGCATCCAGAGGGGCACATTGGGATGACACTCGCATAGTGGGGAAGCAGGGAGGGCTTAGACATCCCCAGTGTGGGGCTGCAGCCAGCAGAGCATCTCCTCCTGCGGGGAGGTGGCTACAGAGCAGGCAGTGACGGTGCTGGTTGCTGCGGCAGGTACCTGTCCCACACCGAGCTGGCCCCTCTGCGTGCCCCGCTCATCCCCATGGAGCACTGCACCACCCGCTTCTTCGAGGCCTGCGACCTGGACAACGACAAGTACATCGCCCTGGAGGAGTGGGCCAGCTGCTTCGGCATCAAGGAGAGTAAGTACCTGCCAGCCCCCGGGAGGGCACGGAGGTGGACGAGACACCCCACAACTCCCCGAAGCTCCCAACTGGGTTGAAACGACGCGTTACAGCCATTCCTGGGAAGGGAGGAGCAAAGCAGAATGGGGGGATTGCCAGGGCCACTGGACCCCAGCAGAGTCAAATCCTGCGCTCGTGCCTGTCTCCCAGGCCAAGTCCAGCTCTTAACCTCATTTCTCTCTTCTTTCCACAGAGGACATAGACAAGGATCTCGTGATCTAACGTGCCAGCTCCCCTCTCTGCTGCCAACTTTGTCTTGTTTTAACCTTCCCACTTCCTATGGTTTTTAAACCTCTTCTGTTTCGTTTGGTTTTTCCCTGGGAACAAGGTGCTAATATAGATCTAAACATATATAGTAACGGTGCTAAGAGAAATAACAGTCTTCCTTAATAGCCTAATCTATTACCACTAGATTACTCCTGCGGCTATTTCCACATGCTCCTATCGGCCCTCTCTCTCCAATGTCTTTACAACTGACTGACCCTGTTCCTATCCTAAATACCCACCCTGTCTCCATATCCACTCTTGGATAGACTTCTGCTAAATTCCTACTAACAGCACGTTCTTCAGATGCTTCAGAGTAGGCGCAAAGACATCGCAGCTGATTTGCCACCCCAAGGTACAGACTGCAAGCAAGGCAAGGCAGGCCCCGAGGATGTTGGAAGATTGGGCTTTTGGAGCAGAACGGCTGCTGGTGACGTTGTGGAGAGCTGGATTTCAGCGTGCGGTAGCGAGGATGGAGAGGGGGTGAGACAGGTAGAAGAGAGCCAGAGTGGCAGGATTTGGGGTTACTTTTTCAAAAAAAAAGTTCCCAGGGCTTGAATTTAACAATCATTGGGCACAAGAAAAAAGTCTAGCCAAACAAGTGAGCAGGAGAACGCACAAAAAATCCAACAACTAAAATGAAACACATGCCATCCTGTAAAATCTCCTCTAAGAATAAAGGTTTGAACATGCTATGTGCTTTACCATTACTCCATGATTGTACTGCTGTTGTGTTTTCTGTGCTGCAAAGGGAGATTTGGTGTTGGCACACGTTTCCCCAGGGTGTTCGTGGCTGGCCTTGCTATTGCAATTCTGCTGTAGCTAACACTCCTGGCTTCCTGAAATCCCATTGCCCTTGAGCACTTCCACTTCTCCCTTAGTTGTTCTTCAGTTCCAGCCCTGTTCTCCCAGGGAAGCTGTGTTAGGTTTGGAAGGGACATTTCTGCTCAGAAACAGGCATGCTTGCAATACACACCTTTTAATATTTTTTTCCATTGTGGATTTGGCGGTTTAAGGGATGAGAGGGAGGGAAGGGAGAGGGTATTTGGATTTCCCTTTGTAGAAGGCCCAGATAGGAGTGAAGGGATGGTTGTGTCTTGCAGGCTGAGAAGTTTATTTTTGTTTGTTTTTAACCTCTGAATGTTCCCTGTGTCTTATATTATTAAATTTGTGCCACAATGTGAGCAACCTGATGAGTCTCTGTAATAAAAAAAAGAAATACTGATTTGAAATACTGTCAGTAAACAAGCTTCCAATGTTCCTCTGTTTCTTCCCATTCCAGTGGAGGGGAATCACAAATGAGCCCCACAGAGATGATGCTCCTGCACTGGACTCTAAAATCAGGCCTATCTATAACCTCACAGTCACCAAACAGAATCTTCATCAGGATTATCCACCCCTACAGAGACACTCAATGCATTCAATCCCATCATTGCCACAAGAAAAATGCAAGTCAAGAAGGAAGCTGAGTTCAGTGAGGTGCTTTACATCCAAACCTGAGCCCTGGGGTGCAGAAAGGTGACAGGTCAAGGTCCCTGGATTACTGATATCTCAGGCCAGCACCACTATGCAGGAGTCCAGGAGCTGTGTGATCCTACTGGGCTCTCTTGCCTGGTGGCATCATCAGAGAAGCAGCTTTGTCAGCATAGCAGCTGTAGAGGATATTGAGATAAGTAAGGGCATTGCTGAACAGCTTAGGCTGGACTTTAAGACTTTACAGACTTAATAATATAGATAATAATGGGGAAACTAAGGCAGAGGTTCTGCTGGAAATAAACAGCCACCTCTCCCATATCTCCTTGCAGATATTTACTTGCTGCCTTGCTCTTGACAACATGAATGTAGGTACAGACAAGCATCTGTGTGTGTGGTCAAGGTGGACACAGGCCTGACGGATGGATGGTCCTGCCTGAGGCAGGTTATGGCCATCCATCACATCCCATGTCCAGAGCCTACAGTGGCCTTGGCCCAGACCTGTGCACTGTCTCTAAGGCAAAGGGGAGCTCCCAGCCCACCAGCAGCTCCTCACAGGGGCTGTCATCATCTGGCATGGCAGGACCCATGCATCCCACAACCAGGTGCTTTACCAAGGTGGTCGTATCCCAGTGGGAAAGCTGAAGCCAGGAGAGGCCAGGGAAGGTCACCTGCCAGGTGGAGACAGCAGTGGCCCTGCCTGGGCTCTCCAGAGGGGAGCTTCTCCATGGAGACAGATCAAACCCCTCTTGCACCTCAGGGGCTGCCTTTGCAATCTGCCAGGCCTGGCACAGCCAGCGGGCACTGCTATCCCACTGCTCCCAACGGGGAAAGACCCCGCTCAGACCCACAGACCCAGGGGAGTCCAGCTAGTGCCTCCCACAGGAGCCCTGCTCACCGCTGCCAGGATTGGTTTGGCCAGGAGGGAGCACAGGAAGACAGGCTGGGATGGGAGCGCATGGGCCGCTCTGCACAAACCTGCTTTCCAGTCGCTCCCTCTCCGCCAGAAAGGCCGCCCCGGGCTCCTCCGCCAGGAGCGGCCGCATTCCTGCCAGCCGCGCGCTCCGGCCTCCAGGCAGCCGGCGGGACGGACTCGGGCGAGCAAAAGCTTCCAAACCCTCCTCCATCTCGTGCAAGAAACAGCTTGAAATTACAGCAAGCTCAGCAAAGGCTCCACCAGGAGAAGGGGTTGCTGCTGCTCCGGCAAGCAAAGGGATCTGCTCCAGAGCCTGTCCTGTACGAGGAGATGATATTTAAGTCCTCATAGAGCCCAAAAGAGCCTGCTCAGTATTATTAAAAGCATAGCTGTCCTGGCTTTAATAGAGCATCAAAGCGATCTCCCTAAATTACATCATTAAATTGCAGCTGGGCTTTGCTTAACCCTTAAATCCTCGCAGGCTGAGCAATCAAGTTGCTGGAATTTCACTGCCTTGGGGCAAATGCCGTACATGGGGTTACACCAGGACTTGAGGAATAAGCTGTTCTTTTTAAGCATTCAGGCCTACACCGTCAGCAAGGGTGGAACAGAACAGCCATTTCCCTGTTACAGCCCCAAGTGAGCCTTACTGTGCATGCACAGAAGTAAAAGAAACTTGACTGTACGTTCCAAGTGGAAAATCTCCCTGTGGTTCCTGCTGACTGATGTCACAGTTTGCAAACTTGAAAAAACAAAGATAAAAAAAATAATGGAAAGATTTGGGCCCAAAACCAGACAGACACAAGCAAATCTAACTTGAGTGCTGCAGTGCACTTGCAATGAGCCGAGTTGGTCAATTTTGCTGTTAATTACTCCAGGGAATTCCATCCAGAGCAGTTCAGTGAACTTTTTTTTTTAAACTGCACCAAGCAAAGACGAGGCTGACAGAGTTGTGAAGAGATTAATGTTTTCCTGTTTGTTTTCCTGATACTTATTTTTATAAAAGAAGCCAACAGTAGCATGAATGATGCATAAGGATTTGTGGTTTAAATATTCAAAATGCAGGTCACATTTAGGTGACAAAGGTAACAAGCCGGGATCAGTGGGACATCCCTAGATTGATGCTCCTGCGCCTACTCTGACACCAAACACAGTCTGCAAGATTTAGATCCACCTGGAGATGCATTTCCAGACGGTACCTCTGGAAATCTGCTAGCTGAAAGCCACTCTGCAGGATATGTGGAGCACGGTGTTTAAACCAGATCCACCCCATTAACTAAAATCCTTCATAGAAAGGCCACATCAGTTTAAGCTAGCATGGAATCAATGGAGTTACTGTTCCTGGTGGATAGTATCTCCAGCAGATGCTCAAGTGCAGACCCAGACTTGCTGCTGATGGGGGATCTCCTGTGGTCTGCCTGGGTCCAGCCTGGGATGTCCCTGGTGCTGACTGGGGAACAAGCTTGGATGGTCTCCGTCCCTTTGCCATACTTGGACTGCCTTGACCTGCTGGCGTCTACTGGCATTGCTGCTGTTGAACCTTCTGTGCCAGGTTCTGGGTTGGGATGGTTCCCAACAGGCCACCTCTCCCTGCAGCTGGGATAGGAAGTGCTGAGAGTGGGGCAGAAGGGACCATGGGGACTGTTCCATGACCTGTTGTCCATGTTCCATGTTCAGTTGTCCTGCCTTTGGAGTCAGGGTTCCTAAGGATCAGTTTTAAGTTCATTTTGTTATGTGTATACAGAAGCAGCTAGTGGAGTCTTTGGGTTTAAACCAGGCTTTATACCGTAGAGAGATAAAGCCAATGAAAATAAGAGAGCCTGGAGGAAACATTTTGAGGATGAATTATCTCCTAGGGCCGTTGGACCAGAGGGAGGGTACAAAGCTGACAGACACTTTAGACCATTCTCCAGCCTCAGAGGGATCTCCAGGTTGCAAGGTCAACTTCCTCTCTCCTTTTCGTGCCAACTTCCCTTCCCTCGAGGTTGTGTCAGCCCTGTGGGTTGTGTTGAGGCTATGGTGGAGACTGTCCAGTGGGGGGAGCGACAGGCCAAGGAAAGGAGGGAAGCGGCACCGGAGCAAGGGAAGATGCTCTGGGCAAGACAGTCTGGGAGCGGGAATCTCAGCATGGTGCAAAGTTAGGGATGAGGCATGAGAGCCAGCACAGCCAAACCACAATCCCAGGCAGGATCTCTAGGTCTTGTCTAAAACAGGGAAAATGGATGGCTCTGCTTCCTTGAGTATCTCTCTAATCTTGGGGCTTTGCCTGGAACTTCCAGGCCCAGCCAAAGAAGCCTTAGCCCTCCCAGCTTTGCTGGAGCAAGCAACACATTTTAGTCTTATAATCTAAAGGAAAAAAATGGCTTGTATGACCATGTGCTTTGTGTTCTGCTATCAGTCTGTCCGTCTTAGCCATATCTCCTTTAATTTTTGAACCTGCTGCATAATTTCAACTTGACTCAATGGGACACACTATCTAAAAGACGCTGCATTACGTGAGCAGCATTCATACAGACTGTTAAGGGAGGCTCTGCTCTAATGGCACCCAGGCCAGGCCTGCTTCCCAGATGCTCTGCTTCCAAGGTATTTGGCCTGGAAATCATTGTATAAGGAATTATCCTGTTTCTCCAATGGCCACTGAAAGCTTCAATACTTCATGGGACACCACAGAGCTCATGGCCACTCCTCCAGTTAACCCCACTTCTTTTGAACCTCGGTGCTGTGCATCAGTTTCACTGATTCTTGGGAAATGACTCGCCTCAGGTCTCAACTTTATGTGCATTCCCTACATTTTTCTTAATTTCATATTCCTTTTGATCGCTGCTTCAGTCAGATCCAAGTGACTATATAGGTCTCTTGTTATTTCTTGTTCAAACTCCTTACTGATTGCTTTTATTGCCTGGATCCTGGAGGCTTTGCTGTCATTAGGTAAAGGACTGAAATTCCCAAACAAAGCCTGACCACAGCCCAATGGTGATCGTCTGTGCAGCCACTTGGAAAAGCCTGAGTTGGACACTAGTTGAAAACTAGGATAACGTTTAGGGCAAATATCACTGCATGTTTGGCATGTTACCTTGTCCTGAATCATCTGCTGTTGGCTGCTATTAGAGGCAGGATGCAGGTCAAGACAGACCTTTGGTCTGACCCAGTCCTGCCGCTTTTCTGTACTAATTAAACCTGCGATCGCACAGTGTATGCCTGGGCTTGACTAGTGGGATGCATCCCGCAGAATTCCTGTCGCTTTTCATGGTCATGGTGTCTTTCATGAAATCCTCATCTATCAGATGATCCCTCACCACCTGGGATGCAGCTCCAGGTATTAGCTCCAGTGCAGACTTTCCCTTTAGACACCTTCAAAGGGCTGTTCCCCTGTTCTGGACACTGCCCACCTGCAGTCTGTTTGGTGAGTTTTCACCTTGCTCTGCGGGAACAACTTCCTTTTCCATACAGTGTATGCTGGATGTTGGAGTATTTACCTTCATATGTCTTGTTTTCGCCTCCCTCCTTAGCCCAGCAGCTGGCATCTGATGAACTGCCTGTGGCAGGAAGAAACTTGCTGCAATCATCAGAGTAAATCCGGAGCGCTCTAGTTCAGCTGCTCCTCAGAGGAGCAGATGCCCACATCCCTCACACATTAATCATTACACAAGGTCTGCACAAGTTAACTTCCCCCAGCGATCCTGGCACACA
>JAUBOD010001004.1:2883222-2894032 GCA_032353885.1 Nothura maculosa
GCCCCGCCGGGCCCCGCTCCGCGGCCGCGCCGTCACGTGACCGCGGTCAGCTGACCGCGCTGCCCGGCCGCCGGCCGCCCGCGCCTGCGCACACGGCGCCGTGAAGCCGCGGGCTGGCAGCGCCGCCTGGCGGGAGCCGCGATCCGCCCGCCCCGGCCCAAAGAGCCGCCCCCCGGCCCCAGTCACCGTAGGCGCCCAGAGCAGCAGCCCCGCTCCCCGGTACGAAGATTTATTGCGGACCCGCAGCCAGAGCGCAGGGAGGCGGCGCCCAGGCGGCTGAGCCGGCCAGCGCAGAGCAGAGCCGGGCCGAAGGGGCCGGCCGGGCTCGGGGCACGGCCCACGGGGCTGCCGCGCCGCTGGGAAGGCAGCGGAAGGGCTGGGATGGGCTGTGGGAAGGGCTGGGATGGGCTCTGCAGCGAGGGGGAACGAGGGCAGGTGATGGGATGGGACGGGATGCTGAGCACGGAGATGCCGGGACCGGCCCGGGAGGGAATCCAGCCCCGTGCACCGGGTACCGAAGCCCGTTCCCTGGCACTGATGCCCGTTCCCTGGCACCGATGCCCGTTCCCGGTCAGCAGCCGCCGCAGTGGTGGCTGCTGCCTCCCATCTTGTTCACTGCAATCTACAGCGCTCCTGCTCCTACAGGAAGCCCTGCGTAGCTGGGCAAGGGGCGACTGGAAGCTGGGGATGATCCAGCTGGAAGCTCGGGATGATCCGGCCAGGCTCCTGGCGCGGATGAAGTCAGCAGCGTGGCCGCACAGTGGGCAGCCTCCAAGTCACAAGGGATGCGGGCGGCCTTCCCGGCCAGGCCCTGGGGGCAGGGGGAGTTTCACACACCAGGTGAAGGGATGTCAGAAATAAACAGCCCAGAACGACCCCCTGTGCTTGCGGGGCAGAGGTGGGCACCTCGAGCCGTGTTGTGCAGCCCCCCAACTCCCCCCAGCAGCAAACACTCATTTCAGCCCATTTCCCAGGGCCTTCGTGAAACAGCTTCTTAAAGACCACGGTTGAAACGTTCACCCTTGCTGGTGTTAGGGTTTGACAAGACGAGGTGTCCATGGGGAGGCTTGGCTGCCCCTCATATCCGTGCCCTGGGCGCAGGCCCTTGGAGAGCAGCACGAGTCCTTTGGCCCCTGTGAACAGTCACCTGGGGCTCGTGGGGCTTCAGCTCTTTCTCCTGGTGGTTCTTTCCATGGATGGATCCATCCTCACCGTCAGCGGCTGCTCTCAGCAGGGGTGTCCCCAGACCCGGCCCCATGGGTGCACGGTGGGTGACTTGACTTGTTGAACGATGGCCCGGAGCTGCCGTAGCGGGGCCGGGTCTCCCGTGGGCTCTGCCGCGGCGTGGAGGAGATGGGGCGAGCGTGGGGCGCCCTCGGAGCGCGTGCTGTGCCCTCCAGCCTGCCTGGGGCCGGCACACGAGACCTCTGCCAAAGGCTCCCTCCTTCCTTGTGTCAAGAAATAGGCATTGCTTTTCCCTGGAATGCTTTTGTCTAAAGCTCCCCTGACGGGATTAAGGAAGAATAATGGAAAAGGGGTAAAAAAATAACTGCCCCAGGCCCCTGGGGAAGGCTGGGGGTGTGCTTGAAGGTACCTCTATCCCAGGCAAGGGGTGCTGGTGATGGGATTTGGGGTACAGAGGGATGGCGGGAGGGGGTTCTCTATTCACCAGGTCAAAGAGGGACTTAAAGCAGGGGGAATGGGGGAAACATCCCAGGACCGGCACCTCGGCAGCCCGCCAAAAGCCTCTCCTCTCCCCTCCACATCAGCACCTCGTTTTGGGGAGCAGGAGGAGGGCTCGGCGGGGGCCAAGCAGAGACAGCGGCGGGGAGAGCAGAGCAAGGGCGGGCAGGAGCCGGGGGCCGGGGCGGCGCAGAGCCCCGGCGCTCACTGCGCCTGCAGCGAGAACGCCAGCTTGACGCACGCCAGCTCCTGGCCCTTGCTGCTCACGGCCACGCGCACGCGGTAGTTGCCGTTGGTCATCCAGGAGGGCAGCTCGATGTCGGGCAGCGGGAAGTCACTGGGCGGCAGCGAGTAGGAGCCCTGTGGAGAGAGGGTAGGCGTTAAGCTCAGCCTAGGCCCAAATCCCCTCCCCATCCCCTGGTGCCAAAACGCCAGCACCGAAGGGCGTTCGGGTGCCCGGCACCGCAGGTGAGACCGCGGCCGTGCAGGGAGCGCCCGCGGGGAGCCCGTACCGCTTTGAAGGGGCAGTGGCAGGGGATGCCGTAGGTGAGCAGCGGCTCCGGGCAGGGCGTTCCCGGCGGGATGAGGTCGTCCAGGATGGCGCACACGTCGTCGTAGGTGCAGCTGCCCATCTGGTCGATGCAGGGCAGCTGGATCCAGAGCTCGCCCAGCGCCTTCTCCGCCACCACGACCGCCTGCAAGGGAAGGGCTTGGGAGCGGTGCCCACGGCGGCTCTGCCGCAGCCCAGCCCGGCCCTCCTGCCTGCCCAGCTGCCTGCCCTGCGTTTTGGGGCTGAAGCGGGGGTGCTGCAGGGGTTGGTGAGGGCAGGTTGGCACCAGCACCCTGGGCTTGGATGCAGCCTGTTTGCAAGGTGACAAGCTGGTTCTCAGCAGGAGAAAATGCAGCACGAAGCAGCACGGGAGACCTCCCCGAGGGCTGCATGGCTCAGTGGAAAATAAATTTCCCCTCCCCTGTTCTCAGAAATTATGTGGTTTTCTCCAGACTCCACACGGCGCCGAGCAAGAGCAGCAGCTCCCACCTCCAGTCCCACCACCACACCCAGGTGAACCTGCTGGAACCAACCACCCTGTCCCGATAGCATCCACCTCAGCACCCTGTGGAGCACAGGGATGGGAATGGGCAGGATCCCAACCCCTCTCCTTGTGATCCAAGGGGGAAGCTGCGCTCCGGCTGCAACCCCGCATTTCTGGGACCATCACATGCCTCCGCATACCGGCTGCCTCCTTCCCCTTCCCTCCTTTGGTTCCTCTCTCCAACAGGTTTCTCTTCCCATCCTCCAGTCTTGGCAGGATCACTGGCCTTGCACTTGTATCTCCTCCCAGCTCCCCGTGGGCTCTCCTCCCTGTCCCACAGGCCCCTTCCCAATCTCCCAGCCAAGAGATGATTCCTCATGCAGCCAAGCCAGCCTCGTTCCAGAATTGCCCATCCTGCCACCCGCCCGTGCCGGCGTCTCCCCGCCTGGCCGCGTTCCCACCGGGACACTCCCCACGGCCCCAGCCCGCGTTGCTCAAGTGTCCCGGCGCGGCTTGGCCGCGGGCCCCGGCGCGCTGCAGCGGGACGTGTTGGATCCCATTGGAGCTGCGTATGCAGAGCAGGGCTGGATGTGCCCTGGGAGCCGGGCTTAGGAACCCCCGCGACTCCACGCGCGCAGTTCCCTCCTCCCCGTGCCCCATTGCATCCCAAGGGTCCTTGGCACGTACCTTCAGCGGGGAGGCCAGGGCCTCGGTGCCGGTCACAGCAGCGCTGATCCGCAGGTTCCCCGGGATGGTGATGGGGTCCGGCGCCACCGAGAGGCTCTGGAGCACCACGGGATCCTTCCCATCACCGCAGTTCTCCCAGGAAAAGCCTCCAACCTGCGGCACCAAGGGACAGGGCTCAGAGAAGTTTCCCTGGGGCTGTGGCCCTGTGTCCCCAAGTGCTGTGACTGGGATGGACCTCAGGCGGTGCTCACAGCTGCAGAGACCCTGAGCCCACACCTAGTGCCACGCAGGGCTGCTCGCAGACACAGCCCGAAGGAGCCTCAGCCGGAGAGCTGCTTCCTCTGCCTATAAACCTGCAGTTCGCCAGGCCTAAAGGCACTTCAGAAACTTTTCTCCAGAAAAATACTGGTAATAACACCCCCCCCAACACAGCTTCTGCACTGAGCTGGAACCAGCCTAAAATGAAGAGCTCCCTACGGGCAGAAATAACCAGCCCGGCCTGTTCACTCGGTGCCGTGGTGTGACGGCTCCTGCCGCGTGACTTTGTGCGGGAGCCGCGCTCGTGCTTTGCACTTCAAACCCTGCCCACCATTTCCATGGTGCCTGCCGCCGAGCCAGCCTGACTCAGTGCGGTCGGGACCGCCGCTGCCCAGACACCTCCGAGCTCCGCGGCTCCACCAGCCTAATGACTGTCTGGATGAGCCTGGAAAACACCCTTGCCCTGTGGGAGAATGGAGACCCACGCACTTGTGGGCATTGCTCAGCTGAGGTGAGCCATGGGAGCTCTTCCAGGGCTGGGAAACAGCCCAGGGCTGGTGGCCCAGAAACATCAGTGCCTGGCCCCGGGGAAGCCTCTCTTTCACAAACCTCATGGCCAGGTGGAAGCAGCTAAAGCAGAAATTATATTTAAAGCACCTAAAGCAGAACTGAAATGCGGTGCCGAGCACCGGGACGGCCACCCCTGAACCCACATCAATTTGGCACGTCTTGCAGTGAGAGCTCCTGCACTTCCCAGCCAGGCACCAGCCTAATTGCAGGTATTTCCCCACAGGGAGCCCGGATGAGCCCAGAGGGAGCTGGGGGGTGCCCACCTGAGCAGGTCTGTCCGGAGCACCGTGCCAGGGCTCTCCCTGCCCGCCCCAGCTTGGAGCCAGACTGCAGCCTGGGGCTCAGGCTGGGCCAGCCAGGGCTCTATTCCCTGGTGCAGCCCCAAAACCCAGCGGGCAAGAACATGCCAGGGTGCCGGCTCCTCGCCACCCTGCCCGGGGCCTTGCCCAGGCCCCGTGTTTTGCAAGGGCAGGGGAGCCTGGTCCGAGCAGCCGTCCATGCACTGGAGCACGTACTGCCCTCCACCTCCCCTAGCAGCCTCCCCGTCCCTTGCTTGGAAGCAAAGGGACACTCCAAGCTAGCCAAAGTCCAGCAGAACTCCCATGTTCCCAAAGCGGCCAGGCTGCTTTCCGTGCGTCCCCAAACGGGAGTGCGTTGATTCAGCTGAGCCAACGCTGCAGGTGGGAGCAAGGCGGGGGTGTGAGCTGCTGAGCTGGAAAACACCGAGCGCAGGAGCAAAATCAGCCCTGCTGAGGTGCAGCACAGGTGGCTCAGCCGAGCTCCACGGGGCCGGCCAGGTATCCTGTGCCAAATGCTCCATCCGAGCCAAAATCCCTCTGTGGGGATTCCGGAGCAAGACTCAACTCCAGAGGCACCTCCCGTCCCAGTGCCGTTACCCCAGCGCCCGCCGAGCCCCCCAGCATCCCTGCGCCCACGGAACCAGAGGGATCCTCCTACCGTCCTCAGCTTCCTGGCGCCGCTGCGCTCCACGACGAGCGGCGGGCGGCCGGGCCCGGCGAGCACAGCTGGGCACAGCTGCAGGGCGCAGAGCGCCAGCAGCGCCGCTCGCATGGCGGCCGAGCGAGCGCGGCGGGACGCGGAGGCCGAGCGCGAGGCCGAGCGCAGCCCACACGGAGCTGCCTGGCGCGTGCGGGGCCCACGGGGCGCCCACTCGCTGCGTGCGCCGCGGCCGAGGCCCAGGACGTGCTGCGCTGCTGGATGCACCCTGCTAAATGCACCCTGCTAGCTCCTCGCCCGGCCCACCCGCCACTCTCCTCCCTCCGCCTGCATTTGCTCAGAGATTTTTCCCTTCCCCCTTTTTCCACCCCCTCAAACGCCTCCCTCCTCCAAGCTCAGGACTGGAGCGGCCAGGGAGCTGGGACGGGAAGCGGCGTCTTCCCAAACGGCTGGGCCTGCCCTCTGCCAGCATGGCAGGGCTCCCAGGAAAGGGAGGCCGGAGCGGGATGCCCGGCCTCGGCCCTGCGCCAGCCTGCCCGGCCGCTCCAGCGCCTGTCCCTGTCGGGCACACGCTTGTCCCGCACACGAGGCTGCGGCACACATAGGGTCTGCAAAAAGGGCAAGCAGGAGCAGCCGGGGATCCCAAGGCCAGCCAGCCTCACCTCAGCCCATTGGAAAAGCGACGGAGCAGCTCACCCTCGGGACTATTTCCAAGCACATGAAGGACAAGAAGGCAATCGGGAGTATTCAGTAGGATTCACTAAGGGGAAATCATGCGTAGCCAACCCCATAGCCTCCCATGAGGGCATGACTGGTAGGGTAGAGGAGAGCAGTGGGTGTTGTCTACCTTGTCTACCTTGACTTCAGCATGGCATTCAATACTGGCCCCAGTATCTCCATCAGAGGCGAGCTCGGGAAGCGTGGTTTGGGGGAGCAGACACTCCTGAGAACTGGCTGGACGTCAGAGCTGAGACACTTGTGATCAGCAGCACAAAGTCTGGTTGGAGGCCGGTGGCTAGTGGTCTCCCCCGGGGTCAGTATTGGCCCAGTCTTGCTCATCTTGTTGATCAACGACCTGGATGAAGGGACAGAGTGCAAAACTGAGCAAGTTTGCTGACGATACAAAGCCAGGCTGAGCAGCCAACGCTCCTTGGTGCCAGTGTGAGTTTAATGCCTGCAGGAGAAGGCCCCAGTGCAGACCCTCTGAGGAGCAGCTGAGACCTTTGAGCAGGGTTCTCCTGGCGGATCCCAGGGCCTCACCATCCAAAGCAGCACCAGCTCTGCTCTGTCATGCAAAGGGGCCTCAGAGCCACCACACGACGCCCGTTGTATCAAGAATCCCTGTCCCTCATAACGTTGGAGCCAGCGCCAAGCTGCAGCCCCCTCACTCCTATGCCAGCTCGCCCGGGCCCCTGGGCTCGGCTCTATTTTTAACCTCTCATCCTTATTTAGAAGCAAGGAGCAGCAGAGCGGGTTGGGGGCCACCTGGCCCCACAGTGACAACTGCGTCGCCACCAGCCCATGGGGGTTCAAGAGTGAGGAATAAACAGCCCCTTGTGGCGGCCACGGCCGTGCTCTGCCTGGGAGTCATTGCCCAGCACCAGTTTTGCCACTGGAAAATAAAGGAAGGACTGAAGAACTATTAAGACAAATGAACCTGCATCATCTTTTTTTGTTTGAAAAAAACACAGACGGAAGCAGGAGTGATTTGAAACCAAAAGTGGGAGCGCGTATGACCTCTAGCCAGTGCTCCTGAGACACGGGGGACTGCCCTAGGTGCAACCAAAGAAGTCAGCGGCTTTTCCTCTTGGGCTCCAGCACACGTAAGATCCTCTCCAGTGCAAATGACTTGCTGTGTTATCTTGCTATCTTACGCCATGCAAAGCCCAAGTCACGAGGCTGGGGCCTCCTCGCAGATCTGGCATTTGATTTGCATTGAAGAGAGCCAGCAAAGATCAAGGACAATGTTAATCACTTCTTCATGTTCTTTACAAAAACAAATGACTGCAAACGATATGATATGGCCACAAAGCTCAACCACGGACTACCCTCCCCACCGCCAGTCTGGGCTGGGTCCAGCCTGAGCCCTTGCAGAGGCCTCCTTGGCCAGGGGGTTGCATCACTGCAGGTTGGGCTAGCCAAAAACCTTCCAGAAAAGTCTTTTTTTCCTTCCCCCCATCCTTTTTTTATTTTGATTTTTTTTAAAGGCAGAAGAGAAAGATTGAGCCCATCAAGTACCTGCTTCCTGCAATAAGCTGTATTTTCCTCTGGTGAAATTCACCCCCTGAGAATGGTTTCGGGTATAGATTTTAACCTCTCCTGCAGGGATTGAGCACCCCAGACACGCCTGGAGCAGCACGAGGTGCAACAAGCCCAAAGCCATTGCAGTAATTTGGGTCTCCCACTTCAAAAGTTACATGAGGCTTGGGCTGAGTGTCACGTTAGCGCAAAGCAGGTGATAAGAGCAGGAGCCTCGTGGACTTGCAGGGCACAATCACCACAACTGGCTTGGCCATGCACAGACACCCGTGTCCTGCTGGAGACTCCCACCGCACCCCGACCAGTCCTCACCAGCTAAAAACAGAGAGAGGGCCAAGACACTTCAGCAGCTTGTGCAAATACTTCTCTTATCCATAAGCTTTGGCAAACACTTTAAATGAACACTACTGCAAAATGACTCCACATCACGCGGCTGTTATCCCGTTTATAGCAATTCGGCCATGGAGGAGATAAACCTTCCTCCGATTACATTTCCAAGGCAAAACCCTTGTGATATCTCCAGCCACTGAGGTCCCTGGGGACCCGGGGGAGTGGTGATAACCACCTAAACGTCTCACCGTCCCAAAATCCCTGACCAGCCGGTGTTATCAGCCCCAAGGCTGGGGCACAGCGGGCGCCTGTGAGGCCAGGGCAGCTCCGCTCCTGCGGGCAGAGCCGCCCCGGTGCTCCCGGCCTTCTCGCCGCTCACAGCGGCTCCTGCTGAGGGGGAAAGGAGGGTGGGAAGGTGACATCTGTGCAGCAAGGACACGGAATGTGAACAAATCATCCCTCCACTCCTGGACATGCAGGTGCTCGATAACACCCTCAAGGACACCCCTAAATCATCCCCCCACTCCTGGACACACATCAAAGGACATCTTAACTCATTCTCCCACTTTTGGACTGATTGGAAGATCCACGCTTGGGAATTCCTGAAAGTAACAAGTGTTAGAACAAAGAACAGCCAATCCCGAAAAGACAAAACAGCATCGGAGGGGGGAGGTTTAATGATCTCATAACCCCACTTTAAAATGTATAAAAAGCTCTCGCACGAATGCCTCAGGGTCCCTGGCAAGACCCCCACCTAGGGTGAGCCTTGGACCCCGGCTAGCTGGTAATAAAATATCTCGCTTACTTGGGTCTCTCTCTGTCCGTCCGAGGTACGAGGGGCGGACCTAACAGGAGGGCGGGAAGGTGACATCTGTGCAGCAAGGACACACTCTGCACAGCCCACACAGAAAGGGCTTGAGAAATGGAGGGATTGATAAAATAAAGCAAAATTAAGATCCCTCTGGGGTGTCAGGGACCAACAGCTCCAGCAGACAGCTGCACGTATGAAGCCATGGGCTGCAGGAAGGACGTAACCGCATGTGGTGCCACCTCTCCTCCAAAATTGGTAGTTTTTAGAAACATTTTTTTTTCCCTCTGACAGAGGCCCAGGAGCCAGCAGCACTCGGGAGAGGGGAGGCTCCTGCAGGGCTCCCCAGGGCCCTGCTAAGAGCAGAAGTCACCACGAGCACCAGTGTTCACAAGCACAATCCATGTGCCAGACACCACGTCAGCTGGACACACAATCAGATCCTGTGCACAGCTGCAGCCCAGCACATGCACGTTCATCCCAGGAACACGTGTGGGCTCCTGCGCTTGCACACACAGGCCTCCAGCCTTGGAAATCTGCACCAGGATTTTGGGTTAACCCTGGAGAGGTGGAGAGCAGCTCCTTGCACTCACCAGCCTTTATCCATCGGAGGATCTCCCAAGCCTGGCAAACAAGTCCGCTCATTCTGGGAAGGAGACTTGCCGCTGAATACAATATCAAAGGTGATAAGTGCTGAGATGCTCTCAAGTGTCTGAAGCGGCAAGGCGAGTGCCAGGAAGCAGGCATGACTCACAGCCCTTCACCCAATGCCCAACCCACAAGGGCACAACTGGTCCCACCAGTCCCTGGGGAGTCCCCACAACCCAGCGCTGCTCCCTGCTTTAACCACCCTCACACCCAGTGCCATTTCACAAGTGCCCCAGGGAGCAGGGCTGCCCTTCACAGGTGGGACACGGCCAGCCTCATCCCGGGAAAACACCTCCACCTGCACCGAGGCTCCTTGGCTGCCTCCCAAGGGGTTATTTGGGAAAATGTCAAAATAGGAACTTGTTGAGAAAAACTGGCAATGTGTCCGTGAGGGCAGGGCCTCGTGACCAGGTTGAAACGCTCTTACTTCAGTGGTGCCATATGGGAAAACTGGATTTTTTTCATGTGGAAATACGTTTTCATTTAGAAACATAATTACTTCACACTGTCAAAATGGCATCATCAGAACTGAAGTTCAAAGGAACCTGCCTCCCCTCCTAATTTTCAGTCAGGGCACTTTCATATTCCCGTGTTTCCCTCTCTTTTCACAACCTGTTTCTGAAACACAGGATTTCCTCCTGGAATTGGAACCCTGCTTCCAGATCCAGCATTCACAGAGTCACAGAATCACAATGGTTGAAAAGACCTTCCAGATCATCGAGTCCAACTGTTCCAACATTCATGATATGGAGCTTAGGGCCGTTCACTGGGGCACCCTCTGCCCAGGGGGGGCACCTTGAACAGGGTACCCTGGGTCACTGCAGGATGGGGTTGATGCCCCCTGGGGCAGGAGACTCATGGTTGGGGACCCCAGTGCAGGGAGTCACGGGTCAGTGTCCCAGGTCAGGGGTGCATCCTGGTCAGGGGGTGCATCCTGCTGCACAGCACCTGCTCACAGCCCATGCGGCCAGGGCAGGAGTCCTGGTGCACAGCATGGACTCACAGCCGGTGCAGGGATCGGGTTGGTGCAGAGCACTCACAGCCGGTGTATCCGAGTGCAGGGATCCCGGATGGGTGCAGCTCGATGCAGTGCACTCCCAGATGCTGCATGCAAGTGCAGGGAGCCCCGGGTCAGAGCAGCTTGGTGCAGAGCATCCACAGCCGGTGTATCTGAGTGCAGGGAGTCCAGGTCAGTGCAAAGCCGGTGTATTTGAGCACAGGGAGTCCCGAACTGGTGCAGCTCGGTGCAGAGCACTCACAGCCGGTGTATCCAAGTGCAGGGGATCCATGTCTGTTCAGAGCACTCACAGACGGTGCATCCAAGTGCAGGGAATCCGTGTCGGTGGCAGAGCACCCACAGCCGGTGTATCCGAGTGCACGGAACCCAGGTCGGTGCAGAGCACCCACAGCCGGTGTATCCGAGTGCAGGGAGTCCGAGTTGGTGCAGCTCAGTGCAGAGCACCCACAGCCGCTGTATCCAAGTGCAGGGATCCCAGCTCAGAGCAGAGCACCCACAGCCAGTGTATCCAAGTGCAGGGATCCCAGCTCAGTGCAGAGCACCCACAGCCGCTGTATC
>JAUBOD010001004.1:2932792-2946583 GCA_032353885.1 Nothura maculosa
TTGGAAGCCTTCCCAAATGGAAGAGCTGGTTTGCAGCCAGGCTGGCCAGAGCAGTGTCCATGGACAGGCAGGGCTCTTGCCCAGACCCTGCTCCGAGCAGTGCGGGAGCTGCATTTCCTCCATCAGCTCCCTTGTTCCCGAGGGTTCCTCTTTTCCCTGATCTTTCCCAACACACCAGCTCCTGTGGTGTTGCGATGTGGCTCTTTCCTATATGCTCTCAGCAGCCAGCCCTTGATTTGGGCTGAGAAGAAAAGATGCTCCAGGCAAAGTTGAGGATTTGGATGCGGCTCTTCCCCCTTTGAAATGCAGATGCCACATGAGGTCTGCATTAGTGCTTTCTTTCCATTCCCATCCCAGTGCCTTGCAGTGCTGCTTCCTAAAACCAGCTTTGCCTTCGTAACTCTGCAGTATTTTCTTGTAACCCTGGAATATTTTTCCTTGACTGGCCTCTGCGAAGGAAAAAGGGGTTGTGACATTTTACTGCTTTCCAGTAAAACAACCAAAAATTGGGAAAAAAGCCCGCAGCGTCGCTGACGGTTGCTGGGTTCCTTCTGAGGAGGAGAGATGCCGGGGGACCTGCTGCCTCATCATGGGAAAGCGATGCCGTCGGCATGCGGACGTTCACTTTGGCTCCGTGCATTCCCGGCAGGGAGGAGGCTTCCTGGGAACGGCGTCCTCGGCGTAAGGAAAATCCCACCCTGCGCAAGGGCTGAGCAGAGGCGTCTGCTGCGGCCGGAGCCTCGCGGGATGGGGGAGCGCGGGGACGGCGCAGTTGCCAGCAGGGATCTGTGGCCGTGGCCAGGACCTTCCTCCGGGGATCCTGTTTGGGGCTTCCTTGAAATTCCAGAGCAGTGATGTGTGCGGGGAGGACTTAATCTTGGGCTTAATCCAAGCCCAGCAGAAACAAAGGGCTTCCTCAACAAGCTCCCTTTACTGGTCTTGTCCTTTCCTGATGGCAGCTTCTCCTTTTGCACCACCCCTTGCTGCCTTCCTCAGTAGGTGTCTCCAGGGAAGGTCCCGTGACTGTGTCCAAGGAACCCTGAGGAGCCAGCCCCTCTGCTTTGACCTGGGGGGTCCCTGCACAGCAAGAAGTGGCACCCGTAGGTGGTGGCAGATGGCACCTGAGCCACAACACAGCTATTTAAATATGAAACCATTTAGAGCACTGCCCTGGGGTCTCCCCTGCCCACTCGCTCTGTCATTCTCTCCTTTTGCTGACTTGTCATAAAAATGTCCTGCCCTAAAGCCACTGTGTTCCACTGGCAGCCAGGTCCCTGCCCACGGGCACCTGAAATGTGGAGCTGCCAGTGGCAACCACAGCGTCTCGCAGCCCCTTTTTGGGTCCGCTTGAGGGTTTTCCGTGTGCATCCCCAAAGAGCATCCTGTGACCCCAGGGGAGTCACCCAGGTGGATTAAGGGAAAGGAAGAAAACAGCAACCAGCTGCTAGACTGATAGACAGCGCAGGCAGACACCCGGGCATGGAGGAGCAGCGGCGCTGCTTGAGGCCGTGCTCCCGGCAGCGCCCTAATGAGTGTGACGGGTTAATTAGCCCTGGCTCTGAGCTGATCGGCGCCTGGCGCTGCCCCTGCCCGGCTTCCCGTGGCCCCTCGCAGCACGGTCTGCACTAGCCACGTGCATCTGTGTGTGAGCGGGACTGTGGAATACCCCGAGGCTGCCTTAGGAACCGCTGGCTCACTGAAGGAGAAGTGTTTTCGGGTAGTAGTTGGTTGTTTGTTTGGAGCCTGTGTGCAATTGTGCTTTCTGTGCATTTGTATTAGTAGTTAGAAACTTGCCTATCTCTCTCATCTCCTAGTTGCTTTTAATTAAATGTAAGATTTTTGTTGCAAATCTTGAATTTTCAAAGGCAGAACTTTAAGAGAAAGAGAACACATAGATGCCAGGGCTGGAAGGGACCTTCCAGTGACCCACTCTGTGTTCCTGTCCCAAGTGGTAGCTCTGTCCTAGCAGTCCCTTACAGAAATGGAGCTGCTTTTCATCCGTACCTCTGCCTTGCTCACTGTGCCCAGCTGGCTCCACTGTGGGCTCAGAAAATTGCGGAAATCCTCCTTTTTTGCTGTGTCTTGTTTGCCAGTCATTTCACGTCTTATCTGTCCTTGTGTCAGCTGGGGGTAATTCACTTCCTCCTCGCAGCTGCTGCTCTTGACGTATCTGGAAACTGCTCCTGTGTCCCCATCTCTACCATGTCCCCTTCGGGCAGGGCCACCACTCGGTGAACCCTCCTGTCATCCTGCTCCGTGCCCACCGTTCTCCCTTCCACCAATGTGCGCCCATCTGCAGACCTAGTGCCTAAATCCGGGTGTAGCGGAGACCACAGCTCGCCCTGGGGTGGCCCTTGGGTAGAGAGGTGCATGGTTAAAACTATGCGAATTGGGGTTACCGCAGGCCAGAGGCTTTGGGTGAAGCTGCAGGGACGCGAGGCTCTACCATGAGCTCTGCAGACGGGTAGTGGGGCGAGGGCCCACGTCGTGCGTCAGGCGGCGCCGCGCTGCGTCACCCCGTGACGTGCAGCGGGAGCGACGCGCGGGGGGCCCCGGGGCCGTGTGACCCCTCAGCTGTGCCCGAGGGGGTGCCTGGGGAGCCCGGGGGGGGTCCTGGGCCCCAAGCGCCCGCCCCACTGCCACGCTCGCAGAAACCGCTGCTGCCGCCTCAGCTTCCTGCCCGCTGTGCACCAGAAATAGCCTTTTCACAGCCCACCTCATAGCGGCTGTGAAGATCCAGCAGCTCTCGCTGTTTTGGCCACCGTTGTCACCTCGATGGTGCGAGACGCCCCTGTGCAGGAATGGGGCTTGGGGGCATCCTAAGAGCCGCAGGGACGTGAGAGGTGATGCGGGATGTGGCTCGAGCCTGTGGCAGCACGAGGGCTGCTCCCGGGACGAGGACGTGTCCCTGTGCGGTTGTGCGCAATTATCCGCTGGTGAGGGCAGCGTTAATTGCCGCCCCGGCTGCGGCTCCTGCCAGGTGGCAGCTGTCATCTGGAAAGTCCCTGGTTCTCCCTGGCAGGCTGGTTTTGTAAACAGGACTCGGGGATCCTAGGCTGGGCCGAGCTGCTCGTGATGGGAGCGCTGGGGTGAGGTCGGGAGGTTTCGGGAATGAGTGGGAATGAGTGTCCCCTTGTTCCGTGGTGACTCTGCTCAGCACTCCCAGCACGGTGCAAACCAGTGCCTGGGAAATGTCCATAGGAGGTTCAGTCCCGCTCACCAACCATCCTCCCCAGGCCCCGGCATCGCCAGGATTGCTGTGTCTGTTGGTGCTTTGGGGCTTGTTTTGAGTTTCTGGTAAATTAGGCAGCTGCTTTATCAGCCCCGAGGGAAGGGCGCAGCTCAGCAAGCCTGCTCGGCTGTGCCCAGGTGAGACCTTAGCATGAAGGAGGCCTTGGAGACCTTCATGTGCAAGGAATGGAAGGAAACGCCTATTCTGCACCGTGCGGGTTGTTTCCTTCCTCGCCCCATGCTCTTGGCCAGGTGTTTGCTGGTGTCTCTGGTTAATTTGGCCTGGCCTGGCTGCTGGTGGGCTCATCCCATGGACCTGCTGGCGAAGCTGCTCCCTTCCTTTCCTGGGAATGTGTGAGGAGCTCCTGATGGGGCTTCCTCGGCCTGAGCCGGTGCCGGGAGCTCCTGGGTCCATCGATCTCATCGCCCGCCCGGCCTTTCTGCTCCCCACACGCTGTGGAGTCTGTTTCTCATTTAAAAGCTGACGTGTCTTTGTCTCGTAGAACCAGGGGAGGGATTTGGTTGATTCTGAGTTTAGCCTTCTGAGGTTTTTTTTCCCTCTGTTGACAAATATTTATGGAAACTCTTTCTTGGTAGAGGAGCTTTTTGGTAAGATGTGGGCAGTTTGGGTGTGTGGGTTGCATTTGGTGGTTGTTTGCCCTGACATATGGCAAGATATTGTAAAACAGGGAAGTAACGTTCTTTCATTTCAATCACTTTCAGCTTTAAAAGCGGGGGGAGCCTCCGGAGGAAAACAAAAGCCCAAACATCCCAGATCTGTTTGGCAGAGCCTCTTGACTATAACTCCCCAAACTTAGAAAGAACCAGTTGCTTTTGATCATCCGTCCACATGCAGGAAATCCCTGGGGTTCGTGGGGAGAGCAAAAGGGGTGTGAGCCCAGCAGGTAGTTGCCCGTGGTGAGATGTCCTGCCCTGGTCATCCCATGGATGCTGCTGCCATCCCTGCTGCTCCCAGGGCTGTCCATTCCCATGGAGGTTAAGGCTTTTGTAGCTGTAGAGAGCAGCTCTCCTATACGAGCCCTTCACAAAGGTTTGTGCGCCCAAGATGTCTCGTTCCTGGTAGAGCCATCCCCATTGCTGGTGGATGACTCTGCAGTAACGGAGCGGGCACCTCTGGCTTGAGCTGGTGGGTCTTGTCCCTGTGGGGACAGCTCCTTGAGGGGAATTCCTGTGCCTCATGGGGGCAGCAGCCGTCCCCGATGGGGTTTGTGGTGATGCGTCCTCGCGTGATGTTTCTCGTGGGCCTGAGTCACCCTGGCACGTTCACCCAGGCAAGGCAGACCTGAGGGGAAGCCAGAGAGGGAAGAGCCTCGGCCTGGTGCAGCCTCTGCGGGAGCCAGGCCCACGACGCTCCGGAGGGGCCTGCGGCGCCGGCCGGGACCAGCGGAGGTGACTCTGTGTTTTGTTGCCTTGCAGGGATGTCTGGTTGGGAGGCAGGCGATTAAGCGGCAGACATGGAAGGGAGAGGACCCTACCGCATCTATGATCCTGGTGGGGGGATGGAGGAAAAAGGATCTGTGACTTTTGAGCAGCTGGTGGAGGAGAACACCCGGCTGAAGGAGAAGATGCAGGGGATAAAGTCCATAGGTAACGGCAGCACGGGCGGAGGATGGGGGTTGCCTATGGGGAGCCCCAGCCCTTCCTTTGACAACCTCCATGTGGCAGCCCAGCCTGCGTTCAAGGAGCACAACTGTTTGTCCTGCCCTGTTTGCTAAGAAGGCTGACAAGAAGCCAAGGGTCTTAATAGAAAGGCAGTAGCAGAGCAAAGCTCTCACCCGCCTGGGAGCTCAAGCAGAGTTTCTGGGCTTTTTCATGGCAGGGGGGCATTGCTTGCATATTTGTGGATGAACTGAGGGTTTTTGCTCAGTTCCTGGGGTGCCTTGCACCCTGACGCATGGCTGGGAAAAAGGGGAGCAATGGAGTGGTGGGAGCTCCCCTGCATCCCTGGCTGTGCCGGTGCCGGGATGCTGCGGATGAGCAGGGCCGCCCTCCTCCTGCCTCGCGGCCTCCCTCCGCCCGCCTCTGTTTTTGCTTTTGGTCTCGTGACCCAGTTTCTGGTTTCGAGTCCTACTTCTGCAACTGAATTTCCACTCGTCTTGTGATTCCCGGCGTGGGGACCGTGCCCTTACCTGTGGTGGGAGCTGCCTCGCCTGGGAGCAGGCACAAGGGCTGGGGAGAGGGTTGGATTGCGGTGCTGGAGCCCACAGCTTAGGGGCTGGACCCCCTCATGAGCTGGGCTTAAACCCAGCTCTCCTGGAGAGAGGAGACTTGAGGGATGCAGCGCTGCAGCTCTCAGCTGTAACCTGCCTTCCTTGTGTTGGTGTGGGGCGCTTTGCAGCCGTAGGAGTAGCTCAGCTGTGAGATTTGATCAGGAAGAGCTATTTTTAGATGAAAAAGGAAAACCAAAACAAAGCAGAAATGATCTGGGCCCTTCTGCTCCTCCTACCTGCAGGCAGAGGGGATTGGTACTGATGTGGCTGCCCCAGGGTAGGCGCTTGGAAGGGAAGGTGAGCTCAGGTGAACACGAACATCTTTTTGTTGCCCACAACAGGAGAGCTGCTGGAAGAGTCCCAAGTGGAGGCATCCAAGCTGCGGCAGAAGGTGGAGGATCTTGTGAGACACAAGGAAATGCTGATGGCGTCATCATCTTTGGACAAAATGGTGGAAATGGGAGGTAGGAGATGGGAGGACTGCCCAGGCCGCCTGCACAGCTCCATCCTGAGCTGGGGGAAGGGAGAAGGTGCAGCAGCAGGTCTGGAAGGAGGTGCTTGTTGGCTCCTTTCAGGGTTGCTTGCTTCTCAAAACAGCCAGACTTGGCTTCCTTTGCATCTCCTACAACAACTTCACTCATTTTCTTTGCCTGTGCACAAGTCTCCTGCGTTGCCAGAAATGCACATTGAATTCCCACACGTGGGACATGTTCCTTGGAAAGTGGCAGTGAGGAGGGTGCAAACAGCTCCAGATGTGACAGGTGCCCTCCCAGCCGGCTCCCAGTGGTCTAGGCTTTCCTGTAGCCTCCGGAGCAGCTGCAAAGGTGCTCCCGGGGCTTGGGAATGACCAGACACAGCTTTATGGGCAGGACATGGTTCCTAAACCACCAGTTCATGCCTAGTGGAAACAGGAAGGCAAAGCCACACGGGTGTAATGGGAACAAGGGATCATCCTGCCACAATGCAGAATTTCCTAGCATCTCACCCAGCTCCTCAGCAGTGAGCTCAGTCTCACAGGGCGATGAGCTGGGGCATTGCTTATCTTTAGCAAGGAAGGCAGAGGTAGCTGCAGACTGAGCGCTTTGCTCTGTCACGGTCAGTGTTGCAGGCCTGGGTGTTTCAGGGCAGTCTGCAGTCTTCTCTGCTCACAGGAGCCTGTTTAATAAACGTGAGCTCAGTCGGAACCGACTGGGGAGCTGGTGGGCAGAGCTCCTGCACCTGAATCTGTCACTGTTTATTTGAGGCTACCTAAAGCAAAGCAGCTCTGCAGGGTGGTGTGAAGTGGCAGCGGTGCCATTGGTTTAACTTGCAAGGGAGGGTCTGACAGGCAGGGCCCAGCCATGGCAGCAGCTCCCGGTGTCCACTGGCCTCGGCAAAAAGGGACAAGATTCAGCCCCGTGTGCTCTTCTTTGTCCCTGGACTGCTTTGCTCTGCACGTGCCAGTCTGCAGCTGGTTGGGTTGAGAAGGATCCATGTGCACTGTGTGTCCTGCTGCCAGGGAGTGTGGTTTTCCCCATGCTAGACATGGAGAGGACGGGCACAAGCCACCAACAACATCCAGTGAAAGGTACTGCTGCCACTGTCCCATGCGGTCATATCAGCCCATCCCTCTCCTGGAGGGAAGCAAGCTGGGAGCTGGAGAAGAAACCATGTGTGTGTCTGACCTCATGCCTGGTCTCTGCGTCCCTGTGCGGGAGGGGAGAGGACCTGCTCTCCCAAACGCTTACGGCTGCGTCCTTCTCCCTTCCACAGCCGGCGGCCCTGATCCCAGCGCCATCCTCACCGCTCCGGGCAGTGCCCAGAAGCAGCTGAACGCAGAAGTGCGGAAGTCTCCTCTGAGTGTAAGTCTGGTGAAAACCAAGTGCTTGCTCTGAGAGAACCCGGGGGAGAGCCAGGCTGGCTGGTGAAGAGAAAAAGAGATGGTCTCTGGTCTGTAGGAGCAGGAGCAAATGGGCAGGGCTCAGCAGCTTTCCCTGCTGTTTGCTCCTCCTGGGATGGAGACCAAGAGCAGGACCTGCTGCGGTTACTGAGAGCGCTGGGCTCTCCTGAGCTGCCCACGCAGAGATGCTCAAAGCTGAGTTCACTTCCAGAGGGTTGAGGGAGCTCAGGGCAAGGCCACGCTCCTGTCCCGGCTATCCCTGGAGTCTCCCTCCGCACAGAGGAATAGCAGGGCTGCCTTTCCCACGCTGTGGGGAACCTCACCTTGTGCCTCCTGTTGCAGGGGTCCTCGTCGGAGTTTGAGATTGTTCCTGCCGAAGCACAGGGCTTTTTGCAGGAGAGCGCGAGAACGGTGAGTAACCAGGTGCCTTGGGGAAGCTTGGTTAGGATGCGGGAGGGGAATCAGTCTGGGATGAGTGGGAACGTGTGCCTGGGAGGGAAGGAGCTGAGTTGTACCTTGGGAGCAGAGCCCTCATCAGGCTGCATGGGGAAGCTTGAGTCAAAGGGGGCATTTGGGCTGTTCTCTGTGCCCCTTCAAGCTCTGCCCTTCCTGATGCCGAGAGCGTGGCGTGGCTCTCCTGGCCATTCCAGCTGGGCTTGGGCACGAGCCATCCAGGCGCTGCTGGCAGGAGCCACCCATCCTGTGCCACTAGCGCGCAGATCCCTGTGGATCCACCCACGTTTCCGCCCACGGGATTCCCTGGGGCAGTCCCGGGGCGGCAAACCCCAAGCTCAGGGCGCTGGGGTTGCCCTCGGGCTCTGGCCCCATGGGAGTTTCCAAGGCCGCGGGTGAGTCAGTGGAGCAGGGAGCGGAGCGGGGCCCGCCGTGTTGCACACACACGTCGCACGTCTCTTAGGCGGCGCCCGCACCGAGGAGGGCAAAGTGGCACCAGGGTGTGCGCCGTAACGCTGCTGATGCCGTCACCCTGGTGCTCTGATGATGGGCTTTAAATCCAGCACGGTTTTGCTCTTGATTCCATGATGCTGGAGAGCCCACTTTGGCCAGTACCTGCATTGGCCAGTGCCCCCCGTGCCGTGGTGGACACGGCTACTGCAGAGCGATGCCAGAAGAAGAGAGGAAGGAGGAGGTAGGGGCTGGAGTGAGACCTATGGCTGAGGTTGGAGGGAAACTGAGACTTTGGCAGAGCTGGAGGAGAGAGGTGGGAGTGCGGGAAGGGAGGAACAGCCCCGACCTGCGCGAAGAGGCTGGAGGCACTTCGGCTTATGGCTCTTACCCCTGGTCAAGTAACACGTCACTCCTGCTGGGGTGGGAGAACCAGTGTGTGCCAGTGTCCCCATCAAGGAGTCCCTGTGGGTCTGTGTTGGTAGCAGGCACGGCGTGTGGGCTGCCACATGGGGTGAGAAAGATGGACCCTCTCCTAGAGGGACAAGGAACTTGCAGACAAACCTTGGCTCCCAGAGCAAGGTGGGTCTGTAAGGGCTGTGATGATCCCAGCTGTGGAGAAAGGGCAGTCTCAAGACACAGGATGATTTCTGCCTGATCTGGTATTGCTGGTCATGGTGCTGACTGCTCCAGAAGGGTGGCTGTGGACCCTGCTTTGGGAGGCTGAGGAGAGAAGGAAACAAGGGATGGAGGTTCTTCCTTTACTATCAGAGTCAGAAATTGGGTCTACTCAGGCTTTCGAGGCAGGGATGAGGTATCCATGCACTCAAGGAAGCTGTTTTGGTAATGCCCTACCTAGGCACTTGGACCCAGGTCCAATGGCTGTCCATCAAGCCTTCATAAAGCATGTAAAGTTTTACTTTACCACACCTAGAGTCTTCATCCTCAGCAGTTTGAAATGTAGCAGACTGGAGAGCAGGAAAGCTGCGAGCTGCTGTAGAGGGTGTCAGAGCAGATGGCCGTGACGGTCCCCTCTGTGTCTTGTCTCCTGCACAGGGCGAATGGATGGTGAAGAAGCAGGGATGGGCCAGCAGATTATCCATAACCTGTGTGTTTCGAGGTGTTTTGGGGCACAGCGAGGGCAGTGTACCCAGCTTAGTGGTCCCAGATGCCACTAGAGGGAGACGTGTGAGCGGGCTGCAAGGACAAGGCTGGAACGCGCCTGGCAGCAGGGCTCAGTGCCACAAGGAGCTGATACTTGTCCGAAGGGGCAGCACAGACCTGTCACAACAGGGGACTTTGCACCTCCTTGACCCGCACTGACCACTGTGTCCCCTCCCCATCCGCAGGACCTGGAGCAGCTGCCGAATGAGGAGGCCAACCTGCTGCCCCAGCTGCAGCGCCTGGAGAGCACCCTGAGCGGCTGCACCGAGGAGGCCGGCAAGAACCAGGTCTTCGTGCGCCTGGGCCACATGGCCTCCGAGTTCAACCGCCTGGCCTCCAAGGTGCACAAGAACGAGCAGAGGACATCGTTCCTGCAGGTGAGGCAGGGACAGATGGGCTCTCTTTTCTGCCCAGCCCTCCTTTTGCTTGTGCTGCGCTACTCCCTCCTGTCCCTGCCTGCTGTGGGTCCCTTCCCCGGGCCCTCTTGCTGCTGCCAACCAAGGAGCAGATTCCCAGTGATGGGCACCATCCTGTAGCCACGTTCTTATCCAGGAGACTTGGTAGGAACTGGGTGGTCAGGGAGGCTCTTGGAACCACCATCTTATTAAAGGGAGAGATTCACCTGTGATAGTGCCCCCAAGGAGTTTCATGTTGCCAGTATTTGCCCCACAGACACTGTGTGAGCAGCTGCGCAATGAGAATGAAGAGCTGCGAGCCAAGCTGGAAAGGGACCTGGAACAGAGAAACCAGGCCCTGGAGAAGCTCAGGTAAGGACTGATAGGGTGGGGAACAGGACTGTTCTAGCTGCCCTGGGTGTTTCTCCCTCCCTGATCCAGTCACTGCTGTGCAGGTGTGAGAACCAGGAGCTCCGGAGGATGGTGACACTGAACAACAAGGAAAATGCCAAGAGGGAAGGTGCTGACCAGCAACAGGTAAAGGGACATCCCCTCTGCCCCCTCAGCAGCACTGTCCTTGGAGAGAGCTGGCAAGGAAGCAGGGAGTCTACAAATCACAGCAAATGACTTTAAGCAGGGACTCTGTTTTCCAGTTTGTTCCAGTGTGACTGCTACAACTATTCAGTGACTTGGTGGGCCATGGAAGGCAGTGACAATGACAGTTACTTATGTCTAGCTAGTGCCTGTGTCTGGCCTCTACAAAAGCCCTGAGGGGGCCTGTGTCTCTGCTTCCACAGAGCGGGTCTGTGATGGAAAAAGTGCCAGGCAGAGGAGGCCTGGAGGCCAAGGAGAAGAAGGTGAAGATCCTGGAGCACCAACGCAACGAGGTGAGGATGGATGGTGGGGAAAGATGCTGGGCTGACTGAGGGAGACACCAGTGCAGAGAAGGAAATGGGATTGATTGGACTGAGGGGCGTGCGGCTGGGATTGCATTGGTTAGATGGTGTTAGGGGCCAGAGGAGGGGCTGTGGAGCAGCAGGGAAGTGTTGTCTGGAGCAGGGATCTCCATCAAGCTCATTCCCAAGGTGTTTTTGTGGAGGGTTTTCTGTGTAGAGCAATGGGAGGTTGTCTAGGACCAATGTGGGGCTATGCCTTGCTTGGGGCTGGGCTCACGTTCACCCAGTGCTTCCTCCTGCAGCTGCTGGAGGTCAATAAGCAGTGGGATCAGCACTTCCGATCCATGAAGCAGCAGTACGAGCAAAAGGTAAGGCCCGGTGCTCAGGGCTGGTTGATTCTGGTGGGCACATCTGACCAGGGGTGGCGTGGGGAGGCTCAGAAAAAACTGAGCGTCAGGAAGGGTGTTCGGGTTCAGCTCTGCTTGTTCTGCCTCCAGTGCAGCCCCATCTGGTGCTGCCACTGGAGCTGGCTGGGCTAATGTCTCCTTCCCTCCTGGCAGATAACAGATCTGCGCCAGAAGCTGGCTGAGACCCAGAGGGCACTGACCGAGCTGGAGACAGAGCGGGAGCAGAAGCAACGGGACTTTGACCGCAAGCTGCTGCTGGCCAAATCCAGGATTGAAACGGAGGAGGTGAGTCCTTTGGGAAAGGAGCTACCAGCCCTTTCAGCCCAGCAGCCACCCTCCCCTGGCTGATTTCCCTCGTGGCTCTTCCAGGCAGAGAAGGACAGGCTGGCTGCAGAGGTGAGGGACCTGCAGCAGAGGATGCGGTTCCTGCAGGAGCAGCTGGCTCCAGTCACCAAACAGAGAGAGTATCAGGAGAAAGAGATCCAGAGGCTGAACAAGGTGAGGCCTGGGACACAGACGGTCTTTGCAAAATGGCATTTATGCTCTTCCACTGCTTCTGCTCTCTCAAATCCCAAACTGACCCTGATCCCTTCCTGCCTGTGCCCCACCTCTGAGCCCAGGAGGTACCAGTGCTATGGAGCTCGGTCTCCTCAGATATTCCCAGTCTCCTCGGATGCTCCCACCTGTGGCTCCTTGCCCAGGAGGCCTGGAAGGTGGTACCTGCACTGCAGCAAAGAGCCTCACCTGGGCAGCATCCTCGGTAGCCTCTTTGGGACTGTGTCCATCAATATCTGCTGCTCTGTGCTCACCCCCTCTCCAGGAGAGGCAACAGAGGGAGCTTGTGTGGGACAGAGGAGACCACATCCCTCTGGAGAAGCAGGGACTGCTCTACCTGCTGATACCTGCTTCCCATGCTGCCACGTGCACTGTGGCCCTCCAGAGATGCCTCCTGCACAGTGCTTAGCTCTGACTGCTCTCCCTGCTCCTCTTCTCCCTGCTCAGGCACTAGAGGAGGCCCTGAACGTCCAGGCCTCTCCACCACCTGCCTTTGCTGCTGCTGTGGAGCCAGTTGGGAAGATGCCACGGCAGGAGCTGCTCACTCAAAATGAGCTCCTCAGGCAGCAGGTAGGAGCAGCCCCTTTGCTGGCAGAGTTGGGGAGGGAGAAAGGAGCCCTGGCTCCCCTTGGCTTGGAGCAGCCCAGCAGCCTGAGGAGATGTCCCTGCCATGGGGTGGTGGGGAATGCTGAGCACAGCATCCTGCAGGCCTTAGCTGAAAGGACTGCAGCCGTGGAGCCTGGCTTAGACTGGGGTTGAGGACAGCAATGCAGACACGGCGTATACTTGAGAGGAATCTGCCCTCAGCTGGGTGCATCTGTCTCCTTTCCCTCTGCCAGGTGAAAATCTTCGAGGAGGACTTCCAACGGGAAAGGAGCGACAGGGAGAGGATGAACGAGGAGAAGGAAGAGCTGAAGCAGCAGCTAGAGAAGTTGCAGAAGCAGCTGGCGGTCTCCAACAACCAGGTGAGCAGCTCTGTGCAGCACTGCCAGCTCCTGGGAGCCCCCGTGTGCCTCGAGAGGTGAATTAGAGGTGCTCGTCACCGTGTCCTGGCCCCTGATGGCACTGGGGCTGCCATTGCCTTCTTGGAGCAGAGGATGAAAACGAAGCAGAAAAAACAGAGTGGTAGTTTCTGTCTATCCTATCCCTGCAGTCACCTGGGCTGGACCTGGAAGGACTGAGGTTTGTTTGGACCTGTTGTGTGTGGGTGATGCAAAGCTCCTGTCTGGCGAGGCAGGGAAAGGCTCCTTTTGCGAGGCAGCCTCACCAGGAAGTGGGAACCTGGCTGTGCTGCTAAGGAGGGATTTGGAGCCATCTCCCTGCGCTTTCCCATTATACTGTTATGGGAAGGAAGGATCCTCCTGTGGGACTGACTGAGGGAGACCTAGAACCATAGGAGAGGAGCAGCCCGTGGCTATCACTGTGACAAAAACAACAGCCTGTCTCCCATCCTCTTCCCCTCCAGAGGGGCAGGTTGGGAAAGCCCTGGCTGTAACTGCAGCTCCCCACTGTTGGCTTGGGGTTTTCCCCCCTGGGGTGAGCAGTCCTGCAGGCCTTGCCGCCTCCTGTGCCCGACGGGCACAGGACAGGGCTGGCAGGGTGGGCTCCGTGCTAACCTCCCCTCTCGCTCCCAGCTGCGCGTCTCCAAGGACGACTGCCAGCGGGAGAAGGAGGAGAAGGAGAAGCTGAAGAAGCTGCTGAAACAGCACAAGCAGGTGGGGAGGACAGAAACCCACCCGGACCCTGGCTGTAGGGGCTGGCCAGCCAGTGCTGGCGGTAGCCCCTTGACTGCTGTTGGTCTGCGTGGGTTTGGGGTGCGTTTCAGAGAGGGAGAGGTGGGTCCTGATGCTGCCTGGTGTCCGTGGCTGCCCCCAGGCTCTTCAGCATCTCTCTTGGCTCCTTGCAGGCTTCTGGCGAGAGGCTGCACCCGGAGCCGCTGCCGGGGCCCATGGGCCCTGCCTGCCCCATGTACCAGTACAGCCCCCCCATGGCTCACCCCATGTACCACGGCTTTGACGACTGGCAGCAGATCCGATACCCGCCAGCAATGCCAGGCGAGCACCCACCGGGACAAAACTTCCACCATTTCCCTCCGGTGAGTATCTTCCTTGCCTCTGCATCCTCGGTCTC
>JAUBOD010001004.1:2963601-2973613 GCA_032353885.1 Nothura maculosa
ATCTGGAAATTGTCTCTTGAAGGTTCTGTTCTTTCTCTCTCCTACAGCTAGTGGTGGCTGGCAGGAGCCGGAGAATCCGCACACACAGAGGGTAAGTGGTGAGGACGGTGTCTCCAGCACCCATTGCAGATGGAGAATTGGCCACAGCGATAGGCCTCATTCCCAGAGAGCAGGGAATTGTCCACACGGCGGTAAAATGTTAACTAGGCTTCTTTGATGTATAATTATTCAAAATACAGCTAGTGATGGAGTCAAACAAGTAGCAGGAACATGAGCTTGTTAAGAAATGAGTATCACTAGCCAGCTGGTGCTTGTTTCTTCTTTTCACTGTGTGTCTGTCCGTGTTCTCCCCACCAGATCAACAAGCTGGTTGAGTACTACCAGCAGCTGGCTCAGAAGGAGAAGATCGAGCGGGACCGCAAGAAGCTGGTGCGCCGCAGGAACTACATGCCCCTGGCCTTCTCGGTGAGCTGGGAGTGCAGCCCTGGAGAGGCTGGAAAGATTCTATTGATTGTAGCACATGAGGCTGCACAGCTCTTTTTGAGACCAAAATTGAGGAAATAATCTAGGGCCTCAGGGAGAAGCAATTTTACACCCGTTATGGTGTGTTATGTTGCTTCTCTCTGTAGTAGTCCCCTCTGTAAAAGCCAGAGGAGTTGACACTTGCTATACTGACACACATACCGAGTGTGCTATCAGCAGTGAAATGCTCTGCAATTCTGTCATTCTGGTGATCTTAAATTTCCTTCTTCCAGCTGTACGAGAGGTGAGGTAGCTCCTACCTGCACCAGGAAGGTGTTGAGGACCCTGGTGCTAGAGCTTTCTCAGCTCAGCTGCACCCTTCAAAAACACTTAGACCAGGATTATCCTGCACCTGCTTGCTGCAAAATGTTAACCAAAATTAACCTTAAGAATTACTGTGGCTTGAGCAACACATTTATTAGAACTGTGACTTAAATGCTTCCTTCATTTAGCTGGGTGACTCTGCGGATGCTTGCTATCTATTAACTGTGCCTGCTCTGTGCCCTTGCTCTTGTCTTATGGCTGCATTTTTTTGTCTCCGTTGCTACCTGCTGCTATTTTGGGGGCTGTCCACAGCAACACACTATACACGTAGTGGTAAGTCTTTTCACGGTTTCTGCTGGTGTTCAAGTTCTCATACTACCCATTGAAGGGCAGTGTCCTGTTCTCATCCTTACCTCAGAAACTCTGGCTCAGGACAAATGCAGCTGAAGTCTTAGATAGTCAGAGGATAATGTTTGTAACAAAAAATGTGTCTTGTTAGCTTATAAACCGTGCATTATTCTTGGTATATAAGGTACAATTGAAAAATAGTCCTTCACAGAGCTTGGCCAGGATGTAGCCATCTGTCCAGCTGAGGTAAATGGCACTGATATTAGTCTTCTGATCCCTGGAGAACTACCAGGGTAGATGGATTCTTAGATTTCTTACTTGGTGAAAATTCAGGTTCTTCCGAAGAAAGATTCCTGCCACAAAACACCCTGCATTCAGTTCAGCTGTAGAAGAGCAGCTCAGGGGCTCTTGACAACTGGTAGTGCTTGGAGAGAGAGCTGGACTTGTAGGCAACAGGACTGAGGGAAGCTGGCCCTGCACCCAGCCCTCTGCAGCTGCTGGGGCTGCAGGGCAATTCAGGTGGTATCACCCACTGCAATCCAGCCCTTTAGCCAGTTGAACTCCCATTCTATGCCACTGGGCATGCAATTCCTTGGAAGAGAAGCAGCTGTGGATATGATAGTTGTGGTTCAAGGAAACAGCAAAAGCTCAGAGCAGTAGCCACATACATCCGTCCCTCCCAGTCTGCAGTGTGGTGGTGACTGTTTTCTCCTTACTAACAGTTGGAGGAAAGAAAATCTGAATACCTTTCCCTTTTTGCTTTCCTTTGCTTGTCTCCCTATGCTTGTTGTGCAGTCCAGAGGGTGAGTTTGCAGTTTCCTAAGCCTGCAGAAGGCAGGTCTGATGCTGACAGTGCCTGTCTTTCCCCGTAGGACAAATACGGCCTGGGAACGCGGCTGCAGCGGCAGCGATCGGGAGCTCCCCTCAGCGCCCTCGCCGGCCTCTCGTGAGTTGCAGCTGCCATCAGCTTTGCGGGAGGGATGGGAGGTACTGGCAACAGGACAGTAAAACAACCCCAGAGTAGGGATGAGCTATATCCAGGTATACCAAAAAACACTTCTGTTTTTGGAGAGCTGAGCTCAAGTCCATGTGCAGCTCCAGTATGCAGCCTCCTCATAGAAACAAGTTACTGCTCATCTCTCTGTGTGTTTACTGCTGTCTTGCTGCCTTCTGTGGTGTAAAGCAGCTGCTGATCCTGCTGTGTGCCTTAGTGAGTGATTAATGTGACCCTCGTTTTGCTTCAGTCTGAAAGAAGGAGAAGACCAAAAAGAGATCAAGATTGAGCCAGCGGATGCGGTAGAAGAAGTGGAGCCCCTTCCTGAGGATTACTACACAAGACCAATCAATCTGACAGAAGGTAATACCTTAATATTCTATCTCTTCTTGTGCTTGCATTCTGTAACATGGGCAGTCTTTGGAAACTTGCCGTTGGGGTTCAGTTAACTCCAGCTGCAGCTCAGTTTCCTGTTTAATGTCACACAGGGAAAGCTCAGAGCCAGAGAAGTCACATCTATTTGTTCTTGTTTTGTTTTATTGCTGACCTTAATTTCTCTGCATGTGAAGTGCCAAAGATCTAACATCCTTTTTCATACAATAGTAGGAAACAAGGGCCTTGCTGTGCTCTGGGGGAAGTGGCACATTAACTGAGCTCTTAGGAAACAATAGAGCATTGTTTGGACTTCAATTTGAAGCATGGGAGTCATTTAGCTAGCTGGTGATCTAATCAAATACTGTAGATTGACCAAGGAAACTAGGGAATGATACGAAACCATCAGTACAAGGTGGACTTTGTGCTGAGGTGGCTCCAAGCAAGGACAGATGTTCTTTGCAGCCAGTAATCAGTGGGTTTCTTAGAGACTGCAGCCTGCTTGCACTTCAGTGCACTGCACCCTTGTTCATAGTGCAGTGCACATGTATAATGGGGCTGGAGTTTTGCTGGGCACTGAGACGTGAATCTGGTCTTGTTTTGTGTGCTCCAAGTGACGACTCTGCGGCAGCGCCTGCTGCAGCCCGACTTCCAGCCAATCTGTGCTTCCCAGCTCTACCCACGCCACAAACACCTCCTGATCAAACGTTCCCTGCGCTGCCGGGTAGGTAATTAAATACAAGAATAGCAGCTCTTTCCAGTCTCTCATATCCTGGACTGCAGGAGACAGGCTATGTATGTTCTTTTTTAAAAAGGAACTGCTCAAATACTGTTGGAAGTTCTCAACAGAGTACTAGCAACAGCAGCAGGAGAGTAACACCACCTCTGACTTGTGATGGAGAATGTTAAAGATACAAAGGTGGATTTGCAGAATAGTCTGTATAATCTGCTTAAGTGAAGAATGATACTGCAAAAATCACTATGATGTTGCCTGGACAGTTGACATTACTGCTCTTGCCTTCAGTAATAGCAGAAATTTTATGTCAGCAAACACACCAAAAAATAGACAATGCAACATACAGACGGTGCCCTTGGAATGGGGACAGAGAGTGCTTCAGAGAAGAGCAGAGAGCTGGAGAATGATGACAGGCAAATAACACATCCAAGTTCTCCTGTGTGGCTTACTGGATTATCCTCAGCAAGCTGCTTTCTCTGTGAAATGGGGCTATTGTTTATCTCTTTCCCAGAGCAATAGAGCAATATTCTTAAGTATTTTAGATAGAGAATGCTTTGTAAGCACAGAGAAATAAATAATCACAGGCTGAGCCTGTGTTTCTCCTGCTGCTTCCTCTTGTTGTAGAGTGTAGGGCACAGAGCTGCAGCTATTCTTTGCTTTCCTCCTGCTGCAGTCACTGAATGAGTATTTTTAAGCCTGGTCCCAAATCCTGTGTTTCTGTGATGGCACCGATAGTGGTGGATATGACATTTTCAGACTATCAGTACTTGACACAGACACCTCTAAGCTGCCTTTAGGTGCTGTGCTCGAAGCTGGTAAATACCGTGGCTCTGGGTGTGCTTGCAGCTGTGACTGCAGCGTGTGGCTGGGCTCTCAGTGCTCATTGAAATACCTTTGCCTCTAGAAATGTGAACATAACCTGAGCAAGCCAGAATTCAATCCAACATCTATCAAATTCAAGATCCAGCTGGTTGCTGTGTAAGTAAGATATGGGGATGGGGAAAACGGCTGCCTGACAATGCTTAGTTGAAACATTTTCATTCCTCTGTTCTTGTTGGATCTCTTGGGCACAATTTAGATATCTACTTTAAAAGAAGTAATTTACAAATGCAGTGCAGTTCATCTTGGTCATTTTGCTCTGTCCTTCCTGCAGGAACTATATTCCTGAGGTGAGAATCATGTCTATTCCCAACCTGCGCTACATGAAGGTCAGTACTGCTTTTTCTGGAAATATCTTAGGGTGTGACATAGCTGAGATGTGTGGTTTTGGGAAATTAAAAAACAAACAAAAAACTAAACTGTCACACTTGTTTCTTCAAGTATTTTCTCAGTTTGTTTGTCATGGGATGTATGGGGTAAGGGGTGATGAGAATAACAGTGTACTTGTTGCTCTGCACTGTGACACAGACACATGCTAGTGGGTTAGTTGAGGGTCTGGACTAGAGTCCTAAGATGTGTTTTTTCTAATATCAGAGAGTATTGTGTGGCATTATGGTTTGGGGGTGTTCATTAATCCCTTGCCTGTGTGTAATGCAAGTTCTGAAGGTGTTGACTGGTGACTTATGGACGGCAGAAATAGAGTAAAGCAGATTTTTAGAATAATTGCTACTTGAACTGTTCTCAATCTCAGGAGAGCCAAGTTCTTCTGACTCTGACCAATCCAGTGGAGAACATCACACATGTCACCCTGCTGGAGTGCGAGGAGGGAGACCCTGATGATATCAACAGCACTGCCAAGGTATTGGAGCCTCCTGAGTTACAGCCCCAGGTCTTTTTCAGCATCCTCCCTTTCCATTTATCACCCCTCGGTCACCCTTTGGCATGTTGACGTGACTCCTCAGTCCTTGTTGACTGCATTACATTTTCCTCCTCGGAGGCTTAAATGACTCTCACTAACATAAATGTCATTGTCAGACAATGAAATATTCTGAGTATGTGTCTGTTCATTGAGATCCATAACCCAAGGGAGAAATATAGAGGCCACTTTGCATGTGTTGTGGGAGCCTGAATTAACCAGAGTAGAGGAAAAACACAGAAATGATTCAGTCTTCTGTTGAGTTGTTGTTAAGCCAGCCCCTGGAAGGGAAGGGTGCTCTCCTGCTTGCACTGTGTGATAGATCACTCCTCTCTGTGCTGTCTTTCAGGTAGCAGTTCCTCCCAAGGAGCTTATTCTGGCTGGCAAAGATGCTGCAGCAGAATATGATGAGCTGGCAGAGCCTCAAGACTTCCAGGATGACCCTGAGTGAGTGCTGTATTTTCTCTGTTCCCAAAAACAACTGGCACTTTAGCAGCTTGCTCCTTTTTTTTTACCTGCTAAAGCCTGATCAGTTTTTTTTTTGTGTGTGTATTAATTAATTTTATTTTCCTTAGAAATACAAGTCTATCTTGACAGCTTCTGATTTGGACTATTTAAGAAACGTTTCCTTTGAGGCAGGGTGTGCTGTTGTAGCAGCTGGCTTATGGGTGGTAATACTGATTCTCACCAGGAATACTCTGTGAAATGTGTTTCTTTGCAAGCAGAAGGTTCACAGCAGTGGAATGAGCAACACAGTAGCAGTGTGTGCTACACAGAGGTCCCTTCAGGCTTCAAAATGGAAAAAGTTCTGCAGTCTCCTGCTGGGCTGTATCAGTTGTACGTCATGGCCCTTCTCTATTGCACAACTGGGTCTGTTAACTCCTATTGTTCCAGCTGGGCAGATCCAGCCTGCAGACTATAAACTAAGTGTCCTTTATGGGATCAGAACAAATCTTTGCAAAACAATCGTTTGAGAACTTGGCTGATGCTCTGTGCTCTGTGTTTTCTACCCTGCAGCGTTATTGCCTTCAGGAAAGCCAATAAGGTTGGAGTTTTCATCAAGGTCACTCCACAGAAGGAGGATGGGGAAGTGACCGTGAGCTTTAAGATGAAGCATGAGTTTAAAAACCTCGCTGCTCCCATCCGGCCCACTGAGGAGAGCGATCAGAGCGCTGAGGTCATCTGGCTCACCCACCACGTGGAGCTCAGCCTTGGGCCAGTGCTCCCATAAACACTCCCAACACCTGCATCCCAACGGCTGGCCGCAGGACGGACTGTCACAGTAGAAGGTGACGCCTGGTGAGAAGTTCTGTGAGAGCCTCTGGTGTGTGGATGTGTGCCAGGGCTCCAGCCACGCCACGAGGAGGAAGCTGTATGGGTGTGGGTGAGGGAACCCTGCTCTTGGATGGCTTCTTCTTCTCCCTCTTATCTTAGTGTCCCCTAACTACTACTCCGTTTCCCCACACCACTACCTGCTAGTTTAACTTGATAGCACATGTTTCAGCACAGAGAAAGTTCGTGCTTTCTCCAGACCTGCACTACACCGAGCTGAGTTTTTTCTTTATCAACAGAAGAGAATCTTTATTGGTCTCCTCCATCAGCCCACAGAGCTAATGCTATGTGCTCAATTATGGGAGTCTTTTTCTCAGCACAGACCTATGCCCCTTTCTGAGAAAACATGTTTAGGAGGTGGCCGTGTCTGCTGCATTATAGTCAAGTCTCTCTCTTTTCCTGCTTCCTAGTAGCATCCATCAAATAAGTGTGAGGGACTCGAGGATACAACTACTTCTGTTATGGAACAAAACAAAATCCACCTTGGCATGTGTAGCTTGCTTTGGCCAAGGTGATAAGTCTGTGTTCACAAAGAAAATGATCACTTTGCCTTTAAACTGAAAATATACTGTACTGTGTCCATGGATTTGACTGACAGTCCTATTTAAGCCTGTAGTGGTGCGAGATGGATTTGACAGCCCGGTGCTTTGAGGTGGGAAGCTGCTTGTGATGGAGCCCTTCGCTGAGGTAAGGATGGTCCTGCAGAGCTGCCTGCTGCTCCTGGTATCAGTAACGTTGTGCTAAGGCAGCAGCAGCCAGAGAGCTGGAGATTCTCTAAACTTGGGGAGTTTAGCTTAGGTCCAGGATACATAAAACTTAATACATAGAACTTAAAGGGGTGTTCGTGTTACTACTCAGTCTTTGTTCTAATGAGCTGGGGAAAAAGGGCAAGGAGGAAAGACTGTTACACTGTAACGATGCCATTGTGAAAAGAGAACTTGTCCGTGGCGTATCCAAGGTGCAATTTGGTTCTAGGCCAAACTTAAAGTTAGTTAGGAGCCGTGTACCAGGTAGCTGCAGTAGTATCATGAGGCAGGTGAGACTCGTCACAGTTGAGATATTAACCTTGATTAAACATTTCTCATAGTCTTGATAGGCGGGTGATAAAAGGGGCCGTTTTCCAGCCTTTCAGTGCTTTCAGTGCTGGAAAGCGATGACTCCTCCTGCCAGGGGGGTGAGGATGGATCCTGCTGCCTCCTCCTGCCGCCAAGGGCTCCGTGTACCCAAACCCCTGTCCTAAAGCAAGGGAAAAGGGGCCTGCGAGGCTCTGCCCCGCTCCAGCATGAGTGTCGGTGTTTGTGTGGATTCCTCCTGTCCCGTGTCCGCTGCTCTTGTGCCTGGCGGGAGCAGGAAGCCCCGGAGCTCTGGCCCTGGTTCTGCCTCGTTGAGGGAGCCCCGCTGGTGCCGGGGCCCTTGGGCCCAGGAAGGACGGCTTTGGAGGGGGGATTTTGCTGTTTGTGGTGGGTTCTGTGGCTGTTGTTGATGTGATAGGAAAAGGCCGTGTCCTTGTGGGCTCTGGGGCTGCTCTGGGAGCTGCAGGCCGCGCCGCCCCTGCTGCTCTGGGCGGTTGGGCAAGCGCGGCCCTCGCCTTCCCCGCTAGCCGCTTCTAGGAGCTCGGCCGGCTGTCCCGGTGCCTGCGCGTGCCCGCGTTGCCTCTGCCTAATGTCGTGTAGTGAAACCTCCAATAAAGCAACGTTGCCTCCTGCTGCCTGCGGCTCCGCGCTGGGAAACGGCTCCCGCTCCCGCCATGGGCCCGTCCGGCTCCGCCATCCCTATCCCCTAATGGGTGCGCCCGGCTCCCCTTCCCTATCCTCCAATGGGTGCGCCCAGCTCCCCCTCCCTATCCCCCAATGGGTGCGCCCAGCTCCCCTCGCCCCGTCCCGCTATGGGCCAGCCCGCCCGGCTCCCCCTCCCTATCCCCCAATGGGGCCGCCCACCCGGCTCCCCCTCCCCGTCCCTCAATGGACTCGCCCGCCCCCAACTCTCCGGTTGGCCGCGCCTCGAGCGGCCCCGCCCCCGCGGCGCCCCGGCGTCATGCCGTCACTTCCTCCGCGCTCTTCCCGCCCTGGGCGCAGCGCCGCTGGCGGAAGTGCTGCGAGGCGCTTCCGGTGCGGCGGCCTGTCGGGGCGCGGGCGGAGGGCAGCGGCGCGGCCGCCATGTCGACGTCGTTGGGCTCCAACACCTACAACCGGCAGAACTGGGAGGACGCGGTGAGCGGGGCCGCTCCGGGACCGCCCGGGACCGCGGGGCTGCCCGGGGGCCGTCCGGGAGCCGCGGCCGGGCCCTGACCGTTGTTTGTGTCCCCCCTGCAGGACTTCCCCATCCTGTGCCAGACATGCCTGGGAGAGAACCCCTACATCCGCATGGTGGGTGTGTGAGGGCCCGCACCGAGCCCCGTGCTCGTTACTCTGCGCCGCGAAGGCCCCGTCCCGGGTTTGTCGCAGCCCTGCCGCGGGTTGGGGCCAGGAATAAGCCGGGAATAGGGGCGCGTTGTCCGGCGTCCAAGCGCAGGATGTGCCGGGAGCGAAGCTTTGGTGAGGTTGAACCGCAGGGATGAGCGGGGTGCCGAAACATTCAATACAGCTCCCGAAGCAGGCAGGACCTGTAAGGACTGGCTTAAATTAGAATCGTGAGGGTCGCTTGGCAGTAATTCTAGTTCCTCGTCTTCCACTGCGGCCTCTTCGTGCTAGGATGGATCCATCCATTTTATATCATAGTCTTGGATCAGGTGACTTCCCTCCTTCCCTTACACCAAGGTTACCAAAAAGCCTCTTGTGAAACCTGATGTTGACCATGAACATGGGTTATTCTTCAGAAATGACTCTTTTTTTCCACATAATTACAGCTCTTGTCTGTTAGGAGTAGCAATTAATATTTAATTCTGTATTCCATATACAGAGTTGATCTGCTAACCGCGTGTTTCCGTCCTTCCAAGCTTCCACAATCCAAACCAAAAAGGGATTGAGGAAGGTTTTTTGGGGAGGGTGGGATGGGGAGGTTTTTTGGTTTGTTTTGCCTGTGGTTTTTGTTGTTTTTCTGCTCACATGAAGGACTGTCCTGGTGGAGGCCAGACCACAGGGATGGACGGGTCTAAATGCAAAATAAGAGGGGAAAAATCCACTGTGCTGTTATATGAGAATATTAATATTTTGGTAACATTCTATATTGGGGAAAAAATGCATTAATCAAACGAGTATCTTTTACTTTACTGTTTCTGATTATATTTCAGACCAAAGAGAAATATGGAAAAGAATGCAAGGTAAGTGCATTGTCTTGAAGAACTGACATCTAAACTATCATATGTCTATGAGCAGTGCATATTAATATTAAAAAAATAGGAAAAAAGGGAGCTTCAGAAAAGCGCTTATCTGGCTTAACAGATTTGTATGTTCATACGTTTAACTCTGTAAGTTTTTTGCATCAAATGATCTCACGGTTTCTCTTCATATAATTGGATTTTATTTTTCTGTGAATACGTTATTCCCATTCTTTTGGAAATACAAAATAGAAAACCTTGTGTTTTTTATTTACCACTTTTTATCTGAGTTAGGAAGGAGGTATGTGCTGAATTCTTGCCCTGCTTCCTCAGATTGCACCGATAGTGAGAGCGGCTACATTTTTGCAACAAAATGTCATACATGACAGGATT
>JAUBOD010001004.1:2986008-2997148 GCA_032353885.1 Nothura maculosa
TTTTTTTTTCCCTAGAGACTTAGTAAATGCTCAGCTCAAAAATACAACTCCTGCATCAATGAATTAAGCCAGTAAAATAACAGAGTGACTAAGAGTGAACCTTATTCTGCTGGATTCGTTCTCTGCATCAGCTTATCAGTAACCCAGCTGGGCATGAGCTGAACAGCATTTACAGCCTGAGAGAGACTCGCCTTCCTTGCAGAGCACGAGTGGAACAAATCTCTCCCAGCTTTCCCTCACTAAAACTCGACCTCCTTGGCTCTGAGGGAGCAGCTTGGCCCTCCCAGGTTCTCAGTGCCCTGTGCAGAGGTGCTTAAGCTCTTGGCAGAGGAACAGGCTGCTGAAGAAGGATTTTTTCCCCGCTTTGCCAGGCAGCCGTGGACAGGCTCTTCTGGCCGTCCTAGCGCCGCGCTGCTTCATCAGCACCCGCAGTGTGCGGTCGGGGAGCAGGGCATCAGTATCCCAGAAGGGTGCTCTAGTAAGTGTTTGTTTGCTCAAATGCTGTTGATACCTTCTGTAGTAGTTGCTAGGGTGAAACACGTTGGTTTAAGCAGGAAAACAAATACAGCTTGGAGAGGAGCAATCCTTATTTCTGTATACATTTCTGTATACATTTCTGTATACATTTAGCTTCTGAGACCTGTCTTACCAGTAACATGGAAGGCTCTGAGAAGCTGCCAATGAAGCTCTGCATGTGGGGGCCACCATGGGCGTCACTTTAGGGGAATGCATTTTCTTCTAGCTAAACACCACTGAATTTCCCCAGCAGTATCTTCAGATCACAAATGCACCACATTGGAAGTGAGGTGTGAACTTAGTCATGTCCCATCCACTTCCACCATTTTAGGAGCAGGCAAGACCCTTGCTGCTGGAGAAACCTCTTGGAGAAAGACCATGCAGGAGCTTCACTCCAACGGGCTCCTCCATGGAAGAGGAGCCTTAAGGCTTAGAGCATGTTTAGAAAGGTAGTCAAAGGTAGAAAGGAGTCAAAGCTAGAGAACGACTGCCAGTAGTCGTGATACGAAGTAAGAAAAGATGCTAGATAAAAGAAACAAAAATAGAAACACTAACTTAGATAAGGCGCTGACAGGAAGTGAGAGGAACTGTGCCACTCAGTTGTCCTTATCTCAACCTGTCTTTCCTTATTTATTTAATAGATTCCAGCATCTCTTGCTTGGAATCTGCTTTGGACATGCTGACAGATTTCTGCTCAAGAAGAGCGCGCAGCCTTGTGTGCTCTGCAGCAACAGCAATTAACCAACAAGTGTTAAGAAGTGTGACCTGGGCACGAGAGGAAGCTGCTTTCTGATGCTGTAGGGTGGTTGACATGGGAACGGTTGCTCATCATGCCTCATATTCCTTCTTTTAAACCAGCAGGGAGTTTTAATTATTCAGACTGGGAAAGTGGCTGAAGGAGCTACTCAAAATGACTTGAGCTGAAGCCAGGCTGCTCCCCTTGGTGCCTGGATATTTGGTGGCTCTCCGTATTTATTCCTGCTCCCTGCCAGAGGAGAATGGGCCTGGTATGTGCAATCCCAGCAGGGTAGATGCTTGCTGAGATGCTTGTTGAATCTCTGCCTATGCTACGAGCATCCCAACCTGGTGCATCCGTGCAGCTCTGCAATGGTTGTGCTCATGGGATGCATTTATTGAGCTGCTTGCTGCCTTGAGACAGGCAGCACAAGAGGGAGAGGGCAAAAACAGGTAGGTAAAGGGACTTGAAACCTGTTGGGTCCAAGGACTTGAACACCAGGAGTCCTGCAATATTTTTTGGATCCTCTGAAACTGCTAGAAACAGTTAGTGCTTGCTGCAAACAAGCACTGAAACAGCATATTGGCACCCACAGCCTGAAGACAGGGCAATGCTTCTGGAGAAATTATGGTTTTTGACATTTCATCTTCACAGCTACTCCACAATGCGCCATATATTAAAGACCTATTAACAGTAATGTGACACCAAAAGGATTTTAATAAAATCTGAAAAAGTTTAGATCGATACTTAATTAGCCGGGCACCTCTGGCAGACAGTAGAGTCGGATGGAGTTGTCAGAGCGTAGCAGCCCCTTGTATCAAAGCTTGTCATCTTTGCATTATGAAAATGCCAGAAGGAGATGGCACCGTGAGCAGGAGGAATCCATCCAGATGAGTCTACGTGGCTAGAAGGGGGCACGTGACTTGTTGGGCTCAGAGGGAATGGAGATGATAATGCGTTCATTTCATATCCATAGCTGATTTTGGCTTTTCCCAATGCCTTCGGTGTGCACTAAAGCAAATCCTGGGGGTCTGCCTGGTGATTGATAACGTTTGATCAAACCATGTCACGGTGAAAACATCCAAATCCAGTGAAGATGCCACAGGACATTGTGATAGGCTTTTTTGAAGCCCTTTTTATAATGCATTTGATATTTACAGTTCTTTCTCTTTCTACACGGGTTGTAAATTAACTCAGAAATAAACATTGCAAAAATCAATACCTCATCTTCTGGCCTCTGGGCTTACTTTTTCACCAACAAGTTCTCTGCATAATAAAGGAAAAACAATTATTTTATCTCATTGTTTTTCCCGCTGATCAGCTCTGAAGCAGCAGAAGATACAACATTCTGCTCTTGTTTTATTCTGCAGCCAAAGTTTCCCCGTGCCTGTTAAGAGCAGAGCTCGGCAAACAAGAATTTGCAAGTTACACAGAAAGTCGTGCCAAGAACTTAACAAAATAGGATGTCCTCACGGCTTTCAGCTTATTTGTGATGTTATTAGCTGAGAATTTTCTGGGAAAATATCTTTCTGCTAGAAAATACTGATTTACGGAAATGGGAACATTTTGTGGGAACAGTTCTGAAGTGGATACGAGAAGCAACGGTAAAAGCCAGGTTTGGGACTGGGAATGTGAAGGATGAGGATCTCCCTTATGGATCTCAACAGCTTGTGGATTGTATTCATCTCAAGTAGGCATCTAATGGGAGACACGAGTGCCCGTGTCAGCCTTCCCCAGGGAGCAGCCTCCCTCTTACATGTGGTGTCCTCCCAGGGAACAAACAGGACCATTTGGAAACCTGGGAACGCTTTTCTTCATGGGAAAGCTCCCTCCTACCTCCCTTTGTGAGAAGGGTCACCTGACTTCAATCTGGAAATGATTTCCATGATGGAAAGAAAAGTCCTTTCCACCCTTACTTATATGATAGGCCAGACCACTGGAAGCAGCACAGCCGCTTTGTCCACAAACAGGCTGTTCTTGTGATGAGGCCCTTGACCAACACCAACAGTTTAATGCTACCCAGCAGATTGACACTGGTCCTCAGAAAACAAGTGACAACTTGATGGCCTCTGAGCACCAGTGAGAAGTATCTGAGTGGTTCCAGCCCAACCCAGCATGAGGCAGTGCTGGATAGACAGCAGGACCTGCTCTACGCACTGCTGGGATGTTTTCCAGGTAGCTTTGGAGTAAAGTCAATGTGGAGAAACATCCGTGGGCCACCAGGACTACATCTATCTAATAAAGTGGGCCGAGGGAAAAGGTATGAGAGTCAATACAAAAAAAGGTATGAAATGACACAAAGTGCTGCAGGTTGCACTTAGCGGAATTGTGCTCGGAGCCGGGTATCCACATTGAGCCCCGTACGCATCCTTATTGATACAGCAAAGAGCTGTGTCTTGGAAAGAGAGCTTGAGAGTCACTTTATAAATCATAGCCTAAGTAAATATGAAAAGGCTGCCAAGTGGGAATGTTTACAAACTTCGTAGCTTCCATTGTAAGCTCTGAAATATCAAGGAGAGAGAAGCCTTTTTAGTCCCACTGGTTGCGGAGGCTGCTCTTGCTCCAGGGCACTCACTGTCTCTTCATTAACTCTTTCAGGGAAGAAGAGTTTGCTGGGCACGAGCATGTAAAGAACACGTGCTCTAAGGACAGCAGTAAAGAAACAACTTGTGAGTGTGATGGGACAACCCAGATTTGCCCCTTGCCTCTAAAACCAGTCACTATACCTTTGGAAATGCCTTCTTGAACTGCAGAGCCAGTGCCGAAGTCTTTTGGGTAAACTGAACTTAGGTCATTCCCAAAAAAACACTCAACTTGGGTTAAAGCACAGGTAGGGCAAGGCACTCCCATGGGAATCCAAAGCAGATTGCCATGGGTTACTGGTTTCACATTGCAGAATAAGGCATAACCCAATCACCTCTTTTCACAAGAGGCCTGGTGCTGTTCTAGGGGCCGGGATGCATGAGCAGCATTGCAGGGAATCTGCCCTTGGGATCCCGAGGGTCTGAGCAGGAGCGTCCTGCTGTGCAGGAGCAGGGATGTGATGGGACGGACGAAGGACCGGACTGGGAGAGCAGGGGATGAACTGGGGCAGGAAAGAGGCCAGTGGCTGCAGAGCTGCAGAAGTCCTTGTCACTCCAGCAGCAAAGGGAGTTGATCTGATCCTGAGCACGCAGAGGGAGAGATCAATATACAGCAGACACTCTTCCATGGAGCAATCTTCCTGCCTTTTTATTTTCCTAAAAGACATGTGGCCATCATTTGCCCTTCCCAGCTGGCTGGGAAATATGAACTTAAAGTAACTCACTGGCAATTTCAAGCATTTAAAAATAATGCACTATTTTCGTTGTTTTTTCTCCAAACCCAGAGAAATCCGAGGATCAATGAGCTCATTATTTTGCTTTCCCTGCAGCCATGTTTTCGGAAGCGCTCGCTGAGACGACGCCTCAGCAAATTGCTCGGCTTTTGCAGTTGTTCAGTGCCTGCTACTAGTGATCTGAAAAAGCAGAACAAAACCCTCCTCCCTGGAGGATTTACAGCCTTGTACTGCTTAACTCCAGCTCGCCTCATGCATCTCTTTAACCCAGCAGGGGCTTGACATAAAAAGGTATTTTTTGTTCTCTCACCAGCTGCAGAAGAACAACTTCCTCCAAGCCAAAGCCAGAAAAAGTAGAGCGAGATCTGTCTTTGGCCCCCAAATGCTCCATGGTTTTGCTCACTGCAGTTCTTCTAATGGAGAAAGACGGGCTGTGCGTGTCTGGCAGCATCATCCCATGTGCCTCCTTGACGTGATCATGTTCCCTGTTCTCCAGCCAACGCTTGAGGTGGCCACAGCTGGGAGGGGAAACGCGGAACATGCGGCTGCGGGGGCAGTTTTAGTGTCCTCGGGCCGAGTGGACACTGCTCATGGGGAGAGCGCAGCTCTCAACTCCCCTGACCCCCAAAATCCATAATCTGGAGTTATTCCCTTCCCGGAGCCTGGATTGAGCTCTGTGGCTGGCAGATAGGCTGTTACTGTGTAAAGATCCAGGCTGGCACATGTGCTGATTGGGAATGCGTGTCCGTGTTGGACTTCTAGCCTGCTGCAGGTCGGAGGCAGCTCGATTCATGCAGGATCGTGTGTACCAGTGTCCTGGTGCAGAGGGAGCAGGATTTCCATGGCACCAGCCACATGCCTGGTAGCTCCCAGATGCTTCTGAAGGGCCAAGGAGTTAAGACTCTGGCAGCTTCAGGGAATAAAGACTCTGGTAGCTCCAGGCAGGAATTGTGGAGCTCTCCATATGTGCACGAGGTCTTTAGGTTCTGGACACTGCAAATGAAAAGGGAATAATTTCACTCAGATTTCCATCCAGACTATCCTCCAGCTGCAGAATAACTTCAGCCCATCCTTTAGGAGTCAAGTGAAGGCACAATACCTCCTTAATGCTGCCTTAAAGACAGGGAAAGCATCCTGGAGATACCGGGGTGTGTTCTGAGCGTGTGCAGGGACTTGAACCACATTGGGGACTGCAGGACTGTTGGTACGTGCTCACTCGCGTGCTCGCTGTCCTCGTGCTGAGCTTGCAAAGCACTGACGAGGAGGTTCTTATTGCCTAGTTTTCCATGATAAACTGAGTTTTCATGTATAAAACCTGAGGTGAGTAAAGCAATAGGGGAAAAGTAATAGAGAGAGCTTCATGAAAATATTTGCACAATGCAGTGTTACCAGGCCTAAGCGCTTGTACTGTGTTACGCTGGCATTGCTGGGCACAGAGCTACGCTAAACACATGGGAATTGGTTCTAGTCTCAAACTGTTCCCGGATTTTTCTGTGCATTGCTTTCCTGCATTCTCGTTACCCTTATAGTCTTACCTTGGACAAATAACCTGCTAGTCTGAACTGCCAGGACGTCCTAGTCCTAAAAGGCACCTTTCTGGGCTGCAGGGTTGTGCAGGGCTTTGTTGTCCCCAGGAATAAAAGACATCCCATCTTCCTATTATGGACACGCACGACTCCTTTGTCACCTCCCTCCCAGGTGGCCTGTTACTTCCCCCACCTCGGGGTGGGCATCCAACCCATCGTGCCAAACAACGTGTTCTTTCACGGGGGGCTGAGAAAGCCGGGCGGCCTCACGCGGTCCGCGACACGTGAGGGGCTCTCCTCACGAGGAGAGGCCGCCTTTGTAGAGACAGGCACTGAGCTGTAAGAATTAATATACAGGCAAACAAAGCGGGAGCAGGCAGGAGGGAACGTGATATCTGGCATGCGTCACCAAGCAGGGGCGAGCAAATAGACTTTCCAATTAAATCACTAGATAGAAATGGAGGGGACTACAGGACAGGAGCGGAGCGGGGAGGGAGGGCCACCTTCTTTGGAGCTTTTTCCCTTTGTGTCATCTTTTACACCAGTGGAAAATGACTGTGAGGTGCAAACAAATCCAAAGGGTGACCTTTAGTGCTTGTTCCAAACAGGTCAGAGTGCTGACTCGGGGAGCGGTGGCATCGCAGCTGCGCGGGTTGCACCTCCTAAGACCAGCCCTTAGTGAGTCTTTGCATGTTGTTCTTGTATCTCGCAGGAGAAAACGGATTCAGGCTCTAGCATTAGGAGCTTGGCTGATGCCTCGACCTGAGAGTCAAATTTGTACTTGGTTACAGGACTATTCTACACACTAAAAATCACTCCAGGCTGAGAGTTTGGGTTAGAGGTTGTTTTTGAAAATACTGTTATGAAGAGCCAGGGTAAGAGTTTCACAGCACTTCGTGCCGATGGTTGTTGGTGTCTGGGAAGGCTGCTGCTTTAATGAGCTAACAGCGAGTCAAGCACGCTTTGGGATATCTTCACTGTAAATTTTCCAATGTTTCCAAGAGAAAAAAGAGAATCTGTGACACCAGGCTTCACTCTGGGCTATGTTCTCCACTTTCTGTTCTCCACGTTTGTCATCTGGGTCAACAACGTGACTCAGCTTTTCGCTTCCTCTGTGTCTGTATCTGTCCCTTCTTCCACTGCTGCCGTTTCCTGACTCTTGCCTAGATTATTCCGTGCCAGGAGCATATTTGGACATTTAAAACCAGTTTCACTCTAAAGGCAGAGAGACTTGAACCTGAAGGATAAAAACATCACTCCTTTGAGCGTCAAGAGCTAACTCTGTGTGGCTACAGTGTCTTCCCGTGGGAAAAGCTGTTTCATTTATTCATTTGCTCATTCCTCTTCCTAACAACACGAACAAGAAAATCCTCCAGAAGGAATAAGCCCATCTCTATTTGTCATCTTGAGGGCTCTGTTTATAATGCTTCCTGGCCTCCTTCAAGCTGAAGGATTATGGAGCTGAAAGTAAACGTATTCCCCAAACAACACAGAAATGCCAATGAGACAAAACATAGTGTAAAAGAGAGGAAAACAGCTCTGCTTGGTGCCCACCTCTACCCAGGGCAACTGATCTTTGCATCCCTTGATGTCACCTTGTGCTCTCTCTTCACTAGGTGCTGTGACTCTGGTCACACAGAGATCTGCTGTCCCCATCCTCCCTTTCCCACCCCGCTCCATCAAAGCTCTTCTTCCTTGGCCCCTTCTGCTCCCTTCTGGAATTTCCTCTAAGAGGAATGTGATAAACATGCCATGTTATGGCTTGGTCAACTGGAAAGATTGTTCCTGGTATGACACAAGGAGGTGCAACTGAAAAGCTGCTTCTCAGGGCTGTGGCCTTCCTGTTCTGCCCCTGGTTAGAACAGCTCTTCATTAGCAGTGAGGGGAGGAAAAGTGGGAATTTATTTTCGGTTGATGCAGGAATAGAAAAAATCTAATACAATTTTTAGTCTGCACTGAATCAGAACATTGTTATTTGTCTGCAATGAAAACAAAAAGGAGAAATACTTCTTTTTTCAAAGAGAGATAACTTTGAAAATTAAGGAGATTTCAAAAGTAAAATCAGTCCACTTTGTTTTTAGCGCCTTAATGGACCACTTGATTCTGAAATTGTTGAAGCTGTGAGTTTTCACTTTGTCAAATGCCTTTTTCCACCCCCATTTTCGTGCCTCAAGCCATTCAAAACATTAAGCCTGCGTTGTTTTAGCAAATGTGCTATGCCCTGAAACACAATTCCCAAAACATTATTTGCAACTTGCTTCATCTTTCGCCCATCATAGATTCTCCTGAATCCTTTCCAAATGCTGCTGTAAGCACATGTTTTTTACACATCACTTGTTCATACCCTGCTTCTCCTCACTTCTCTCTGTGCTTTATCAGTAGCTACCACTTAGAAAAATATTTTTGGTCAATAGCTATCATTAGTTCCCTGGATACTAATGTGTTTGGGCCGCATGGACGGATGAGAGTCTCACAAATTGTGGTAAGGAAAATCAGTCATCCAAAACAATGAAAAGTGAGGAGTGCTACTAGGGGCTGTAAAGTAGCTATAAAATACATATAAAGTGCCTGACCCAAAGGCCTTCAACTGCCTGTGACATGGAAAGGTTTGATGAATCAAACTCAAACCAGTTTGAGAGCTGTCCTCACTTTGCCTGATGCCGGCAGTCAAGGATGGAGCCAGGAGCCCTGGCTCTCCCACAAGACTGTGCATTTCTGAGAAATCCCCAATGCCTCTGGGATGCAGGAATAAATGGGCCTGCTTCACCACTGAATTTCTGCAGCAACTCCTATCCATGGTCAGGACTGCTGTGTGTGACCTATTAATTCCAAAGAGGAGCTCCTGGAGTGACCCAGGCAAAGTGGCAAAGGCCCAGAGGTAGGAAAAGGCCTTGGATAGCCCTGGGGTTCTCTCCACTACCAAGGAAAGCTTTTCCCAGCGCTCCACTTCCTAGCAGCACTATTCTATTTTATTTGGAAGTGTTGTATGCAAAGCCATTTCCTGATGAATCCACAGAATACAGAGATGCTCAAGAGACGTTTAAGAAATTGGCTGTTTTTTGAAGTGGTTCTTGGTCTGCTTCCACCGGCCTCAAAGCAGACCAGCTCTCTTACCCTTCACCTCCCTTTCCAACGTGCTCGTGAAGGGTAATCTCCATTTAACAACAGCCTTTCTCCTTCCCACCTCTTTCCCACTGTGGCTAGCTGAGAAATTCACTTTCCTAGGTGAAAAACTGCCCTAAAAAAACAGCCATAGAAGCACCTGGCTCCAGGCCAGTGGAAAACAAGGATCCCCTCCAGCTCTGAGGCCTGGGTTAGCTCGGCACAAGAGTGAAGCCGATCTCCTCAACCTCTTCTTGCTGCACGATATGGAACAAGCTCCCTCCGTTCTCTCCGAGCCCGGCTGTCCGTGGATACAATGGGAAGCAGGAAGGCAGGGCAAGTACCATTATTCGGTTCAATCCCTCTTTGGAGCAGCTGGCTGCCTCTGAATCTGCTAACTCAATAAGCGCGGTGCCCTGCAAAGCCTCTTCAGGCAACGAATCCCCTTTTACTCAAGAGCTTTATTCAGTTGCTCTCTGCTATTTTCAGTAGGGAAGGCATTTTTATTGCAGCAATTCAATAAATTATCAGGGATTGGTGTCACTCACCTCCTTGCAACATTAGAAATGCAAAGCTTCATGTGGCAGCAATCCCGTTATGGGGTTAATCTCATCTACTTCTCCATAGATAACTGTGTGATAAGGGGTCAAATTTCCTTGGCTGACTTTGTGAGCGTGCTAAGCTTATTATCCTCTCCTCATCCCCTACAGGAGACAGGCTTTCACCTCCTAACCTCTTCTGTAATTATTCACTCTCTGTTAGCAGAGCATGGCAGGCCTGGCTCTTGAATTCTACTTAATATGATATTATTTATCTCATCAATATTCTCCTCTCAGTGGGTTTCCAATGATGGCTTTTCTCTCCACTGCTTTTTGCCTTCTCTCTCCGCAGTTCTTCCTGCTGTGGAGTCTGACCTTTTAAAGTATTCCAACGGCCAGAAGGATCCTCCTCAAGAAACAGGACTTACAAGGAAAGAGGATGAGAGGAACATTCTTTGCCTCGTTCTGTTGATTATAGCGAAATGAATTAAATCCCTGAATGCTCCATGCGGAGTTATTGCAACTTGCCTCCCTCTTTCTTCACATTCATCACACATTCTGCAAATATTTTCTTTCTGTTTTTAGGGCTGGATAAATTCAGGTTTCATTTTCAGAAAGCTCCTTTATAAGGTACCGCTCTGTTCTGTGTGAAGATTTTTTTGCTCAAAAAGGTTTAATTTAACATCATCACCATTGAACATCTGCAAAGTAAGATCACAGTAGTAGAAGTAAGATCTTACTTTGCAGAAGTGAGGCTGAGCTGCCTTTGGAAGATGCCCCCTGTTTCTCCATTAACCGCAGAGGACACTTGTTCCCTGACTTTCGGACAACTCATGTTACTCCATGACTCCAAAGACTCCACATCTTTATATTTGAAACACTCCACCCTCAAAAAATAAAAACACATGACACAGAACTATTGCTGACTCCAACTCCCCTTGTCTTCTCTGAAATCACTGTTGAAGCTCCTCTAATTCCATAAACAAGAACTGAAGATGGATCTCAAAATGGTATATGAATATTAACAAATTATTCCTCATTGCTCCTGGCTGCTGTTGTGCTTTTAGTGATGGGAAGATAGATGGGGAACAGTCAGGAAAGTTGGCTAAATCTGCATGCTAACACTGAACTAGGAAGAGAACTAAACCTAAAACTTGGGTGTTGACTTGCAATGCTTTAATATAGTCATGACATGACACAACAATATTTTTCTAAAGATTAGTATCTTTACCTTCAGTCAATTTTGGAGCCCAGGTGCATTCTCAATGACTAGGAGAAAGTTGAGACAATGGGAGGGAGACTGATGTCTTTGTGAAGACACTTTGTAGAAGGAGATCTTAAATTTACGTTGAATAGAGGTAGACTGAAGTGAACACATCCTTGGTCCTTCGTGTTCCTGTGAACA
>JAUBOD010001004.1:3061542-3076597 GCA_032353885.1 Nothura maculosa
CTGCTGACCTCATAAGGATAATAATAATACAGACTGTGAGGGCTATTTAATTAATGAGCTTCAAATTCTTGGGGAAATAAAAAGTGGCAAAGTGAATGCTCGAGCCAGGGCTCATGACTTCTTGGTCTCAAACTCTGTCTGATGGAGAAGCCTGTTGTACTTGGCCTCATAGACAGGGGAGAAGTAACCACTCCGTATTCTCTGGAATTTGTCCTTACCTCTTGAATAAATGCTCCACATCCACTCTGTCTGGGGAAATAGAATCCTTGAAGTCAAGCTAATAGCAGGTAAATGATAGATATGCTTTTTAAATTATTATTATTTTGATATTTATACCCTTATAATTCCTTTTTCACATGCTCATGTTCATTGTTATTTATTTTGGACCTCCAACAATATTTTCATTTTTAAAGCTGCACCCACTCAAACCCTGCAGCTGCCTTAACTAATGCAAGAGGAATGAACTGAGATTTACAGGAAAGAGAACACATACCTTCCTATAAATTGTTTCTCTCTTATCACGGTTTTATCAGCTAAAGTCACCCCAATTTTCTAAATCTGGAAAGGAACAACATTCTTGCTCCAGATGAAGAGTGATCTTCTCTGGGATATGCTGTGCAGGGCAGTTACAGACAGTGGAGCTGTCATCAGAGGTAACGAACTGCCAGGTCTCCTCTGCACCTCTGTTGTGCCTGTAAAACCATCCATGGTATTTTAAGTTCAGAGAGTCGCTTTGGAAGGTATTTAAGTTGTCACAGAAACTATTTAAAGGAGTGAATTACTTCACTTATTATGTCCTTGTGAGAGAAAGACCCATGCTAAATTCAGTGGTGCTCCTAGCTCCTGGCTATTTAGCCATCCAGGCTGAGTGTCAAGGTCATCTGCAGAAGCTGGTTGACTTCTTACCCTGGAGAGGTAGAGTTCAGGCAGATGTGAACACATCACTCTCAGCCATTTAATTTCGGTAAAGCAACAACAAGAAACTAAAGTTCCTTTACAATATTCTGGTCAGGAACAAGAGTTTTATAGAGATGCCAGGGAAAAGTTCCTGTCATTTCCCTCTGGACCAATATATCTCCATTTGGATGTACACAGCCCCATGTTACCAGCTCTGGGATGTGAACTTTGTTCTCTCAACATCTTTCAGTCTTGAGAAGCAAAAGCGGCTGCTCCTCCGGGACTAGGATGTCTGTCTGCCACATGTGCCCTAAGGAGACACAGTGCCACACGTGTGGAGGAAGCTGGCGTTGTCCATGCCCCACATCCTCCTTGCTAATCCCGAGCAGACGAAGCAGTTGGTACCAATACTGATGCACAGAGATCTCTGCCTGTGATATTTTTATCCACAACGTACATATATCCAACTGGTTGCCTGTAGTTACATTACAAATGAAACAATGATGACTAATGAATTCAGAAGTGACAGGGACAATGGGAGCAATGAGGAATTTCGGTGGCATGCAGAGAGTGAAAACAAAACAAAACAAAGCAAAAATGTCGTTGCCTCTTGTGCTCCTGCTAGGAAGCACCTTCCCTCCTCCGTGAAACTCCTAGGAGATGGAACAAGAGCCCTTTGGATCCCCAGGCCAAGGAACCCAGCAGCCATGTGGTCCTCAGGCTAAGGGAGTATCTTGGCAGAGCAGCCAAAAGGGATGCTAGAAGTCCCGCAAGAGAAAACTTTGTAGCTTGAAGGGAGGATCTCTGTCCCATGATAACGTCTGTGGTGGCACTGCTGCCTATCCCCTCCTAATCCTTGTGGCCACATCTATGTAGACCTCTAGCACTACATTTTGGGAATGTGGGATCTCTAGCTATACCTCTGCCACTCGAATTCTCTGAAACATCTCTCCTTGCTCTTCCCTTCCATCAGATGGTTATGTAAGCTGTTACAAAACCAGATGACTTTGACCTTTGAAGGGGGAAATCAATGGCTAGGCAGGGCTCAATTCACTGCAGAAATATTTACAGGCACTTTGAGACCATTGTATTAATTTCTTTCATTCTGAGGAGATGGCATTGAGCCAGCAGACATTATGCCCAATTCATACATTAAAAACTTCATCACAATTCTCAGTTATTCTGCCCTAATATTCAGCTGTGCCGAATATTGACAGCTCAGCAAAAGTCAGAGAGATTTTCTGGGAGTGAGGTTTCTAAAACTGGAAATATAAACGGTAGAAACCTCCTGCCAAAGATGTCTAGTGTCAGGGAGGTCTCCATGGACAAAGAGAGATGGATACAGGTGTCTGTGTGCTAGGAGCAGGAGCAGAGGTTGGGATCCTGAAGAAATAAGCTGGTTACGAGGGCAGGACCATCACTGCAGCAACGTCACCAGTGAAGGCATTCGGATCGACATGTCCTGCTTGCCTTGTAGGAGAAGCCGAGCTGCAGACATGACAAGGATCATACACCAGGAATGCAATCAAAACAAGTCCTAGGACATAACGTGCAACCCTTTTTGATGAAAGAAGCTGAACCTCAGAGTAGCATTCCCATAGCAATTGGAGGGAGAGAGTTCCTGTTCCCTATGGATGTGTAGGGGATTCTGAAGGATACATGGCACTCAAAATATTCAGTCTATGTCTCCATCAAAGTGGTTAGTGTCCTAAGTAGAAAAGAAAACCCAGGCTTGCAAGCTCTTTTATCTATTTAGAGACAGACCCAGAAGTAATTTTTATTCCTCGTGAATTAATGGCAGGGGAATATTTGAGTTTGTTTGTCCCAGTGAAAACTTTACACTAGTTTCCTCAGGTCTAGCTTCATTAAAAAAAAAAGGAGAGGGAAAAAACCTCACCACAGATTAAAATCATCCAATTACCATACTATGGCAAATAAAAACACTAGCCAGAGATGTAATCACACGTGCTATTAAAATACAGTAATAACACAAAACACCATTCCCAGATACCATCTCCTAGATGAATGCCACACACAATAGCCCTTCTAAAAGCAATTACTTACATTGTTTAAGGAGCTGTACACAGTATTTGTTCTGACATTCCAGAATGGGTTGAGGTAGGTAAAGAATCTGGGTGGTCTCGAGATTCAGTGCCTTTCACTTTCATGTGGCTACTTCAAATTTAGCCTGTGCTCATTAATGAGCAGAAAAATTGGGTATAGTTGAGGTGTATGAGGTAGCGCACATGATATGAGTGGTAGATGGGCTGATATCTTCTCCTCAAATTTGTGGATAAGTTAAACACAGTTCACATTATAAAATTAAGCCTGATGCAGTTGTGTATCCTCACCTGTTTGAGGAGGAAGGACAAGCAACATGTGAACCAAGCAGGCTGAGTTCTGCCTAGGTTCTTTTGTTGTACCCATCACCTTGGTATCTTAGTGCTTAATGCCCTTCTTGCTTCTAGACATCATCTCCAGGTAGGTGAATTTGTTGATGGTAACGAGCAAAATGAGCATCTCTCCATGTTCTGCAGATGTTTGTGGCCAGGACTCTCAATGAGGTCGCTTTCTGGTATCACTAAAGCCCTTCCTCCTGCATCTGTACATATACATCTGGATACTGCCTTTTAGACAATGGCAAAGGCCTAGTCTACATTGGAAAAAAGGATAAAATGAAGTCAAAATACCTCAAGATTGCCCCAGATGAAGCACATGCCTGTGGCATTACTGACTTACAGTAATGTCTGGAACTAACTAGTCCTCCTCTGGCTCTTGAATGATCCCTCAGAGTGTAAGGAGAACCTGATATGACCAGCAGCCACACAGGCTATTTTGGATTTGATACGCAGCAGATTTGATAAGAAAGCTCTCAGGAAAAAACAAATTTCCTCTTGGACTTAGTAGTACTGGGCACATATTCCGGCACACCGAGTTCCCTTTCCTCATGAAGTAGCCTTCTAAAATTAGGAATGAGGTGAAGCTCTGGCCCCATTGAAAGCAGGGAGAACATTCCCATCATCCATGGGACCAGGATCTCTGTAGACCAGCAGTAATGGTAGAGGGCTGAAAAGGGCAGGGTGCCCTTTATTTTGTTGTGTTATTTCTGTGGTGCAACATATGTTTATGTCTCCATTTATATGTTTACATTTGGCCAGTGGAAGTCTCATATAATATGGCCCTACCTGATGATATGGAGCATTATCTGAGGATCTCAGACTTCTAAGGTGAAGAAAGATGATTTCAAGTGGGGAAAATGAGGCACAACAGGGAAAGTAACTGGTTGCATGGCTTGCTGTCACCCTGCTGTCCTGCCCAGCTCTGACCATTCTCACCAGCATACCCTGGAAGCTGGGGCTCCCTTTGAGACTGCTCCTGCTATGTGTTCCCTGGGAGGGACCAAAACGTGCTGCAGTGACCATTTTTGAAAACGTAATGTCACCCGGAGCAAAGACGGACAGCTTCAGAAGAGCCCTGGGTTTACTGCATCGCCTCTGAAGAGCTGGTGCCTGCCCTGTCTGTCCTGTCCTAATCACAGCACGAAAGCTTCACCCAAATCATTGCTCTGGTTCTGCAATGGACAGGAAATGTCCTGGATGGACGGGAAATGACAGGCACTTCAGTCCGGCCACAGCTCCCTGCATTTGCGTCAGAATCAGACCTGTCCATCTCACACCATGAGGCATGAGCATGCAGTTCAGCCTGGCGCTCAGCCCAGCCTGCTGCGAAATCAGAGCTGCCCTTATGCAGCCTTACCTGCTCTTTGACCCTGCTGCCAGATGACCTCACTGGTCAACGCTCTCTATGTTGTGGCTAACGGAGCAAAACCACCAGGGTGCTGATGATGCCTTGATGGTGGGATGCAGTTTGCATCCAAAGAGCTGTCACTCGGCTCCAGCCTCACATCATTCCAGAAAAGGAGATACCAGAGTGGACAAGAAACAACTGATGTCAGGACGGGCTCAGACACTGCTGCTAGAGTTGGGTCAGGAGGAAGGAGATGGTTAGGAGATAGCACCTACTGATGGTTGGTGTCAGCAGTTCCTTGTGGTTATGAGCATGACGTAGAGTTCTGAAACAAACAGTAACAAGAATGGAAAAAAGAAGACTTGATCTCTAACTATTATTTTGGCACTCTTCTATTTCTCTTGGTCTTGCGTTTTGTCATTTTATGATGTGTATTAACCATCAGTATTGATTTACAGCCAAACAGTTTGGTATTTGGCACCGGGACAAGGAATCTCTGATTCTCAGCTGTCCTAAGCAGTGTCATGTTCCATATTAAGTATCTAAGTTTTCATTGGGGTCCTTGCTCATATTCACTCCTTGGTTCAGGCTAAAAAGGAGATAGCAACTGCCCCCTCCAGTGCCTGTAATAGAAATTAATAACCAATATCTTGCACACTTATCAAATAGGCTGAAAGAAGCACAAAGGAGACCAAAGGATCTTGAGCACTCTGCTGCAAAACAGATTTTCTCCACTCTCTTACAACTCACGGCATCGTCTTAAATGACCTGCTCTTGTAAAATACTCCTCAGTTGGCTTGTCCCGTCTACTTTCCGAGGACGTAATATGGAAACTGCCTCTTTTTACCTCCAGCAAACTAAGAATCTTCCTGGCAGCTAGGGCAATGAGGTGCATGTGTGTGCTACCTGCAGCCTAGATAGCTGGACCGGACTCGGATGCTGGATAGGAAAATAGTGTCCAGTATGAAACAGGAAGAACTGTCCATATCCTCCATGGTTAGACTGTGCTCAAACTCTTCTAGTAGTTCTTAGAAACTTGTGTCCATCCCTGCTTTTGCTTTATTTGTGCTCTAGCTGCTGTAAATCACCGGTTACCTCAAAGATCAAACAGATCTCAAAAGACGTGTGTTGTGAGGGTATGGTGCAGACCACAAGGCACAGAGTGAAGCGTATAGAAGAGGTGGCCACAGACCATCTCCATGCAGTGCTGGCAGAGCGGGTGTTTACAGCCAAAATGAGGCACACTCCAACAAAAACATTCCCAAACCAGGACCTGCAGGATGAGGCCCCTCAGAGCAGGCACCACCGCATGGTCTAAGCTCTGCTCTTTGATGGACCAGCAGCTTGTCAGGCTGGTCATCCTCAGAAAAGCCTGGTATTAATCAGCAGCCCCAGGAAGAGGAATGCTCTGATGTTATTTGCATACTGCTTTTGCTGCTTTACAGCCCCGCTACAGTGACATACCGTACAAACAGTATTATCAGTTATTTGCAAGAAGAGAATTTTACAAATTCCTCTCTAGACAAACACTGCCACTTCCGAGCCCTTGGATCTGGCCAGCTGCTTAATATCAGGCTGTCTTACGCCGTCCAGGTTGTGATAAGCATGGGGGGAAGCAGGGGACACTGACCCCACTCCTAAGAAAGGTCTTGTGTGCCCAAAGATCAGCTGTTCTGTTCCAATAATGTCAGCTGGGCTAATAAAACTGATTCGCTCTTCCTCTCAACCCTGCCTTTCTCATTGATCCCACAGGCCCTTCTTCAAATGTCACCCAGCAAGGAGGGAGCACACATCCAATTATGAGAAGAGAAAAGATTAGCATGATGACAAAGCAGCAGGGTGGATGGCAGAGATGTGCTGCACGAAACAAATGAGACGTGCCTTGTTTTGGCACCTCCGAGCCACAGCAGAGCACAGGGAGGCATTTTGGAGTGAGCAGAGTCCCAGTCCTTCTGACAACCCATATAGGAAATGCAAGCGTAACTCTTCCTAACCTCTCTATGGAATTCTGGTATTACGTTTGTTTAAATAAGAAGCCTCAAACATCCTTGAAAGCAGATGACCACTCCAAGCAGTTTTGGGCATGAAAACCTCCAAAGCAACACAGTCAAGTTTAGGGTAATTAAATTTATTTTTGTGCGGGGCCAAATCTTTTTGAACTTGTGAGACTAGTCCCATTTGCTATGGACATGGCTACATTGCTAAAGGCAGAAATCACCTTGTGCCACCGGCCCACTCCGACACACCTTATGCAAGTGAGCAAAGATTGTGCCAGCAAATAAAGAGCTGCAGAACCTAGAAGGAAATACCAGCCTTGTTGTATTTCCTCCACCACATCCTTAACCACTTCAGAGGCCCAGGGCTCTTTGAATATAGCACAACAAAGACAAAATAGTTAGATATAAGCTGGGGTTGATGATTTCTGCACCCTGGGCCACAGAGATTTCCGGAGTCTGGAAGCAGGTTCTGGAGAAGGATATAAGACGGTTACCAAAGAGCCTGCACTTCTCCATGTACAAGATGACCTTGATGACCCGCTTGTACCAAAGCAGAGGCATCAGCTGTGACTGTCCCAGAGCTGGTGTTTTCTACTGAATCCCCAGATCTGTTTCTCCTCCTTTCCAAAGAGTGCTTCTTGCAAGGATGAATATTTTGCATGTTAGAAGCCAAACCTTTTTTAATAAAGGTTGTTTGAATGTTCCTAAATGTTAGCATAAGCCACATAAAACAGCACACTCCACAGGTTATTGAGAGAAGCTTATCTTTATCGTCTTCTGGAGTTTCCTGATCAACTCATAAAAAAAGAAGGCGGAGAAGTGCATTGAATATAATGCATAGTTACTAAAACTGCTTTTTCTTCCTCATTCTGCTCTGCATTCCCAATATTGCACCTGTTTTACACCTCCAATTTCCATCAGTTTTTTGCAGTACTTCCACTGCAAGGTGAATGATGGGCAGGAGCAAGGGATCAGATTCTGCACTGAGCCAGTCCTAAGTGAGCTTGCCTTATGTTGGGATCAGATCCTTAGCTGGTATAAAGTTGGTGAACACCCATAGAGAACAACAGACGTTTGTCAGCTGATAACAGTTGGGCTGATTGATTCAGGTGGGTATAAAACACAGTCCTGCTTTCCTCAACACTGATCAGTGGAAGCTCCTTGCTCAGCTAAGGACATTGGGCCTTCTTAAGGTCAGTACTGGTTTCTAGTCTTCTATTTACCCAAATGCCCCTGGTTTCCAAAGCCTAGTATGTTTGCAGTAGAAAAAGGTATCCTATAAGTCTCCTTTTCATGCCTATTTATGTTAAAACCTCCAAAGTTTGCAGAGGAATATGGAAACAATACTAGACACTCATATCTTAAGATCCTTGCCTAGAAAGAAATCTCGCGCCGTTGAAACTGCCTGTTGCTTCCTGATGTTGACACCTCATTTGCCCCTCTGTCTTAAACCACAAAACTTCCTCTGTGTACAGCCTGTTCATCTATAAATAGCCCTGGGCTCAGCTTGCACAGTTCGTGCACAACATGGGACACCTAGTGGCTTGCAGGGCCGAACCAGACGAGGTGTCTGGCTCTCCTGTGGGATGCTGGCACTAGCAGGAGAAACAGCAACCGTGGGCAGCTCCCCTCTGTGACCTGAATGTGTTTGCATCAACTTGGAGGCTGCAAGAAAAGTGTGGCAGAAACCTAAAACTGATGTATTTCAGATGAGATCCCAAATCAGTAACTCTTTTAAGAGCTGCAGAATGTTAGGCAAGTGTCTGTGGCCGTGGAGCCTGCTCTAAGAGCAATGTTGGCATTTCTGGCTCCTGAAGGAGCAGCGAGAGGGCTGTGTGTGCTCGGGCCTGTGGTGGCCTGTGACCATCTGCCTCTGGAATGCAGGTGCCTACGGGGGCGGCCACATGCAGCTGCTCCTGCAGCTGATGGCCAGGCGGCAGGGGGTAAATGGGCGCAAAAGCAGCTCTTTGTGTTCTCTTCCGACCTGCAATAATTTGAATTACTGAGCAAATCGCTGTCTGGAGTCTCTCCTCTTTGCAGCAGCCCCTCACACTGCAGGAAGTGGGTGCATGTTTACGAGGGGGTAGGGTGAGGTCAGATGGTTTCAGCACAGGCAGAAATGAAACTGAACGGTGGAGCTACCTCCTTTTTCAGTTAAAACGGGGTTTGCAGCATTCGGTAGCCCTTGTTTAACATATGTTTGCATTGGAGGGAAATACTTGTGATGGATTCTGGCATGTGTGGCTGTAGCGTGGTGGGCCTCATGCCCAGCAGTCCCCAACCAGGACACTGTCAGTGAGCAGGAGGACAGAGTCGCCCTGGGAGTGACCCAATCCCAGCTCAAATCCCAGCCCTTGGCCAGGGAGAGGGGTGCTCAGTGCAGCAGGGGACCTAATGGGGCCTGAGTGGGCACCAGGGACGTGGCAAGTTGGGGTGTAGGTTGAGGGACACTGTGGGGCTCAAGAAGAGCAGGGTGATGCCTGGAGCGCAAGGAATGTGTGGGACGTGTATGTGATGGAGGGGTTGGGCACACAGGCCAGAGCACCTGTGGGACACGGGAACAGGTCAAGGAGCACGTGCAGGGTGGCAGAGGACCCCTGAGATGGGGTGACACGTGGGGCAAAGCAGCAGGCGCTGGGGGGTGGCACATGTGAGGTGAGATGTGCAGACCCTGTAGAGCGTGAGGTGCGTGGGCACTGTGGCCGTGTGTAGGGAGGGGACACACGTCAGGGGGACATCACGGGGCAGGGACACGCAGGGGGTGAGCGGAGCCCTCCAGGCGGGCAGTGCTTGGAACACGACGGGAGGGTCCCTGGGGACATGGTGGGGTGGGGGGGGGTCCCTGGGGACACGGCGGGGTTGGGTGGGGGGTCCCTGGGGCGGTCGCTCGCGGGTCCCCGTCAGGGCGCGGGGACGCGCGCGGGGACAGCTCGGAGGGGCGGGGCGAGGCGGCGCGGCGGGCGCTGCCATTGGCTGCCGCTGTCGTGATGTCACGCGGGGTGTTGGTATAAGGTCCGCGGCGCCGCGCGGGCTGCGGGCACCGGGGACGGGACGGGACGGGACGGGACGGGACGGGACGGGACGGGACGGGACGGGACGGGACGGGACTGGACTTAGCGTAGCCCGGCGCCGCTGCCCGCGCCCTGCCCGCCCTCACCCGCCGCCTCGTATGCGCGGGGCCCCGGGGCCATGGGGGTGGCGGGCGGCAACGGCAGCGCCAACGAGAGCGCGGCCGCCGACCCCACGCTGTCGCGGGACCTGTGGGTGGTGGGCATGGGCATCCTCATGTCCCTCATCGTGCTCGTCATCGTCTTCGGCAACGTGCTGGTGATCACGGCCATCGCCCGCTTCCAGCGCCTGCAGACCGTCACCAACTACTTCATCACCTCGCTGGCCTGCGCGGACCTGGTCATGGGGCTGGCTGTGGTGCCCTTTGGCGCCAGCCACATCATCATGGAGATGTGGAATTTTGGGAACTTCTGGTGCGAGTTCTGGACCTCCCTGGATGTGCTCTGTGTCACGGCCAGCATCGAGACCCTCTGTGTCATTGCTGTGGACCGCTACTTTGCTATCACCTCCCCCTTCAAGTACCAGAGCCTGCTCACCAAGAGCAAGGCGCGCGTGGTCATCTTGGTGGTGTGGGTGGTTTCTGCTCTCACCTCCTTCCTGCCCATCCAGATGCACTGGTACCGGGCAGAGCGCATTGAAGCCATCCTGTGCTACCAGGAAGAAACGTGCTGCGACTTCTTCACCAATCAAGCCTACGCCATTGCTTCCTCCATTATCTCCTTCTACGTGCCGCTTGTGGTCATGGTCTTTGTATATGCCAGGGTCTTCCAGGTGGCCAAGAAGCAGCTGCAGAAGATAGACAAGAGCGAGGGGAGGTTTCACATTCAGAACAAGGAGCAGGAGCAGAACGGGCGAACTGGGCACCGCCGTTCCTCCAAGTTCTGCTTGAAGGAGCACAAGGCGCTCAAGACCCTGGGCATCATCATGGGCACCTTCACGCTGTGTTGGTTGCCCTTCTTCATTGTGAACATCGTGCACGTCATCCAGGACGACATCATCCCCAAGTATGTGTACATCCTCTTGAACTGGCTGGGTTACGTTAATTCTGCCTTCAACCCCTTGATCTACTGCCGGAGCCCGGACTTCAGGTACGCCTTCCAGGAGCTGCTGTGCCTCCGCAGGTCTGCCCTGAAGATGTACGCCAACGGGTACTCCAATAGCAACGGCAGGAGCGACTACAACGAGGAGGACAACACCTACCCCCTGGCAACGGAGAAAACCTGCGAGCTGCTCTGCGAGGAAGGCTCCTTCCCAAACCCGGAGGGCTTTTTGCACTGCAAAGGTACTGTGCCTAGTGGGTAGCTTTGAGACGTGAGGGGCTCTGGTGCGGCACATATTGGTTGTGAGAACGAGCCTTGCTATATAAGGAAAAACAAGCCCCCCAAGAGAAATAATCTACTTTTAAAATGCATCCAAAATCTGGTGGCTGCGAGAAGTTAAAACCTCAGCAAAACCCCGTGCCAACAGGTGGAATGTTGCTCCGGGAAGGGTCCGATAGGCTGGTGCTCCGTAGAGTGACAAACACCGCAGCACCTCACTATGTAGAGCAACCCCTTCCTGTGTGGAATGGGGGGTATTTTGAGGCTGTGCCTAAAGCTCATCCCAGGAGGAGCTTCCAGGGGGGGCTTGCTGTTGAACTACCTCATGGACTTAGCGGGAATACAGGTGGCTGCGGCGGGTGCCCTCTGCCCACCCCAGTGATGGCACTTTGTGGCACTGTGTGCATGCCCCGGGTGAGGATGTTTCCTTTAAAGTCTTCCCTGGTCACGACCAAGCCCGTCAGCAGACACTGGCCCTTAGGACCTCTCTGTGGCCAGTAATGCAGCCTTGGGCAGTAGTTGCGGTGCTTTCCAGCCCAGGGAAGCACGGAGGTGCTGCCCTATGGAAGAGCCCCCAAAGGGATGCTAGGACCAGGGCTGCAGGGTCTGCCCAGGGCTGGAGGGACCATGTGACATCTGCAGTGATTGCCCTCAGTGGGGCCATTTAAATAGCACCCAGACGCAACAAAGCCTTTTTGCCAAGTGCTATAGGATTTTCATCGGAAATAACAGAAATAAATGGACTGTCTGCCCAGAATGAGACTCAGGCTGTGGGAATCAGCAATGTGGTACTGGAAAGCTGGGAGAAATGCTGCTAAAATCCCGGACCATCTTTTTGTTCAGACTCCGGCCAAAGCCTCCTCCAGGCTTTAAAACTCTGAGTTTCTGTGACTTCAGCTCCCAAGTGACAGTGAAGCCGCAGAGGCGGGAGAGGAGGCGACTTTAATTTCCTTCCTAAGAGGACTGGCGCTTTGGGGGCAGAGCTGCAGCCCCGGCCGCCTTTGGGTTGGTTTGTTTGTTTGCGAAGGGTTTTTCCCCCCTCGGGTCAGGCTCTGTGTGTTGTTCTCGGGTTGCAGAGCTTGGCTGCGAGCTGCCCGGCTGTCAGAGGGCACGCGGAGGGGCAGACACGGGCGGGCAGGTGGGAGCGGGCGGCTCCGCTGCCGCCGAGTTATTCCCAGAAAGTCCCGAAGTGGAGGAAGCCGGGCTGGGAAAATAGAGTGCGCGTTGCCATTCCTCCTCAGCTGCTGTGTGAAAGGGGGAACTCGAGGGCTGGGAGGACGTGGATGTGCCACGTCGTTTCAGAACCTGGAGAAATGGGTGATAAAGGGGCTGGTGGGACCTGCCACCTGGTCAGGGGGCTGTGGAAAGACGCTTGGCATCCCCTGCGTGGGCTCCTTGTGGGCTACTTGTCTCCCCTCCTCTACAGGTAGCAGAGGGGGTTTAGGATGATGCTCCAGGGAAGTGGCTTGCAGGGGAGTTTGGAAACTGGGAGCAGGGGGCAGAGCTGCTGTCTCCTGTAACCCTTGGGTGACTGTTGGTCTCGAGTGCATTGGGGGACCTGCCACTGAAAGAAGCAGCCCCTGGGAGCACCAGGCTGGAATCTCTCCTGTAAAGATGGGATGAATAGTGCGACCTGCTGGTCTCTGCCACAGCTGCTGCAAGGTGCAGGATGAGGACAAACTTCTTTGAGCTTTTGATACTTCTGAATTATGAGGTCTCATCAGGTTTTCATGGGAAAAGGAATGGAAACTCTTGGTGTTTCCTTCTTTTTTTTTGCCCCAAATCTTGATTCTGCTTGGAAAGAGTGCTGAGCTGGAGCAATAGCTGTAAAAAGCCAGTCCTTTCTAGTCCTGCAATGGGTGCTGGCTCAGCAACTCTTGCAGTCTTTCCAGATCAGGACTACAGGCAGAGAGATAGGGAATGTGCCTGGGAGAGCTCTTTGCTCCCACCTCTTGCTATCAGCTCCGACCTGAGTGTGCGGATGCTGGTGCTGGTCTGTGCCCTCACCTGCTGCCTCCATAGGGATGTCAGCAGCTTTGGAGCACACCTGAATTCCTTTGAGTTCACTCTGAAATTACTGTCTGTAACTTACTGTCTGGCTGCTTAATCAAAGGAGGGGTGTGATGACATGGTGTGGTATGTGATTGCTGGAGGGAGAAGGGCCCATACTGACAAAAACATTTGCTCTTCAGATAAACATTAACAGGCTGTCGTGCTGGGGAAAACTCAGCACAGCCCCAGGAACCTGCAGAATTGGGTGGTCTTTGCTTCATTCTAAATTCTAGGTCCTTTATTGCTGTGTAGCACTCATGGGGATGTGAAAATTAACCTCTTCATAGGAACAATTGAATTTTTCTTAACCTTGCCAGACTTTTGCAGTTTTTTTTGCAATATCCAGGAGGGAGGCAGGTTAGTGTTACTGAGAGCACAGAGCAAGGGATGTGCGTTGGCACTAGCTGGCTCCAGAGCAGGGACGTGCCTGCCTTGCCTGGGTTTAGCAGCCAAACTTGCACCGAATTTGGAGCAGGAGCAGGCTGCCAGCATGGAGAAATCCGCTGTCTGCATTTCAAGTGCAGTGTGCATTTTTACTGTTATTAATTGTTTGCATTTCAGAGGCACGTGTTGTGGACCAGGACTTGAGTGTCTAAATAACTGCTCTCTTTATTTGGCTGCCTATATTAACACTTGAGATGTTGCTGCTGTATGTAGCCAAGGCTGACAGGCGAGTAACTGTCTTGTTCCAGAACCATTGCACTATCCAGAGCAGGAAAACGTGGAAGGGGCAGGGTACGTTTGGCTCTTTACACTAGGCAGTTGACACAGTGCTCAGAATCAGTGCTAGGAAGCCCTGGGCTCACAATGTGCCACTGATTTCTCTCCTCTTAGAAATTCTGACATGGGTAAAACTGGTGGCGTGTTGAGTTCTGAAGGAAGCTGGAGTCACATGAGGTGGTCAGCAATGAGCCCAAGTCCAGCAAACATTGAGACATCTCAGATAAAAGCAAAAAATAGTTTGATAGGAGCCCAGTCACACCTGACAATCCTGCCCACCTCCCTGGCTGAAAAAGTTGTATAAAGGAATCCTCCTTTCTATTGAATTGGTTGCTAATGGAAAGGTAATTTTATTTTTGCTAGGCATTTAACAATAGAGTACTTAATTTAAAACCACAGCTGGATAAAATGATTTTAGGCTAGTTAGGATTTTAGCCCAGCCGAAAATTGCCTCAGTTCAAATATATCTAACAAAACACACAGCAGTGACTTCACTGGAGGAAAGTCACGGTGATGAAATACCAAAAATTCCTGTTGCAGCCAGACTGGACTGCAGTGTGTGCTGCTGGCTTTACCTTGCTCACCCATTGCAGAGGGCATGAAGGTGCCTGTAGCCTAGGCGGGATGCTGCGGAGCCGGGATGAGGAACACGGAGTGCTCCTAGCCACCTTGGCCGAGCAGACCTTGTTATTGCTTTTAATGTCTAAGTCAAGCCCAGTGCCACAAAGGCAGCTTTTGTGTTGTTACAAAATACTGACCTCCCGTGGGTCTTGCCTTTCTGTTTTTCCTTTTGGCAGCTGTAGCTTCCACATGAGGAGCTGTCTTTGCTGTGCCCTCCAAAACAGGCAGAGTGTTGGGAGCTTTGGCTCCCTCGCTTCCTGGGAGGCATTCTTGGAGCGCTTTTGCTTTCTGGGAAGCCCAGGCCTTGGAATAAATTCTGACACTTGCTGCAGTACCAGGAAGCTTTGGAAATGGCTGGGGGAATCAGTGCTGTGGAAGCAGAGAGGATGCAGACCCCACCTGGGAGTTTGATTCAACTTCTTTTTAGGATGAGCAAAGAGCCTTGTATCTGGCAAGGCTCAGATTCGGGCTCAGATGGGACCTTTTCCTCCCACTGAAGTCTTTCTCAGCCTGCTTGTGGCCAGTATGGGAGGGCAGGTTATTCTCTGTGCTGGTTACTTGATTCTATTTCTGGCTCTGGTTTCCATAGTCCCAATATATGGTTAATGTGGAAGCCTTTATGCCAGAATAACA
>JAUBOD010001004.1:3097982-3108797 GCA_032353885.1 Nothura maculosa
TGCATGCAGAAGCTCCAAGCTGGCCATATCCGCAGCCCGGGCAAGCTGAACCTGCATGCTGCAAGGCAGGCACAGATATTCTTTTTTAAATGAATACTTAAATGTTTAAATATTTAAATGCCTGATATTCTTTTCCACAATTTCAAGAAGGGATAATTCATTTAGAGACCCATTTAACACCGCTGGTTTGAGACAGGTGGGCTTGAGACTCTGTTAGTGCTGTAGCTGTTTGTGCCCAGCCTTGGCTGGTCCCCCTTGGCTGAACACTGCACCAATACTTGCAGTCGCATATCCCATTGCATGAAAAACCCGATGCAGGAAGGCTGCATTTCTGTGGGACAGGGATGCTCTCCCTGCCCTGCTGCATTCCTGCAGCCCCGACGCTTGGGTAGGGGCCCCGGGGCTCCCTGTCCCTGCCGTGGCCCTCGGGGCTCCACTTCTCCCTCATTCCTCCCTCTGGAATGCTCTGCCACAGCCCTGTCCAAAATGAGGCAGCTGCCAAATCACCATCTTTCCCCAAAAAAAGTCCATTTCCTCAGAAAAAAAAATCCTGGCTGCCTCACATCATGTATTCTGTACTGGAAACACTGCCCTGGGGATTAGTTTTCAGGTTAGAAAGACATACAAGATCTTTGTAGTTCTTTTTCTTACAAATCTTCTCTTGTGCAGGAGCAGTTTGCAGCAGCTGAAACAGATTCCCTTGCTCTGATAATTTGCCAGCATGGCCTGAATGCAGTGACCAGTTTATTGCTGTTGCTGTTGCTTCCTTGCAGAGTTATAAGAGCCGGTGATGGAAAAGATGTTTAACAATCCACCTGCCCATGGCCATGCAGGTCTGCTCTATATATTGCATTTCCTAGTTATGTGCTGAGCCTATTTTTAAACGCCCCTGGCACCAGGGTTATCATTCTGTCCCTTGGGAGACTGTTCTGTAGTTCCAATCAGGAGCTGATATTAGAATTCCACCAGCATTTCCTCCAGGAAATTTCATTATTTCTAGTGATCGCGTTCTATGGTTCTGTGATACTTGCTCTTCCTCATGCCCTGATCAAGCTTTACCACTTGCTTTCATCTTTCCTCCTCAGAGAACCTCTCCAGCCCCCTGATTGCTGCTGCTCTCTGTCCTTCCCACACCTTGGCCCAGAATTAGCCTAATTGCTCGTTAATGCAGCCATGAAAGGCTTGTCAGGGCTCTGCACTCACTGGTAGGACAGCAGGACCTCTCTACAGTGCACTGAAGTTTGCACAAGAGCTAACAAAGCCTGCGTGGCACAGCTAAAGGGGGAGCACAGGGATGTTTCCAAGAAGTTGGATGTTTTATCCTGGTGCTGCCTTGAAATCCTTGCTGTCAGGTGAAGCCACAGCCCTGCAGGGATGGACCCTGCACCCCTGGAGCAGCACAAACACTCAGCAGACCCTGTGAACGTGGAGCAGTCGCCTCGGCGCGCTTTGAGTGCAGCCCCCGGGCAGAACACTATTGTGAGTGTAAGTGCTCTGTTCTCACCGAACAAATTGTTCCTACAAATAAAGTATGAAAAGTGCTTCTTTTCAGTCTCTCTCTCCTGTTCTTTTTATTTTAACCACATTTTTTTTTATCGTGCAGCACAGGAGGCAGAGACTGTACCTGGATAGCAGGAGCAGCAAGTCATTGTGCCGCCTTGGATGCAGGGATGGCTTGAGGGAAGATCCCTGGAGTGACTAAGCCAGAGGCTGAATGCTCATAGACCAACTGGAACTGAAACATGATAAGCACCCAGAGAGGGTTGCAGAGCTTCTCCAAGTAGTTTTCTTCTGCAGTTAAGGTAGCAGATGCAGCATCTATGGGAGCTGAGGGAACAGAGCTGTGGGACGAGGCTGGAGAGGAGGCAAGGAAGCAGCCTGGGTAGGTACAGCCCTTGCACCTAATTTGGAGCAGCCCTGGAGGACAGGTCAGAGAAGCAGGAGGAAAAAAATGAGAGAGGATGTTGAAGTTTCCAAGGTTTTTGAAAGAATCACAGTGGGGCCATCTGGAGTCTCCCTTCCATGTGATGGCATTAGGTCCTGGGTGCAAGTTCTCTGCACAAATGTCAGGACACTGGTGCAGCAGGAAGCTCTTTCCTTGTCCTCGTGGAGTCCCCAGCTGTTCTCCTATGACTTGAGGCAGTGACAGCATTATAGCTTTCCAGAAGCAGTTTCCAAGAGAAGCATTTTGTCCCTGTGCACCGGAAGAGTGAAAATGACACATTTCCAACAATTCATAATTAGACAATTAATCATTCCAGTTTTAAGCATGGAAGGGCTGGAGGGCCTCGATACATAAAGATGTTCAAGTCAGAAGTTTTGCTTTGTGTTTTGCCTGCAAACTGTCCTCTAATGCTTAGAGAGGACTTGGGATGTCGGGAGCATCTATACCACAGTCTAGGTCTACTTAGCCCTGGGATGAGTCCTGTGGTGAGAGCAGCATGCAGAGATACCAGAGGTTTTTGGTATGTCTTCTATCAAGGACATACCAAGATACATGGCAGGAGAGCTGTGTCACCACAGGCGTGTCCTCACTGTGCTATACCTCCACTTAGTAGAGTCTTGTACTTAAAAATACTCAATATCTCTCATGCCTTGCTTTCTAAGGACGTTTACGAAGTCCCCTCGGTGCAGCCTGGTGCAGACCTAAGCACCTGCACGTCCATCAGTAATGAGGTTTGGGTTTTGCCCATGCCCCAGACTTGGTATTTGATTTTGCTGAGCTCCAGGATCAGCTCTGGGTTTCATAACTGGACAAATAGTGTTTCACTGAGCCTTGTTTCCTGAGAGCACCATCTTACTGTCTCCAGATACCCCATAATGTGTCCAAATAGCTTTCTGAAGTTCCTAAACCTTTCAAGCCACTCTGGAAAAAGAAAGCTGTGAGGAGATCATATTGCAGTACATAGCTGCAATAAACCTTTTCTTCATCCTTTCTTGGTTAGAGGTATGAACATGAGTTATGGCAGTTTAAAGCTCTTCAGAGCAGCATGTAAAACTGCCTTCCCAAACGGCCGGAGATCCTTGCTAAGCTGAGATGTCAGTGCTCACAGACGCTGCTGGCTGAATGGAGCGATTTTACGAGTCCATTTAATCCTTCCAAGAACTGAGTGCCTGCCTGTGCCTGCACTGTGCAGCTCCCACTTTGCTCCCTGGGTTCTGGCCCGCTGCCCATTAAAGGCTCTGGAACTGAGATCTCTTGCAACAGATGAGCAGCCTCATAATTTGTAAATATAGGTTAATAGAAGGCAGCACATCTGGCTAGTGTTTGTGCTACTGGGCCAACGGCAGAGACCATGTAGGAGTCGGGCTGCTCATGTGCAACCAGTGTTGAGTCCTGTTGTTTCTGGGCACAGGTTTTCCTGGTGGGATGCAGTGAAATTGAGGGGACCATGCCACAAATGACCCAAGAACGATGGTTGCCACCATCCGTAACCACATCTTCCCATTCTGGAGAGCTCCCATGTTTAGCATCCTTGCTAAAATCATATATTTGGGCACTTGGGCTTGTCCTGCCTTATCCTGCCTTCAGGAACCTATGTCTCTTCTCAGGAACCCGTCCCAAAGGGCGCTGTGGGCACGGCACCAAGGTTGCTCCTGGTCCTGTTCTGCAGCACGACCAGCCCCAGCTCGTGCCGTTTGCCTTGCCAAGGCTGGAGCTGATTTCTGCATCCCATAGACACATTTGCTTTCAATTCTGTAGGCACAAAGCCTAAATGTTGCACTAAATAACTTTGCTAATTTCCCGTACTTTTGATTATGATGAGTACTTTTAAATCTCAGACACTCTGTTTTGGTCTCCATGGAAATGGATAAAAGGGGTCACATTTAAATTGCAGAATCCTGATGCGAGGACAATGATTTTGTCTCATCAGTTACGGAAGGGATGGGGACCGGGCTGTTTGTCTGCTTTTCTTTTTTGTTTCCTTTTTTGATGAGTCCATCAGTGAAATTCATAATGAAATTGTGAATCTGCACAGGGCTGGTTGTCATGTGAGAGCAGGAATGGAAAAACAGGAAGAAGGGGTGTTACAGAAATGGAAATTATGGTAATTAAAACTCAAAAAATAACAGCAAAATGTATTCTGGCATCACGAACGCCAGGCTGCTGCTGCTGCTTTGAAAGTTGCTGTGACTTGAAGTTGAAAAAAGTCCAAAAACATCTAATGCTGTTATTAACTATTAAGCGTTTTCCTGCTATTCTTGATAGCAGCCTCTGTGTGTGCCCAATTTCATTGAAGAGTTAATCCTTGATTGAAGCCCATCAATGCCAAAGGAAAGGCTCTCTTTGCTACCAGGGTTGCAGACGACTTAACTGTTTGCAAAACTAATATCTAGGAAGCGACGGAAGCTGAGAACTCTGGTTAAAGCAAATGAAGAGGAAATTAAAGTTTTCTGTTTTCTTTTATTATCAAAACCAAAGCAAAATGAATCCCTTGATCCAAAATGAAGATTGCCGAGTTTCAGAGATTCCCTTATGAAAGCACAATCATCAATGGTGGAGGGGAGAAAAAAAATGGATGGAATTCTGATGGAATCTCACTCTCTAATCCCCAAACAGTCACATTTGTGACTGTCCTTAATTAAATGGCACTTTCAGATCTCCATCCTGTGGTCATAGCTGGGTACTTCATGCTTGCTCTTGCATGAACTCTGGATGGTTGTGGCAAATAGATTGAGTCCCATCCATGAAGGAGTTGATGGGAGCCTGGGTGCCACCTTGCTTGGCTGCACTGTGGCCAGGACAGGGCCATCTGCGGGGGTCACCCTCATATCTGCTCCACCTCGGACATGAGCAATGGGCCTTGAAGGGCTACAGACACTGCTGTTTGACACTGGTATCCACTGCTTCACTCAGGTGCTCCCCTTTTGCAGCCAAAGATGATATCATGCCTCGATTTTCATTATGCGCTTCCTGTCATTTTAACCCTTTTATTTTACTGGGATTGTTCAACTCCGTGTTTGGTGCTAGGAGAGTGGGTTGGCTCCAAGGTGGGTCCTGGCCATATGGGAAGCCAGGAGGGACACAGCACCTGAGAGGAAAAGGCAGCCTCATTTACAAGGTCACTGCATGAGATAAAACACCAGCTCTGTGGGAGAGCTCACCTGGAGCGTGAGCTGGAAAGGGCCAAGTGGAAAATCTTGGAAAAAAATGTCCCACTTTCCTCACCGAGAAGAAGAGGTCAGTAAGGTGATGTAGGACATTCTACTTTCCACCTATTGCCCTGAAATGGCTCCAAAGCCCATGGGAGTTGCCAGTGCTGCCGTGTTTGCTCCGGGGCGGCCGCTCTGCATGGCCTGGATGGCGGCAGCGGGACCGTGGTCCCCAGCCCGGCACCTGTTGCTGGCAAGGCCGGGCTCTGCTGGGCTCCGCACTATTTTTGGAGCCTACTTGAGGGCGGGAAGGATTAGCGTGCTCCGAATTCAAAGGAGCTTGTTGTGAAGAGGGGAGCACTGCCCCGGGGCTGGGCTCGTCCCTGGAGCCCTTGTTGCCTCTGGGCAGGAGGAGATCCCAAGCACAAGGTCCAGTAACATGACTCATAGTCAAGGCAATAACTGGGTGTTTGTGAGTGCTGAGTGGGCCCTGGGCACTGAGGCTGCTCTCCCCATGTGATGCTGTGCAAACCATCCTGCATCTTCACCACAATGAAGCAGCATGGGGAGCACCTCAAGGTAGGAAGAGGACAGGAGAGCACGAGAAGCGTTTTCTGGCATCAGGCACCACCAGGCCAGTACCTGGAAGGCTTCCAAGAAAAGATGTTTTCAGTTTCCTGGGAGCAAACACACATCATGATCATCTATGATCATCTGCTGCTGCAGCCCCTGCTCTGCCCGTGGTTGCCTCTCTCGAGTGCTACACGGAGATAGGACCATTAGCCCTCATGGTGGCCCTCATGGTCATATTCCAAATAGCAGAAAGCTTTGTTGTTTCTTTCCATGCGGACAGAGTCACCTTCACCCCTTGCACCAAGATTTCGGCTGATGCAGAATGAGGGAGTCACAACTACCACACTTGCCTCTACTTCAGTACACAGATAAATGCGGGATACTTCTCAGGAACAAGAGAACAAGCCAGTCCCTGGAATAGAAACGAACACCCATTTCATTAGTTAAGATTTCCCTGTGCTTATTTAAGCATCGATTCCTGGGGTTGTTGCGCTGTATGGAGCTGATTAACAATTACAGAATGTACCAGAGCAGCATCCCCAGCTCACAGCTGGGGGCTGCAGAGCCAACTGGGGCGACTCGCTATAAAACTGGCAGCTGCCTCGGCAAGATTGCTTTTAATAGGGAACCACTTCACTGCATAACTTTGAAGGAAGCAAACATGTTCCTAAAATGAATTTCCTCAGGTCAGCAGCCTGTAGCTGTTGGAGGAACCATCAGGACAGTGCATCCTCTTCCAATGACATTTTGTCTCCTTGCTCTTCTTTCTGCATGAGGATGCATTTCTTACAAACTTCAGCTATCCATCCATTCTGGATGTAGAGGGACCCTCCCAGCTCAGTTCTCCTCATTCTGTTCTTCCACATGGACAGTGAGGAGAAAGTGTCCACATCTATCCTAGCTTACATTGTCTTCCAAGGCATTGCATGTTCCCTCTTCCATCTTTAAAGGCAGCCTAGGCATTGCACATTGCCCTAAGTGACACTGAGGACATCCCTGGGACGTTGTCCTGTCCACTGGGAGATGAGCTTCCAGATTCAGCCAGCTGAGGGTATCAGAGAGCAATGTGAGGGGTCTTTCCTCCACCAGCACTGCCTTTCTGCAGCCTTCCCACCTTCCCATGGCCCAGGGAACCAGTCTACTGCATGCAGTCCTTTGCCTCCCTTGAATGAACTGGGATCAACTTAAAATACCATGTGGCAACAAGGACTTGGATTCTGCTCTATTATTAGCCTGGCTGAGGAACAGGAAAACCTTGCGCACTTGGCTGGTGCTTTCTTTGTTTGTATATTCCCCTTCTTCCTCTGGGACATCAAGTGCCATGACTGGAGACAGGATATTGGACTCAAGGCAAAGATGGTGTCAAGTCCTTCAAGTTGCCACCTATTTGAATAGGGAGAGGGTCTTCATGCAGTCCTAGCACTGTCCTAGAGTGGTTTCCTATCTACCAGCACGCAAGGATTTGATGCCTTGTACCAGGTAAGAGCCTGTATCCGTGAAGGTTTTGGTGCTTGGAAGTCCATGTGATTCACTAAGTCCTCCTGGCCTGTGTGCAACACTGCTGCTGGCCCTGCTAATATTGCATGAGAGGAGGTCAGCATTTTCATAAAGTGCAATTAAGTAATGGCCTCATCACTATTCATTTCTTGAATGTATCCTCTCTTGTGCCCTAATGAATCTTAATGTGCTGACAGTGAATTAATGTGGGTGCCCCGAGGAACCTGCAGTGATACGGAGTATTAACAGCCCATCATTATTTCCTCAGGGAACCTGTTGTTTGGCGCATATAGACAAATCCTAGGAGCAACCTCTTCTTTCCGGATGTGGTTTCTTTCTGCTCTGCTAGGGGAGCCAAAGTGGCTGCAGGGAGGCTGGGATGGCAGCAGTTCCAGAGACCTGGAATCTTAGAGGGATTATCTGAGGATGAAACATCAAGGAGTGCATATCCCATGTGTAAAATGCCCACCACTGCAGGAACTGCTAATTGGAATGATCATCCCTTTGATCGCAGGTATGTGTCTCTTGGCTGAGTCATGCTGAGACATCCTTCTGACCTTTTGAATATTCAGCTTTTTGGGGATAAGCAAACAGGGAGCGGTTCTCTTTTAACAGACTTAGTAATAAAGCAGTTGCTGAGATCGTCCTGCTCATTTTCTTGGGTGATGAGTCAATATCTGACTAGCTAATGTAGTCAATATCTGAGTAATTCAACCTCATGGGAGCGTGAGCCTACAGCAAGAAGATGCCTTCCCAGCGCCCATCCTGCCAAGCAAGCAAGAGAGCAGGACCAGGCCTGTTGAGACAAGCAGCACTCACTAAAGCCAGTGCTGGGACTAGCCCCGCTCAGGGCTGGGACCATCCGTAGCAGCAAGGTAAGGGCAGGAAGGACAAGGCAAAGGTGCCAACAGGGACACAGAGTCAATGCTGTCCTGGGATGGGCGACCAGAGCTCAGGGCTTGGGTTATTTGGGGCTGTCACCAGCCCATGGGTGACTCTTGGAGGTCTGCTGACCCTCAGAGCAGCCTAAGGCTGAATTTCTATGGGAAAGGGTGCAGTGAGAGAGGCTTGCTCTGGCAGTGGTTGGAGTTTTGCATCCAGACCCTGGATGCCTCACTGGGTGCAGAGGCTCCGAGAAGCTGGGTCTCTGAGTCACTGTCATATTGTCCCCTGGCATTCCCGGCATCCGCAGCACAAGGCGTCCCTCGTGTCACTGTGCGGACCAGCAGGCTGGCAGTCCTGCCTGCCCTCTTGGCATGTGACAAAGCTTTGTTTGTCTTTGGGCTCCTAATGAGCTCCAATAATTCTCCCCTGGGAGAAACTGAGACTAAAGACTTGAAGAGATAAATCGAGCTCCTGCCAAGCTGAGAGGATTTCTTTCTGCAGAAGCAATTCACCCATCGCAGCTTTTCCCAGTACATTCCTGCCTGGCTTTTCTTCCCCTGGAACTGAAAACTGTTGGATATGGGGATTTCCACAGGAGTTCTGGGGATGCAGCTGCACTACAAAGGATGCTCCTTTTAGGGACTTTTTGCTGCTATGTTTATATGGATCTGGTTTGGGGGGAGCTGGAACAAGGGGTGTTCGGTGGGTCAGCTCCAAACAGAATCTCCCCTTTCATTTACATCAGTGTAAGTCCAACATCACTGCAGCCCCTATAGTTATTCAATGACCATTAGCAGAGTTATCAGAGCTCTGCTTTTTCCTGGAAACCTCCCCTGTTCACATTCCCCCATGCCCTCACATAACCCAGTGCCAAACTCCTGGGAACCCTTTTCTCCATGGTATTATTAGAGAGGAGAAAAAGGAACCTGACTCACCGAGCCCTGCACCTGTGTCTGAATTTCCCACCAGGCTCTCGAGCAGGGAATGCACGTTCATGTCAGGGCTGTTTTTCCATCCCCTTTTTGGGGTTAATCTTTCCCAGGCAGCGGCTGCTGGAGGAGGCTCTGTGCCCCGCTCCTGGCACGGGCAGATGTCGCTCTGTTGACAGAAGTGCCCTTCATGCCTGGCCGTAACCTTCATCCTGCAGCAGCCTGGTCCCGCTCTCGTGCCATCCTGGATGCCCGGACCAGCACGGAGCAGTTACAGCAGCACCATGGGCTGGAGGTGCTCAACGTCTTTCCAGTAGCACCTCAAAGTGGTTCCAAAGCCAAAATAAGGAAAAAAACCCAAAAGTTCTGAGCAGGAAATTTCCTTTCAGTTTTGGATGTAGATATTTGAGATGTATCTATATGCTCTACTCAAATTAAGACATGAATTTTAATGGCAGATATAGTTCTGTGTTAGTGATTAGTGACATCTTCAGTGACATGCATCCAGTGACTGATGGGACAGGGTTTTCAAGCTAGAGGAACACTTACTACATTAGCAGCAGGGCCATAATTCTCCCCCACAACCAGTAACTAAATCCTAGGAAGAGATTTGCAGCAGAATAAAACCAGGGAGGGGGTTTAGCAGAGCCCTTTACACTTGGGCAGCCAGTGCTGCCTCCCATGGTTTCCTCCCAGCAGTCACTCATTACACAGATGAGGCTTCAAATGCTCCACAGATGATATTAATCCACAGCTCTAATTTTTTGAGGATTTAGGGCACAGTGCAGCAAGGAAGTGTGCTGTAAGGCAGCCAAAGGTGAAATGGACCTCATATGAGGAGGGTCTGCTCTGAAACTCAGCTCAAGGAGGAAGGTAAGGCCCTAATGAAGGGATATGCTGAATGTTTAGGGAGAAGGAAGGATTTGTCTTTGATTCCTGCTTGGATGGAACAGGAATTGTTATAGGAATGTGCCTATTACTGGTGTAGTTGGAGCTTGCATTAGCTTTGGTTTCACTCTGGCATTGCTCAGTACTTCACATAAGATAAGTTTGGAGAGGGAAAGGAAACTAGGATTGGAAAAACTGGCAGAATTTCAAAGCAACTAAGTCTCATAGAAGTAGCCATAAAGAAAATTAATTTTTTTTTCTTCTTGCTTTGGGTGTCTGAGGATGTTTTGATCAGAGCTATGGTATTGCTGCTGTAAATGAGAGTCCTCTCAGCAGGAGCCTGGAGGGCGTTTCTGGGTTCTTTTATTGTCTGCTCATCTCCAGGTGCTTTTAGAGAGCTGCAAACCAGGTTTAGTAGCACTGTGCTAGGGAATGGAGATAATGTTTTCTGGCAGGCAGGGCTCTACTAGGCCCCTTGTAAATCTAACTGTCTCTAGGATTACTTTTCTTACTCTATCATCAGTAGGACTTGTTGTGGTCTTGAGCCGCATAATCTGAAACCACCAGTGTCTGAGAAATCCTACTCTGTGGTATAAAACTCTCTGGAGCCTCTTCCCATGTAGTCTGAGAAAAGAAGAAATAACCTCTTTGAGTTAGAAGGACAAGTTCTTGACAAGAAGGCAAAACAAGAAGGACACAGACTGAAAGCAAAAGGTGGATAATATATCTTAACCGGGCTCATGCAAGAGCTGAAACAGTAACTGCTATTGAGATTTATCAAGCTGAGGAGCATGTCTGGTTGTTCAAGCCTGGCTGACTCTGTCCCTTGCCTAGAATTGCAGAGCTGCCAAGGGAGCAAAAGCTCCAATTCCGGGGCAGTATCTGAGCAGTGCTGAGGAGGAAGGGAAGGCAGTGGCCACAGCTGAAGGCCTGGTAGCTCCTGTGGAAT
>JAUBOD010001004.1:3108897-3122784 GCA_032353885.1 Nothura maculosa
GCTTGGATGGAACAGGAATTGTTATAGGAATGTGCCTATTACTGGTGTAGTTGGAGCTTGCATTAGCTTTGGTTTCATTCTGGCATTGCTCAGTACTTCACATAAGATAAGTTTGGAGAGGGAAAAGAAACTAGGATTGGAAAAACTGGGAGAACTTCCAAGCAACTAACTCTCATAGAAGTAGCCATAAAGAAAATTAGTTTTTTCCCTCTTGCTTTGGGCGTCTGAGGACGTTTGGATCAGATCAATGGTATTGCCACTGTAAATGAGTCCTCTCAGCAGGAGCCTGGAGGGTGTTTCTGGGTTCTTTTATTGTCTGCTCATCTCCAGGTGCATTTGAAGAGAGCTGCGAACCAGGTTTAGTAGCACTGTGCTAGGGAATGGCGATAATGTTTTCTGGCAGGCAGGGCTCTGTTAGGCCCCTTGTAAGTCTAACTGTCTCTAGGATTACTTTTCTTACCCTATCATCAGTAGGACTTGTTGTGGTCTTGAGCTGCATATCTGAAACCACCAGTGTCTGTAAGAAATCTCACTCCTTGGTGTAAAATTCCCTGGAGCCTCTTCCCATGTAGTCTGAGAAAAGAAGAAATAACCTCTGTGAGTTAGAAGGACAAGTTCTTGACAAGAAGGCAAAATAAGAAGGACACAGACTGAAAGCAAAAGGTGGATAATATATCTTAACCAGGCTCATGCAAGAGCTGAAACAGTAACTGCTATCGAGATTTATCAAGCTGAGGAGTGTGTCTGGTTGTTCAAGCCTGGCTGACTCTGTCCCTTGTCTAGAATGGCAGAGCTGCCAGGGGAGCAAAAGCTCCAATTCTGGGGCAGTATCTGAGCAGTGCTGAGGAGGAAGGGAAGGCAGTGGCCACAGCTGAAGGCCTGGTAGCTCCTGTGGAATCCAGGACCATATTCAGCCAGTGGGGTTAGTTTTGCTGGTGAAGAATCTCTGCAATCAAGCACAAACTGCTTGATTTGCTTATTTTTCTCACTTAGCCTTAAAACTAAAAGAAAAAGCTAGTAAGAAAAATATCCTGCCTCTGGCTTTGCAAAGGTAGGAGGAGAACTTGCTTTCATAACCTGCTGCCCAGACTGCTGGCTCCACGATACTGATTTCTCCTATGCCAGAAAATGGTATCTCTGAAGAGATAGTTGGAGTCTGATGAAGCCTTGGAGGAATTAATGGCACAACAACGAAAAGGAGGCTCTAATGTTAAATTAAATTAACCGCAATATAATCTTGAAAAGTGTATTATTGGCTGCCCAATCCTATCATTGGATGAGAAATTGCACATCTCCTTTCTTCCTCCCCAGGTTCATTTCCCGTGCAAATCACAGCAGGATCTTTTTGGAGCTGAAAGGATTCCTCTTGCTTTTGCACAGAGGATGTTTCATAAATTTGTCTTCAATCTTTTTTTTTTTTTAAGTGCATTTTGTCCCTCTTCTGTGTGTTTTTCCACAAGTGATGCTGAATCAAAAATCAAGATTGCCTCTAGCAGTAGGAAATAAGAGGAAAGCTGAAGTAGTTCTAGTAGCACTTCTCCTACAGGAGCAAACCAACCTTTCCAGCTTTCTTCCTGGGCCCACACCAGGTGTAATGGGAGAGCTTGGCTGAACCTACCTGGATATTACAGCTGCAGGCTTAGGGTTTTCATCTTGAGCCTGGTTGCAGACATGAGATTAGAAAACTCATATCTAAAACTCAAAGCGTTTGCACTTTGGCAGGTCAGAAGCCAACTGTTTCTGCCTGTTTCTATTTAACCAGCACACACTGCTATGAAGGGAAGCCTCACTATTTGTGCCTAAGCATTGAGCTCTTGTGTTCCTCTTTCTCCTGACTTGCCTTTCACAAGAAGGTAAGAGCTCAGCTTTGCAAGGCAGCGCTCTAGGAAAAGTGTTAACCATTTCGTGTCCCTGGGATGTGGAAAGCTCTAGGTGTGAAGCTGGTTCCAAAGTCCACTGATGGAAGTTAGGCAGAGGACACCAAAAATAAACCCACAGAGCTGTATGTGACAAAGCAGCTCAGCAAGCCAGTTTCCTATCCAGTCTTGTCATTAAAAGCTCTCCCCGTGCCCTGCTCCAGCGGGTTTCATTTGACACGATGTGAGCTCAGTGCAAAGTGGAGGAGGGCGCCAGGCAGGAGGTCTCTGTTTCTGAAATTAACCCTGACAGGTGTCCTAATGTGCTGGCTCCACTGTGACCCTGCTGGAGGAGGGTCATTATACATCCCGAAATGGCTTTCATCCCGTTGGGTCTAACCAGATGTAACCTCAGACTTCTGGGGTGCTCTTATGTCTCTATCTTCTTGGTGCAGAGACTTGGCAGCAGAATCGCACGCACAGCCATGAGTATGCAGAAATCCTCTCACTGCTAATGTGCCCAGTTGGGCTGGGACTAGTTTATGGTCAGGGGAAACACTGACCGAGTGTCCTCGCAGTGCAGTCGCACTGAATTCCTGCTGACCAGGTGGTCCCCAGAAAACGTTGGTCTCTTGCTCCTTCAGGTGGGTTGAGTCTCAGTCTTGCTGAGCTCCAGCCTGTCTTGTCTCCAAGGTTTTCTGTGTTTTGTCAGCATGCTTGGTGCTGAAGATGCAAAGAATTGAGAACACCTCCTGACAAAATTCATGACAATATCAGAAAGTCTAGTTTTCTATGGTAGCAAACATTTTATACACTAAACTTGAAGGTGAGGGGGGAGGAAAAAGTCTAGCTGCTAATGCTGTACTTCAAGAGGCCTTTGACCAGAAACCCTCTTAATATCTATTTCGGCTTCCCTGGCCACTTTCATTTCAATGTCATCTCTATGGTTTCTATCTCCTAGAAGAAGCCATCTATTTTTATTTGCCTTTCTTACCTTGGAAGAAACAAAAGAACCCAAAAAATCAAGTACCTCTGTAGAAAAGGGAGCATGAGCCATCCTTGTGATGGCTGTTGGAGGATAGGGGTGCAGGGACAGCAATGCCGTGTACAGTGTATTAATCGCCTGATTAAGTAGGAGGATGTTAATCCTTCAGAGATGGAAGGATTTTATAAAAAGCCAAGAAAGTAATTCTTGGCTTGGAACATCGTGTCATTTTCTGCAAGGCCAAATTAAAACAACACAACATCCTAACTGAAAACACCCCACCCAACCTCAAAACCGTGGTAAATCCAATCAAGCTTTCCTGTTAAACACAAGCTTTGAAGAACACTGTATTTAATCATTAACAGTGCTGAATCAATATGAATAATCTGAAGTGACTCCAAGCAGCAAGGGCAGGTCATGTTTACAAAGAGATGAATATTGATGCAGCTGTTGTAACCACAACCTAGGAGTCCTCTCCTGCTTCATCCACATGTGCGGCAGTGGCCACGTTAAAGGCTGCTGGTCTACAGCAAACTGGAGTAGGACTCCACATTGATGGGATGCCCTGGTCACCCATGTTCTGACCTTGGTTTGATTCTTCTCTCTGGTTTGCTCTGTGTAACTCTCCTCTCAGTTCAGCTTCTTTTCTGCTTTGTGAGCCTTGTGGCCTGGTGTCCCATTGGAAGCATGGAGGGGAGGTTATGGTTAATGGAGGAGAGCAGAGGAGCCTCCAATTCCCCCACTGGCTTTGGGTGTTGGAAACTGTCTATCGTTGCCAACAGAGCAACATCAAGGCTTTTGGAAATGCTTCTAAGCAGACAGAGAGATCCCTCATAGGAGGGCAGATGTGGGTTATGACCAAGAAGAAAAGCTCACCCTGGTGCTACTGGGAAGAGCATGTTGAGACCTCAGTCTGGAGGCATCAATCCTCCAAGCCATTATGCACTGACAGAGCAAAGCAAGTATTCTCTCCATGGCCATCTTGGTGCACAGGGAGGTGGTTTCTGTTGGGAAGGGACACCTATGGAGTAACCTAAATGGAGTAAAAGCACAATGGTTGCGTTGGGATGTGTTCTCTTCCAAGCCCCATGAGAGTCTGTGCATGCACAGAGGTCTCCCTGTCCTCCCATCTGCAAAGGCAGTGTTTTGGCTCACCATGCAATGCTTGCTTTGATGTGAGCAGCTGATAATTTTCAAGAGTTTTCCCCAGCATTCCCTAAATCCCATCCCTCCTAAAGGCCATGCATGGCTAAGTTGCTGCCTTGCTGCCTCCCGGTATGTGAGGACTGGAGCAGATGAATTCTTGTTGATTTTTCTCTGCACAGTTCCTTGCCTCTCACTTTTGAGATTTGGGGAGGAAAAAAGAACAAAAGTTGTCTGCTGAAAATAGTAAAAACAAAGATCTTGCTCTGCATCATTAACTTGGCGCAGCCTGGGCAATCTCATTCTCCCACACAGGCAGCCACTGTCAGTGCCTGCAGCTGGAAGGGAAGACGGATGGGTGCAGAAGGAAAAAAATGTGGTGTTTTATTTCTGAGGACTGAAATAGGCTCACTTTTCATACTGTATTTTGAATGCTTTATGCATATTTTTCCCAAAAGCTTTATCCCTTAAATTAACAAACATAACATGAGAAGTCAAGTTTTAATTTATCTGGCATTTTACGGTGTTTCTGTTCTTGTAGAAGGCATCCAGAATGGAAAAAATCACTGCTGTTGGAGCAATCCATTAACATAAAAATAATTTGTATCTTGGAACAAGATGCATCTCATGTGAAAGTATAATAAATGGTGACATATTTTGAAGCTTTTCCTCCAATCTGAAATAGTTGAGCAGTATTGACCTGTGAGCACAGAAGCTAACAAAAGTCTAAATGATAACTGTGAGCTGTTTGAAATAAGACTTTTGCAGTTCTCTAATCTCTCCATCCACAATCATACAAGTAAGCTTCACTACCTGGGGGAAGGAAGGAGGAGTTGAAAAAAATAAGGAAGAAAAGGAAACATGCAGCTTAGGACAGAAAGCAAATGCAGTAATCAATGTGTATCTCTTCTTCATCAGTTTATAGAATAAAAGATAGCAAAAGGAGAATGTTTATAAACTGTGTTTTGCTGATAGCTGAGTGAAGTCTTGAAGACTTATTTTAGAGCCAGAAGAGGTCAATCCATAGAGTGCACTAAAAATCAGTGTGTAGAGGGGGTTTCCTCTGCCCATAGCAGGGTGTTCTGCAGCTTTGCTTTGCTCTGTGCCCCTGTATGGCCATGTGCAGCCATCCCGTATCAGGCACCCCCAGGTCCCTCCAGTTGGGTAGTTGCAGCCATCAACACGTCCTCTCTTGGCCCTTGGCATTGTTTGTGATGCTGCTTGTGCAGGCTGGATGTTACATCCCATATGCCAATATCCTTAATGGTCAGCAGGAATTCATGTTCTCCTTGCAAGTTCCTATTTCTAGAGGGTGCTAAAGATAAATGCACCTATGTGAAGAGATCTTGAAGGCTAAAAACCTGTGAAATTGTTGTTTTTCTAGTATTTCCTAGGGTGGTGGTGGTGTGTTGGCACAGCCTCTCATTCCTGTGTGTCCCAAGATTTTGCAGTAGTTGTTCAGTATAACCTGAGTTTCCTCAACATCCACAATGATCACCAGGAGTTTGCACCTGAGGAGCCCCTCTCACTAAGGGATGCAGTGGGAGAGCTGCCCAGCCTGTCCATCTAGTGGTTTCCATCCATCTTCTTGGGCTGACCCACCTTGCTGGTACCAGAGCCAGTAACTGTGCCCTATAGGAGAGCCCCTTTGCTGGATACAGATGCCGTGTTGCTTCTCCAGGAGCCAGCCTGCTCCTTGCTTGGACTTGGGCTCCTCTGGCCCCAGGACAACCCTCTGCTCTTGCTCCTTCCCTGGGACCCACTGGTTGCAGCCACCTGCGGGAGCCAGGACTCTGGGCTTGGCAGAGCCCATGGAGCACAAAGCCTTTAATGGGCACCACATTCAGGAGGTCCTGCACTCCCAAGCCTGCCTGGGAATGTGCTGTGATTTTATTATTATTATTATTAAATCCATGCTTTGGTTAAGGGCTGTTCTCTGTTGGCTGACCCCACACCTGACTGCATTTCTTCCCCATTGCCGCCCTCCTTTCTGCCTAAATAAGTATCTGTTTTTGTGCTCAGCCTCTGTTGTCCACATCCTCATGGGGAAATGAAGAGCTGTGTTTATACCAAATGGGTTTATTGAAGTATCAGAAAGCACAAATCAATTTTCAGATGAAATTATATGGTACCCCAGGAATCAAAACTGACAAACACAGTGATTTGCTCTTAAATTAATAGCAAACCAAGATAAAAGCCAATGCAGACGATAAAATTAGCCAGGTACAATATGCTTCCTAAAACCTAGAGCTGTCCCCCAGCTCCTAAGGATACTGCTCAATTTCAAAGCTAAATAACCAGCAGAGAGGTTTTAGAAATCGATATTGTAGACCACATGACAGAGCAAGCAATTACAGAGGAAAATACTCAATGTTAACCTCAAAGCGAGCACTCTGGCTTCAGAAATGCTCTAGGAAGGGTCTGCAGTCAGTATCGGACAAAGCATGACCGTAATCCTTCCTGTCAAGGCCTCTTTCACACTGTAGGAACATTTGCATGGCCAGGAAACTCATAGGATTAACACCTTAGTGATTGGGATCAGCTCAACTAATGGGGCCGAAGCATTGCAGAGCATGGAGGGTGATGGGAAACCCAAGTAAGGCCAGCTTGAATTATGCCCAGTCCTTTGAAGGAAAAACATGTTATAGTATAATGAGCCAGTTCCTAGAAAGGGTCAGTGCAGGGAATCACTCTGCTAAGGTGGAGATAAATTCAGACTGCAAACAAGATGTTGATAAATTAAAAAAATATATATTTTTTTTGAGCAGGAAATGATCTAGACATGAGCAACAGGCATCTCGGTAGTTTTATAGCGAGACCAAGCACAAGTTTCTCAGTGATGGATTTCACTAGTCAACTTCTGAACAGCAAGTGGTGGCACCAGCTGCCTGCTGGAAGCATCAGAATTAGCTGGATGATCCCTTTATCTCCTGTCAACATTCCTCAAGGATCAATGACTTTTTAAACTCGGTGGCTTACAGATGTGTCCTGACTGTCTAAAGGCCTTCAGCGGGATTTGTCTTCTGGAGAAGCAGAAATTCTGAGGGGCTGCGCATTGGGTGAGCTCCTTCACATGGGAATAACTCCTGGAATCTTTCAGTCTTTGAGGTAATAAGGCAATTAGGTGCTAATTCAGTTATAGGTATCTAATGTCTCTGGCTTTCATTGTCTTTTGTCTAGGAAATTAAATACAGCAATGCATAAGAGCAATTAAAGATCGGATGATGAGCAGGAAATCTATCTGTGTCTCCCAGGCAGTTACCAAACCTCAATGTTTATTTTGTTTGGTATTTTTTATAAACATGCAATTACTGTGATGCTAGAACTAAATTATCGAAGTTCATCTGGTGTATTCCCTGCATGAAAGCAGTTCTGACTCCGGTGAATGGAGGTGATTTCTCCAGCCTTCTGGCTTGGAAGAGGTCCAGGATGCCTGAATGTGGATGTACTCAGAGCAGTAGGTGCTCTTTGTCACAGTAACCCCTTTCTGCCTGTCCATGTTCAGCCTTTCCACCTGCCAGCCCAGGCTGTTATTTTATCAACGTTTCAACAAGTCAACATTTGAGTTTTTGATGCTGTCATGCAGAAACCAGGCATCTTCTAGGCCAGCCCTCTGGGTGCAAGGCCTGGCTTTTCCATGCAAGCTCTTAATCACTCTAAAATGCAGAGGATGCACAACGGCCTCTTAAGGGCAAAGCTTTCTTATTGATCCGGAGGAAGAGAACAAACTGAGAAGAAGGTTATCCCAGGGGCTGCCTGTCTGAAGTATTTCTGTTTCACTGATGAACTAATTAAGCTGATATTCTGGTCTTGCTCTTGTTGCTTCTGGAGCCTTCCCTGACCCTGCTCTCTCCTGCTTGTCCCTGTCCCTCTGAGGGCTGAATGCAATAGTACTAGTCAAGCAGAATGGAAATTCTCTAGGTTTTTATGTTATGGGAGGGAACACAAACAGTGTCCAATTCCCTTTCAGTTAAGGCTCTTATTTACCTGCTATTTTGGCAACTGGAATGAAATATCGTTTATTGGCCCATGCATCTGAGCAGAACAGTCAGAAACAGATCCTCCTCCAAGCCTGCTTCTATTCCTTCAGGTCCTGTGCTATGCCATGTTTCTTGTTCCCTCAAGAAACTTTAGAAGATGACAGAAAAACAGGGAATATTCTGGGTGTGTGGACCGCCTCTGTCATCCCCTGGGTCTTATCAGCAGATCTTGAACTCAATATGGCCCAGCAAGCAATGCACAGGTCTTTGATGTTCCTGGAGATGTTGGGGAGGTCCAGGTGGGGCAGGAGAGGACAAGCACCTCGAGCACAACTGGGATCACTTATGGCTACTACAATGTCTCTAAGGTGCAATATATAGGTTTTCAGACCCTTAGATCCTATTTTAGCCAAGGAGCAATGTAACCCTGGATATCTCAATGTATCTATTGCTAATGCTTCCCTCTTGCATACTCGTTACTGTTATTCTAAAAGCAGAATGTGGCTTTAACAGTGTTTACAAGTGCAAAGCAGGTGTTTTTATCCAGATGCTCCTCTTGTGATTCCCCCAGTCCTTCTCATCTGTCCTTGCAAATGGCTTTGCTTGTTGTCTCTTGTCTGACACTACATTGTAAAAACTTCAGGACAGGGATTGAGTCTTGCTCTGTAAACACATCATTTTGCTTAAGTACAGGCAGCCAGAAAAGGGTCATGTTTATTAGTCTGTGGAACTGAACATTAAACACATTACTTGTATGGGAACAGTATCAAAACCTGCAAGTGTGAGGCCAAACTGAACTTTGGGATTCAGCCAATTTTGGAGAGGAGTCTTTTCTCCTCTTTAAAAAGCTCTCTGAGCACATATGGCACTTAAAACTCTTGCAGAGATACACTACATGCACAAGGAAATAAAAAGGATCTGACAAGCAGGGCTTGCGGTAACAGATTAAAGAAACTTAATCTATTTTCTTGGAGAAAAGAGAGAAGACAGAAGGGTAACTTGATTATAGACTGTAAATACCAGCTTGGGAAAAGCTTTGTGATAAGAGAGTCTTTATTTGAGTAACAGGAGACATATGCAGATCCAGGATCTGGAAACTGAAATTAGGCAAATTTAGATGAGGAATCAGCCAAAGCAATTAAATAGCAGAACAGCATCCTCAGAGATGGAGTGATTCACTATTACTTGCAGGGTTTTAAACTAAGACTAAAGGCTGGAATGTCACACTAAAAGACAGCTCTAGCTAAAGCAAGAGATCAGACGCCGATAGAAAAATATATGCTAGTGGTCTGCAGAACCCAGAATAAGTTTGAGAATTAAAGTTAGAAAAAAAAATTAATGACAAAAGATTTGGTATTTAAAAGATGCCATAAGCGCCTCATGTTGTGTGGCAATTGCCAGCCTTTTTCCAGGTAAAAGGATCCGAGTATTGGGCCATTGGCTTGGTGGAAGCAGAGCAAATCTTTGAGCATGCCCAGGTCAGTTTGTTTTTGAGCTCCCGAAGAATATTTTAAGTGTTTACACAATCCCAGTGTCAGAATCTGGTAAAGGTTATAATTTCTCTCTAATTATATGAGAAGCAACAAGTAAACAGTTACCACGAGTGTGTCTTGAATTGAGGTGTCCCTTAGCCAAGAAAATCCAGCTTAATTATTGCTTCTTAGAAGATAAATGGCCAAGTCTGGCTGTGTGCCATGTATGCTAGTGAACTGAGTGTTAGCTTGTCTCTGTATCTACAGGGTGCTGTGGACTGTGTGATCAGATGGTCCCAGTTTAAGAAATCTAACGTGTTAAGGTAGTCACATGCGCTCTGTTCTTGTCACTCGCCTATTAGAAGCATGTTTTAGAGTTGATCCCTCTCTTCTAGGCAGATGCCAGCATCTCAACACATGGAGGCATGGAAGAAGGCTGTCTTCAGCCTCTGGAAGTGAATGATACAGGCTGTATCTGCCTGTCAGAGCCATCCTCAAGCTTCACTGGAGATCAGGGATCTAAGGGATCCTTGCCAAAGGAAGTCTACAAAGCTTCTCACTGCTCGAGTTCCCTCTTCCACACCTTCATCCTGCTCAACAGGCTCTTTCCCTTCATTCAGGTGACAAGTGGCCACATCTAGTGTAGTTTGGTTGTTGAGCAGGGGAAACCTGACAGCTCCAAGCTTGTGGAAGTGCAGAACCCCACTTTGAACCTCCAACTAGCTCCGTGCTCCAGGTCTTTGCTCCTTGGTGAACCCAAAAGAAAATGCTGGGGTTTGATTTCAGGCTGACATCTCTTTTATCCAAATGCCAGATTTTCTTCCTCTTTCTTGCTTATGAGTGCAAAGAGGAGGAGAAGGATGGAAGGTGGTCTGCCTGTGTCTGATGGGCTGTTCCTTCAGAGGATGGATGGGCTTTGCTTCCAGGCAAACAAATGGGATTTTCTTCCAAGCAAGGGGAGGGAAGTGCTGTGGTGATACATGAATGAATGCCAGAGCAATACTTCAAATCATTCTTGGTACATGGAAGTGAAAAGTAGATCCAGCTCCATTTCTCTACCTTGATCCTATTCCTTGCAAAGATATTGCACAGCATTATCCTGTCCAGTTGTGGTTTATTTGAAAAGGACACTCAAACCAAGGCAGGGAAGACATGTCCAGGGAGAATAGTTGAGCTGTCAAGGACTGGAAAGCAAGGAAGGGCTGAGGAAAGGCACTGTTTACAACAGCATCTGGTCCTGGGCGTCACCTCTGTCCTGATCATGGTTCATATTTATTTTTGCTTCTGTCAAAGCCTCTCACCCCTGCTTAAGGCAAGGGAAAGGAAAGGGCTTGTTTCCCTCAATCACGTAGGAATGGCAGCTGTGATTTGGCAGGGTGGCTTGTTCAGGATGCCTGTGAGAGCCGAGCCGTGTCCGCGATGCTGCCCAAGGCAATGGCCTTCAGCCCAGAGAGCAGGAAATATTAATGAGCTGTTAATTATTCCTGAGCCACGCTCTCACACACACCCTCCACATAGACATTCACACTGACTGGATTGGGTGGTGCTGGGGGCTTGGCAGCCACTCAACCATCAGAAAAGGTGCATTTCTCTTTGCTGTTTTATCCCTCTTCCATAGTCCCTGTGGTTCTAATCTCCCAATCCCACCTCATTTCCCTTCCCATGTGTTCTTCCAAGCACCTTACGTAGCCAACAGACTTTCTGTGTTTTTTTTGAAGGCAAATGTGTCAAACAGTGGAGAGTTAGTTGCCACGTCCAGCACAGGACCTCCAGGCAATGGGGATTTGCAAAATGTGCTTTGACTTGGACTCTCATTCCAAAATACCTGATAGCAGAGCTGCCAATGCCAAGTGGTGCCTGCCACTGGTTGGGCATCCAGGGCCAGCATTGGGAGCATCATCCTCCTCACCCTTCTGCTCTCCTGTGGGAAGATCTGGCTATTGAATCTTTTTTTTTTTCTTCCTTCCTGTCCACATTATTGAGTAGTATGACAGGAATTGTTGGTGATTGTGCTGTTTCCTATGCTTGTCTAAACCACTGCAGTGCAGGGAGACTCTTATTGACAGATTTCCTGCCTGCTTCCCCGCCAGTGACAAGATACGTTGGTTGGGATGTCATGCAAGAACTGGGGCTGCTGTGAGGAAAGCAGCCAGGCTGGGATCTCTCAGTCCATATCAGCACACCCCAGCACCAGTATGTTTGTTTGGTGGAACTGGGATGGGATGAAGGGAGGAGCAGGCAGCAGCAAACACCCTCCTGCTCCTGGGCTACTACTCCAAGACTTCAGCCAACTATATCTTAATGTTTTCTGCACCATGTTTACCAATTTACTCCTTCCTCTCCTGTTTTCCATGGTAGTACTCAGAGCAGCATCCAGTCTTGATGTTCAGCTCATTCTTCATGAGGGCAAAGTGCTCCTGAGGGTGGAAGGTATTTCTGGATAACGGGGCTGCAGTTTGGCTACGTCCAAAGGATATCCATGTGACCAGTGAAAGTGAGGACAGTAACTCCAAGTCCAGCTTTTGGGTCTCAGTTTGGACAGAGTCACCTGGGTAGGTTTATCCAAGCATGTACTGGTACCATCAGTGACTTTTGGCTCTTGCTCAGGCTTTCAGCATCAACCTCGCTATGCTTCCTGGCATGCATATTTATGATTCCAATTATCACTGAACAAAACCCCACACTGCTGTGAAAATAAACAGTTTTTAATCTAAATTGCCCAGTTTATATACTTTACCCACCTCTGCTTAGCAGAACAGCTGGTGTTTACTAACTCCTCATTACTTTTCCAGTCCAAATGCTGGCTGGGGAGGACCAGACATCTCAGAAATAAAACAAGCTCGGGTTTACTTCTGTCTCAGACACGCTGTCGGGTGCTCTGTTGCTTGCAGTGGAGTTAGGCCAGTCCCAAAGTCCAGCCTGGTAGGCATGGGTTGTCTGTGAAACAGCCCAACTACAAAATCTGTATGTTGAGTTCTTCACAGTCACAGCATGCTCATGGACCTGATTGTGGCAACTGTGCTAGTTCTAGCTTATTTCTGCTCTTAAGGAGAGGCTGAGGTGTTGCACCCTTGGGTGGGTTGAACGGCTTCAACCCTGGATTTGTGCAGCACAAAACTGGAATTCAGATTTCCCTCTTGAGCAGTGAGAACTTTCTGCTTTTGCATCAGAGATACAAAATGCAAAGAGTTTATCTGTCTCTCATTTAACCATTGCTGATCTGATGCAGGGAGTGTCCAAATGACTAGGTCAAAGCTATATGGTATAAACAGGAATTCTCTGCATCCAGCAGCCACCAACCAGCACAGCCCAATGAAGATTCACAATGCTGTGTGATGAAGAAAGGATGCTTGCTCAGAATAATTACTATTGTTGCGTGATGCATTTCTGCAGGAAACAGTAGTTTCCATGTAAATTCCCCCGAAATTTGGCTACCTCATACTTTTGAAAAACAAAGCACTTTTTTTTTTTTTTTTTTTTTTCTTCCCCAAATGCTTTGGGAGTTAAAACCAGAGCTGAGATGATCCAGGATTTTTTCTTGTGATATTTTCACTGTCCAAGAATGACCATATGTTTTAAAAAGACATCCAGTCCCTCTTTATTCCAGACCTTAAATGGCCCCCAGAGGTATTAGGCAAAACCAGGGTCAGAGAACCAGCTCTGGCCCTTACATGGGGGTACATCAAGCTAAAGTCTGGAAGATTGCACTGGGGAAAGACGAGAGCACCAGGACCAGACCCTGGAACATGCAGGCACCGAAGCCAAGGCAAGGAGGCTCCTCCAGCACCCTTCACCTTTGGAGAGTCGTGCAAAGGAAGATGCTGCTTATAGCTGTGGCATGGAGGCCACGTTGTGCTGCACAAGGTCCCCTCTGGTGCTATTTCCAGCTCTGTTGGCTGCAGACTGAAGGGTCTCCTGGAACACGGCATGGAACAGGCAGTCACATGTGGTTCAAAATGAAGTCACGAGCCTAGAGCAAGGCAACACCTATGATGAAAAGAGATTTGATCCATCCCTTTCTTCCCCTCTCCCCTATTTTTAATTCTGTTTTAAGTGGAATTAATGCTGGGGGGAGAGAGCTGGACACTGGTGTCTAATGCCTACTGTAGTATAAGTTTGCATGAGGAGGCCCTGACATCCAGGATGGCACCAGACCTGCAAGGAACCTGAGAAGATAATGTGGAAGAAGATTCCCTCCTGGAAGCCCACCGACTTTGATTAACTGTACAAGGAGATACTCCAGAAGTGGATCAAACTGAAGGGCACATGACTGCCCGAGGACCTGCCCTGATCTCCTGTCCTGTTGATGGTGACCTTCACCTTCCTCTGGCCCAGAGTCCGTTTGTCTTCACTCATGGAGCTGTGTCAATGGCTGAAGGAGTGTTGCACCCTCACCCTCCCTTGGGCAAAGGCCTAGGAGCTGGTACAGAGGACTCCCCTCCTCCAGGTTT
>JAUBOD010001004.1:3175971-3190337 GCA_032353885.1 Nothura maculosa
CAAGGTGCTGCCAGCTCTCCAGGTTGTGCAAAAGGATCCGTCCTCCTGTGCCAGAGCCCTGGAACAGGCTGCCCAGGTCGGTTGTGGAGTCTCCTTCTCTGGAGGGCTCCAAACCTGCCTAGATGCCACCCTGTGTCACATGCTCTAGGTGCCTGCTGGAGTGGGAAGGTTGGACTGGATGATCTCTAGAGGTCCCTTCCAACCCTGAAGATTCTGGGATTCTGGGATTCTGTGATTCTTCCTTCCCGTGCCTCGCGGGAGCCTGCGGGCTCTGCATCCCTGGGATGGGCTGTGCAGCAGGGCTGTAGGGCTGGCACATGCGTCCGAGCCCTCTGGGCACTTGTTACACAGGGCTGCATTGCTGCAGGTGTTGACTGCAAAGAAACTGCACAGAGCTGAGCCGGGAAGGACGTAGCCGGCACCAACCTCCTGGATGCGCAACCACCCTCATTGGGGCCCTCCCTGCAGCATCCCAGATAGAGAGAATTCCCCATCCCTGCCCCGTCCTGGTGCTGGCAGCGAGGTGCCCTCACCCGAGTGGGCATCCCCCACTTCTACCTTCCTTGACATCACCCATGTCGTGCTCCTGTCCTTGGTCACATGGAAGGAGGCGACACGGAGCAGGAGTGACAGCAGTGGGGGGCAAGGGGAGAGCGGGAAGCAGGTGGAAGCAATAATTGGCCGTGATCTAATTAGGGAGGCCTGGGTCTAGATTAGGAGTGGCGACACGGTGGAGGGTTTTTAGCCGTAAGCTGCAGATGGTTCTGGCTGGAGCGGTTGAGGAAGAGGCTGGTGGGAATTGCTGGGAATGGGTAATCCTGCCCAAATGGTGCCCTGCGACATGAGGCTCCGGGCAGGGGTCCTGCCCCAGGCTCCTCCCTCTTGCAGGTGAACCTGCTGGGATTTGCCTGCCGTGGAATGGGATGTGGGGGGATTGGGGATGCGGGTGATTGGGGATGTGGGTATTTGGGATGGGGATCTGTGCCCCGGGCTCCCGGGGGCTGTTGCTCCCTCTCCGGGGTTTCTCCGCTGCTGTTTGCCCCCCGCCCGGCACAGCGTGTCCCGACCCCGCGCTCCACCTCGGCCTCTCCCTCCACATAACGCGCTTCCAGAAATTCCTTTCTGGCCAGTCATCGCCGTCCCTCGGCCTCGACGCCTCCGCGGCCGGCGCTGCCCGGGCCAGGCTTCCTCTTCCTGAGCCCTCCCGGCTCGTCCTGCTGCTCCCAACCCCTTCCTCGCCGTCCCCTCCACGGTCCAAGCTCCGTATGGAGACCATGCTGGAAGGACCATGCTCCAAAGGCTCCCAGTCCAATGCACCCCTGCATGACCGAGACCTCTCCAGCCATTGCACTCATGTCCCCCCTGCATGTGCCACCAGTGCCACCCCCTCCCGCATGTGGCTTGTGCCCAAGCTTGTCCCCGTGCCACATCCTTGTGTTGCTAATTAGAGGGTGAATGCTTTGCTCTTCCACAGCCCCCTTCACCTGTGGCTCTGCAAGTATTGTGCAAATATTAATTACTGGTAATTAATTGAATCAAGTCTCCACATCCCTCGCGGAGGTGCTGCCACATAAACATGCTCGTAGCAAACATAGCATCAAGGCAGGAGCTCCGGGCTGGGGCACAGCTTGCAATGACCTGTCGCTAACGATGCCCAACCCACCTGCAGCCGCTGCCACCCAACAGACCCTCCTGGGGGCAAACAGCATAAAAGAGGGTTCCGGGAGGGCAGGAGGGGCTTTATTCCAGTAAGGGGTAATGGGTGGTGGTAGAACAGCCCTCTGGTCTCCTGTTTCTTGCAACTTTTGCTGCTGTGTAAGGTTGGTCCTGGCTTGCTTGATGCAGCCTTTCAGCCCTGCCCAAGCTGCTTTATAAGGTCCATGTTTGGCTCCAGCCTGTCCCTGGCTGCTCCAAGGGCTCTGGAGGCAGCACGGGCATGTGGTGCTCCCTGCACGTGATGTTCATGGAATGCTGCTGTTGGGACAGGAGGGCTGCCCAAGCAGAGCTGCCCGTTCTGGAAAGCGAGGTGGGTGTTAGGAAGGAGGGAGGGTTTGCCCAGTGATACAGAGGGGGAATATAGAGGTGCTTGGTGGCTCAGGACACCTTGTGCCTCCTCCTGGCTGGGAGCCCACGTCCTCCCACCCTTCTGCTTACGTACAGCCCATCCTGAGGATTGCACAGGGCCCGATCCATGACCGGAGGTGCCACCTTAATCCGGATCGGGGGAGCTGCGTCGCGTGCCCACGTGGCCGCTCCGCTGCCCGGCAGCGGCTCCATGGGATCTGCTGCACGGATGGAGCCCAGGAGAGCCCAGCCCGGGGTAACACTCTGCGTGCTAACATTCGGGAGCACACACGCATTAATACTGCACAAAACCAGCTTAATTTCTTACTAGCCAAGCAAGAGCAAGGGCAAAGTGGGGTGAGATTAAGGCATTCCTTGGGCAGCTCCCAACCCTTCATCCCGCCTGCTGCATCTCGGCCGGCGAGGCCGCTAATGCTACTTACCTAATTACTGGATTATTTGGGGGTAATGAGCTTTGCCCTGCTCAGCTGTCCCTCTGCTCGGGGCTTTGGGCATGTGTAATACTTCCTGCGCAGGGCCACGAGGTGGGCAGCTGGCGGCTCGAAAACAAGCCGAGCCCCGGCAAAACAATGCCTTAATGTTCCCGAGGAAAAAAATCCAGCATGGGCTTGGCGTTAATTGCAAATCAAGGAGCGTTGTGCGTAACGCTGAACAAAGCCAGCGGGCGGGAGGGCAGCGGAGCCCTCCAAGGTCCCGGTTGACCTCAGTGGGTGCAGACCAGGAGGAACCACGTGGGTTGAGTTTCTGCCAGCAGAGCAATAGAGCTGTGAGCACCGCTGCCATCCTAAACTCTTCTGCTTCCTCTCCTCCCGTCAAACCCATCAGCACAGGGCCTTGGTGGCATGTTGCTATGGTCACCAAGAAGTTTCCCCTGGAGATCAGGAGCAGAACAAGCGATGCCGGCAGTTTTTTCTCCCGTTTATTAATTTATTTATTGTATTATTGCTACTGTTTATCTAAAAGTTGATTAAATCCTGGACTTTCTCTCCACCTCCGTTGTGCTTTTCGGCCAAGGTCTGTGGATTGACGTGGCTGCATCTCAGGGCTTGGCTCCTGCTTTGTTTTCCGAGAGGGTACGAGTGCAGGATGCGTGGGAGGGAAAGTTTCAGGGCTGTAACTCTTGCTCTGCTGGAGACCCCTGCGAGAGGAGATTCTCCATCGATTGAAGTAAAGCAGCACAAGTAGGAGGCCCAGCCTTGAGAAGATCCTGGTGAAATCGGGATCTTCTGTCCTATCTGTCTCCTGGATGCCGCAAGGGCTCCCACCACCACCACCACCAGCAGCTACAGGTGGTGCTGGACCTTGTGTGCCCAGATTTTACTCCTCCCTGCAACACATATAGCAGAAGCATGAGCAAGAGCACCCTGTTCCCTCTTACAGAGCTTCTTCATCATACTTGGTTCCTAAAGATAATTAAGATCTAGAATCAGACACAGAAAAGAGTGTCTCTTCTGCTCTGACCTCCAGGCCTGACTCTTATCTCCTAGTAGCCCTTTGGTACTGAAAGTGCCTTTGCTGGTCATGAGAGCTCTTAGTCTCCAGGAGCAAGGAAATTTTGGCAGCTCTTGGAAGTTCATTCCAAGCCTGGAGTCTGAGTTTCACAGGAGGGCTTAGGAGAGGGCCCCATAGGGAAAAGGGGGACAAGAGGCGGTGACCTTCAATCCATGTCTCATGGATCCATAAATCCAAGGCATGCGGAGTGTTTGGGGAAGGTTGGTCTGTTTTGGCATCATACTGCGTGTCCATACGGTTGGTCTTGGCAACTAGAAAACTGGCTCCTATGGGCACTTGGCATTTGGGCTGGGATTTTACTCTAGAGCAGTGTCCGATGTCCCTTTGACTTTTCTTTCTTTGTTTTCGAAGCCAATAACGGGCTGATTCTCTGCTTCGTCACACGATCTGCCCCGTGGTGAATGAAGAGCCTCTCCGATGAGTGATCTCCCTTGTTTTGCCCCCTTTATCCCTGCTCGCAAGGCTGTTTGTGTTGCCGATTTCAGTCGGCAGCTTCTGCTCTTCCTGGGAAGGCAGTTCAGCACTGGGTCAACGAGTCTCAGGGCTATTGAAATCCCTGCCCTTTGCAGGTCGTTTTGCCCGGATCGCAGCTCTCTCCAGGATCGTTGAGCAAACAAGCCCTGCACGGCTTGGCCTGGAGCTCAGCAGCGTGTGCATTAGCAGCTCTGCAAGCAGTCCAGGCAGGCGCTCTTCTTCCAAGGGGTTTCTGTGGGTGCCTGCGCTTGTGGACGGTGCTGAGGCAGCAGAAATGCCGGATGCTCCGTGTGGTCCCTGTCCTGCAGCATCCCGGCCCTTCCCAGGGATCTGCATGGTGCTGCAGGGGGCTGCAGCATGGAGGTGATTCCTGCACCCTCCTCCATCTCCAAATGCAGTGGGAAAACTTGGCTCATGTTCCTAGTGCTGGTTTGTATGGGGAGACAATCCTGCTGTCTGCTGTGGCCTCTGGGCTCGTGTGCTCTGCCTATCTGAGAGCCTGGATCCCTCCCTGCAAGTCCAGCCTGGATCAACCCCCTCCCTGCAAGTCCAGCCTGGATCAACCCCCTCAAATGCTGTTATCCTTGAAAATTTTGCAGGAAATTACCTCTTCATGCAGTTCCTAACCAAACAGGGTTATCTGCTGAGATTGACCCTCACTGGTGCTTTTCTTGGCTGCATCAGCAGTAACCCAGGGCTGAGCAGACCCAGGCAGTGTGCAGGGTTAGTCCTGATGTGTCTGCTTGGGATGAAGGAGCCTGGGGAGCTCTGTCTGGATTTGGGGGACACCAAAGAGGAACATGGGAGAAACAGCACTAGGGTGACATGAACCCAACATTGATAATGCTCCTCTAGCGGGACAGGGAGAGACCAATCTGCTAGACAGGACACAAGCCTAGGTCAGGACCAAGGAGTATCAGGATGGTTGGGATAACCTTTTTAGGGATAACACAGCTTCTCCCCAGGTGATGAAGTCCCAACATCTGGATGCAGAAGGGCCCTTCTCCAGGCAGGCTGAGCCATCCACTAACAGACTCCTCCTCTCTGTCTTTTCTCTCCCTCCTCTCTGCCAGCAGTTCCCTATCAGCAAAGCCCGTATTCCGCCGGGAGCGGCTCCACCGTCATCCAGTGCTACCGCTGCGGGGACACGTGCAAGGGGGAGGTGGTTCGTGTCCAGAGCAACCACTTCCACATCAGGTGCTTCACCTGCCAAGGTAGGAAAACACAGAAGGTTGTGAGGGTGCAGCACTTGCCCAGCCCCTTTGCCCCCTTCCCTGGCTCCTGTGCCTGCAGAAAACCCATCCAGACAAAGAGCTCCAACAGTCGCCGGCTTCAAAGGGGACGCGGAGCCGGCAGGGAGAGCTCTGCAGCCCTAGCTGCCTGATTTCCAAGCGAAAGGGAATAAATAATGAGCAGAAATCCTCCTGTCTCGCCTTCCCTGCAACTCCTACCCACTGCCACCCTGCTAGCTCTGTGCTAGCCCCAAGCTGCAGCCGCCCCGACCCACGGTGGGTGCAGAGAGGTGGCTGGAGACCCAAAGGGGCCTCAACCTGGCTTCCAAGCTCTTGCTCCTTCTCCTTGATGCTATCCCAAAGTGATGTGATCTGTGTCCGCTTGTCCAGGGCAGCAGCTCCCGCTCTCCTCCCAGCCCTGCTGCCCCATCCTGCACCCACCGCAGCCCAACACTGACACCTGGTGGTGCTGGGAAGGTCCCAGCTGGCCAGGGAAGCCCTCTGAGATGCCTACAAAGCCCTTGCCCGCTGAGGTGTCCTACACAATCACAGGGTCATATCTTCACTGGCCACAAGGAGCCAAGTCTCCATGATGTGGAGGCCCCTTCGCAGCCTCCCTTGCTTGTTGGCAGCCTCCTTGCTGGGGCGATGCTGCCTCCACAATGGGTGCGTGTTCTCCTCTCCAGTGTGCGGCTGCGACCTGGCCCAGTCGGGCTTCTTCTTCAAGAACCAGGAGTACATCTGCACCCACGACTACCAGCAGCTCTATGGCACCCGCTGTGACAGCTGTGGGGACTTCATCACCGGCGAGGTCATCTCTGCCCTGGGAAGGACCTATCACCCTAAGTGCTTCGTGTGCAGCACGTGCAGGTGAGCTGAAGTGGTGGCTTTAGGGCATCCAAGCCTTCTCCATGGGGTCACAGCAATGGGGCTGGGGAGGATGGTCCTGCCCCTGCAGCCTTTTGTGGGGCACCAGGACAGAGGGTTGGCAGCGGAGCTGCTGGGGACATGGGGGTCAGCTGGAGCGCAGTGTGGAGCATCCATCTCACGTTGCCACCTTCTCCTTGGCCGCAGGAAGCCCTTCCCCATCGGGGACAAAGTCACGTTCAGTGGGAAGGACTGTGTCTGTCAAAACTGCTCCCATTCTCTGATCAGCACCAAGCCCATCAAGATCCATGGGCCCAGCCGTAAGTTGCCTGCTGTTGTGTATATCATGTATGTATTTCCCTCAGGAAAGCCAGCCTGGTTGGGAAGCCAGATACCCTGGCTGTGATGCACAGCCTACCTTGTATTCCCTATCCCTTCAATGTATTTTTAAGCGATTGGAGGGCCTGTCCCCTGGTTTTCCTAGCAGGGACACAGCTCAGTCTTTTCCTGCTCAGCCTGGGTTGTGACCAAGGCTGGGCAGCTCCTGGGCACAGCTCTGCTTGCCAGGCCAGACCAAGCTTGGAGAAGTGCCTGCACGCATGCCCAACATGCAGCACGCTCGAGTGTTTGTGGAGGTTTTGGAGGAGGAATGGGATAAACCCTTCGCTCCACCCAAGGTATTTTGATGCTATGCACATTCAGCCCTGGTTTCGGAAACTCCCTTGGCCTGTTGGTGACCTGGGTGGGTGCTACCACCAAGCCCTGTGCTGGCTGAGGCAACAACAGGAATTTTGGAGACGGGGCTTGGTTTGCAGCAAGTGGCAGGAGCGGAGGTTGCTGCCCCGATGGGCGTTGCACATCCCAGCCCTGCTGGGATCCCAGGAAAAGGCAGGGGATCCCTTGCTGCCCACTGCAGCTCTGTGCCTTGGTAGGAACCAGTTACTGCCATCGCATCAGAGAGCAGATCTCAACATCTGGGAACTGCTGGATCTCATGTTCCCAGCTGCTAGAGGCGGGAGGCCTAGACAGGGAATCCCGATTTTCCTTCTGTGCTGGACTCCAAGATCTCTTTGAACATGAAGATCCTCCTGGGAGCACACTGGGCTTTCCCAAGGGCTTAAGTTATTCCGTGTCTCTACGAGCAGGCTGCTTTTGAAAAGCTTCTTATGCTTATTCCTTCACACTGATGATCACAACCTAAAATTCAGCAAGAGCAATAGAAGGCTGTTTTGGAGGGTTATGGCCTTGGTTTCTATCCCAAGTTGCTTATGATGCTTTCCCTTCATGTCATACCCAGGAGGACCAGCAGCCCTGCCACCAAGTGGTGGCCAAAACCAGGACCTGGGCTGCTGGGTCCTGGCCATGGGGAGGGGATAGGCAGCCACAGGCTCCATCTCCGGCCTCCTCTCCCTTCCCCTGCCAGTCATCCCCTCCCTGCTCTTGGAATGTGCTCCTCCCCAGCCTGCAGAGCGAGGCTGCCTCAGGGCACCCTGGTTTATTCATGGGCAGCTGCAGGCAGCAGCCAGATGTGTGAGCCTGCTGGAAACTCCCCTTCTGCTCCCTGGCATGTTCCTCAAGGCAGGGAATGGATCCCGGCTGATCCTGAATGGATCTTGAGCTGAGCTGGCCAGCGGCATGGGGCAAAAATGCTGCTCCAGCACACGGGGACTTGGGACCTGTTTTCTCAAGGACGAGGTGAGCAGCGACTCATCCCTGCTCAGATGGCTGGCACGGTGCTGCTGTGCTCTGCAGGCAGCTCCATGCACTGCACTCCAATGAGGGAGTCATGGAGAAACTTCATCTGGCCACGAGGGCCTGAAAACTTGCGGCACCAGAGAGAAAAGGACAAGGAGGAGTCGAGGTCAGGGGTCCGAGGCCCATGTGCTTCCTGCTCCCAGCCTTGACAGGAGCCAGGGGAAGTGGGGAGAGGAAGGGAGGCTCGGGAATGCTGCAGTAGGGCCGGATGCGGCTGCTGGAGAGAGCAGCCCTTCCTTTCCTCCGCTGCATGCTCCCAGCGCGGAGGTAGTATCTTCCTATCTGGGGAAATGGCGTAGGAAAGGAGTTATCCCAAGGGAGGTCCTTTGGGAACGGTGTCAGAGCCAGCGTGATTCCAGCAGGATCATCCCCAAGCAAAGGAGATGCTCTGGAGCAGGGATGCAGGGCTCTGAGTACAAGAAGGGCGATTGCTTTGCAGTGAGCACACGAGACCCTGTGTATTGATGTGTGCGTTCAGCACTGATGCTCATGCTCAAATCCACTCCTGTCCCACCTCCCATGGGGGTCATATTAAGTGCCCAGGGTATCTGGTACATGCAGGAGGCTCCGGGGTTGTTCCACAGCAGGGCCAAGCCCTCCTGGTGCGGAGCTTGGGGGTTCACGTGCTCCCCTTCCCGTGTCTCCGCAGACTGTGCAGGCTGCAAGGAGGAGATCAAGCAAGGGCAGTCTCTGCTGGCGCTGGAGAAGCAGTGGCACGTCAGCTGCTTCAAGTGCCAAACCTGCGGCATCATCCTCACCGGCGAGTACATCAGCAAGTGAGTGCCCCCGTTGTGCCCTGGGTACCCAGCTATGGGTACCAGCTCCAAGCATCCCGCATGGGGCACCCGGATCCAGGTGAGGGATGCGAAGGGAGGTCACCTGGGCCCCTCTCATGCCTCATCTCCCCTCTCTCCCACAGGGATGGTGTCCCCTACTGCGAGTCCGACTACCATGCCCAGTTTGGCATCAAGTGCGAGACCTGTGACCGGTACATCAGCGGCAGGGTGCTGGAGGTGAGTCTCAGAGCCACCCTTGTCACCAGCAGGGATGCGGCTTGTCCTTGGGGACAGTGTGCAGTGGGGAGCCGCATGTGCCGCCCCCACGGGCTTCCACGGAGGTGGGAGCCTCCATGGGTGCCCATGGGGCGGGCTGTGCCGGTGCCATCGCTGCAGCCTCCGCAGCGCCGTGGATGGATGCGCTCGCCCGGGCTGCATCCCCGCACGCGCCGCCCGTCTGTTGCCTTGGCAACACATCCCGCCCGGCGCCGCTGGACCGGGAGCGGCAGCGGTGCCAGCCGGAGCCGGCCCTGCATCCTGCCTGCTGCCGAGGGGTGCCCGGTGGCATCCGCGGCGCTGGAAGAGCCGGGATGCTGGAGCGGAGGCACTGGGGTCCCTGGCTGGGCAGACTGGGGGGGTTGTTCAGAGCAAGAGCCCTTCCCAACAGCAGGATGGCAGGATCCTTCCCATGCTGGAGCAGCGTTCTCAGAGCCCTGGGACCGCTCACTGCACTGCTCTGGAGGGACTGCCCTCCCCTGTGAGCTGCGGTGAGTCCAGGCCAAGCAGCCCTCTTTTCCATGGCCTCCCTCTTTTCCGTGGCCTCCCTCTTTTCCATGGCCTCCCTCTTTTCCATGGCCTTCCTACCTGCCGGAGCGGGCTGTGAGCTCTGCCCTCCCTGCACCACGGTGTGGCTGGAGCCCGCAAGATGCTCTGAGCATCAGTCATCTCGCATTAGCACTTCTGCAAACCCTGCTTGCATGAGAGGCCTCGGATGGGCTGGAAGTAATTCGGGCTGGCTCTGGATTCCCTCTAGGCAGAGCCTAGGTGTGACCTTCCTTTGGATGCTGTCATGGAGGTGAGATGAACACAAGGTTTGGATCCTCCTGGGCTGGGCAGGAGGAGGGCTATGGAGCCCATGAGCCCTGCTTGGTCATGGACCTTCTCCATCCTGGCCACTGTGAGCCCCTGGCTGCTGGTGTCCTGTCGTGGCCAGGACAAAATGCATGCCTGCCACCAGATGTTGAGTGTTTTCCTGCAAAACTAGAGGCTTTAATAGTCTTCTCCAGCATAGTGCAGAATGGAAAGGGTGCCTTTAAATAATTTTAGGCCTTAATGAGCCTTCTCATGCTGTCCCGTGAGCCTCCGGGCTCTCCGAATGACTTGGAGCTGTGCAGCCAGCCTGGAATGATTAATGAGTCTTTAAGGGACCCCAAGTGATAATGAGCAGGTCTCTTCACTCGCAGCATCTATCAGCCGTTTATGAGCTGTGATAATAATCAATATAAAATAAACAAGGCTTGTACAGTTTGGAGAGTGATCGCTCCTGGAGGAGGAGTGCTTGAAACCTGGAGTGTTTTTGGAGGTCTGCATGTGAAGGGCTGGTATATGCTGCCTGGGGAGCATCCAGCCTTGCTGCACAGCTGTAGCTCCCTGATCTGCTAAATATCTCAGGCTCCCCTTCCAGCACAATGTGGCTCATATATTCTATATAATCTCGATAGGAAAATACAAAGATAGATAGATATTTTCTTCTGCTTCACTGTGAGTGCACCAAGCTGTAGGAGGTGCTATGGGAGGATCAGAGAGCACCGAACTCTTGCTGCAACCTGTCTCAGATTCAATACAGATCAGTGGTTTATCCTGCGCCTGCTTTCCCAACTTCAGATGTCTGTAACCATCTTAAAATACAAGCAACTGGAATTGCGGGCACGCTGACCTGTAGTGCTTAGTGGCTGGGATGGAGCTAGGTTGTTTTTAATCACTCTTTTCCCTGTGTTTACAGCTGTCTCTTCAGATGGACAGGGTTTAGCCATTGATGTCCCTTGCTACAAGGGGTGCTGTGAGCAGGCGCCCTAGCTGGGGATGTGCTCAGGGTTTAGATGATGTGTTCGGATTTAGATAGGGAGGGATTGGCCTTTGCTTAATGAGCCTCTTCCTTGGCAGCACAGATGAGTTGCCTCCCCAGAGCATTGGGCATCAAATGAGATGAGCTTGTTGGAAGGATGTCAAAGATGCAACAGGTTCCAGACAAGGCCCTAGCATTTTATATATATATATATATGTCTATATATAATATTATATATATGTATTTATATATATATATATATGTATATGTATATATGTATGTGTGTATATATATATATATATATATATATATATATGCAGTAAAATTGGTTTAGGATCTATATGGCCCAGAATCAGTTGCCCTGATTTGCTCAGATCCACAAAGTGTTAAATGAAGGATCTTGACCTTGGAGTTGCGCATGGGACCACGTGCTCAGGAAAACTCCTTGCTCTTCCTTCCTGCTGGAGCTAATGACAGTCCTGGAAAGAAGGACTGGGCCCTTTGCTGCTGCTAGTTAAGTGGAGGATCCGTCCCTGCCTCCACCTGCCCCGTCGGTGCTTTTCCCGCCTCCATATGAAGGATGGATACCTGGATTAGTGGTGTCTGGGCTGTGGGCTGACCTGTCCCAATCCCCCTGTGCTTAGGGGCAAGGTAATATAAGGAGCATCCTAACCTCTGAAAATAGCAAAATCACCCACTCTTCTCCTACCTAAAGACCCATCCACTTATTAACTGCAGGGAAAAAGCCCCTGGCTGGGAACTAGCTGCCATCCACATGGCTGCAGAGAATCCCTGAGCCGTGAATCCCCACTGATTTTCGGGGCAATCAACACTTGCCTTGGGGCGGACTGGTAGCAATCTTCCCTATCGATCTTTTCACACTGTTTCCATGCTCTGCTCTAAATATCATAACTATTCCTTCTGTCAGTGAGGGCCTCATCTTCCCTCTGCCACCTGAAATCATCCTTCTCCCTCTCTCGGATGATCAGCAGGGTAAAATGTCCCTGTGGGTTTTGCTCTTCCAGCACAGCCCAGGTTCCTCTTAGCCCTCAGCTAACTCCTACCTCCAGCCCAGAAAATGAGCCTATAATTGAAATGCTAACAGACACTTGGAGTGGAAACAAGCTACCAATTAAACCTATTATCCCTGTCAAAGAGCAAAGGGAGCAGCTCTGCTCCGGCTCATCTGGGAAAACAGCATGTTGTTAGTGCTGGAGTTTGGATTTGGCTTCGCAAATGCAGGGAGGCAGCAGGAAAGTGTCTTCAGCTCATGGGAAAGGAGCTGGAAGGGACAACCAGGGAGGATCTGCAGCACCCCCAGGGCTGGGCTTCCCCCCATCCCTCAGGATGAAGCCTGGGATTCCCTTTGCTCTGCCAGGTTTATCTTCCTCCCTTCCCAGCAATGGTCTGTGGACATGGGGCCCTTAATACTACTGATTTTTGTACAAGCCTCAACATTATAGAGGGAAGGAACTGGTACAAACCATGGGCTCTTGGTTATGCATTACTCAGAGGGTCAGAGTTGCTTCTAGAGTCCAAGATGGGTTTACTAAAGATGAGATATATCCGAGTGCTTTGCTCTGAGTTCTGAGACTTCATCTGGAACATCTGTATTATTTTAAAATGAGGTTGGGATAAGTGTGAAAGATCACCCGCTTGGATGCAGCCCTGTGCCATGTGCTCTAGGTGACCCTGCGTGTGCAGGGAGGTTGGACTAGATGACCTCTAAGGTCCCTTCCAAACTTAAGCATTCTATGATTCTATGAAAGTGAAAGGCTGCCATGGCTTCCATAGTCTTGCAGTTGGGCTAGTGGATCGAGCAGGCTCCAGTTTCCTCTGCATATAATAGTGGTATCTGGGACTGCCCCAGGCACTTGGTCACGGTCACCTGGGCACAGAGGGACACTGGCCACGGGGCACGAGAGCAGCTCAGCCCTTGCTCCGGCGCTGGTTTCTCTGTGATAAGCTCAGCCCTTGCTCAGGAGCCGTTTCCCTGCTTGCAGGCCGGAGGGAAGCATTACCACCCGACGTGCGCCCGCTGCGTGCGCTGCCACCAGATGTTCACGGAGGGAGAGGAGATGTACCTGACAGGTAGGGACGCCGCCGACACGGGGGATCCTGCTGCGGTAGCAGCTCCCACCTCTTCCCTGATGTTGTCCCCGACTTTTTCCCGGTGGAAAGCAGCACCGGTGGGGTTAAGCCTTTGCTGGTGCAGCTGGGAGGTTTCCTCTTGCAGGAGCTGGTCCCATGGAGCTGCCTGGGGCTGTTGTGGGTGCAGAGGGAGGGTTGTTTCTCCTGCAGTGCTGCCTGACATCCTGAGTCACTGATTACCCTGTGGATGGGTGGGATGGGGCAATTGTAGGGCTGGCTGAAGAGTCAGGGAGGGGAGATGGAGGCCCGGGGTCCTGGCAAGGTGGGCAGCAGGGCCTGTCTAACCTGCTTATTGCTGGGGAGCAGCCAGTAGCACTGTGAAGCGCTCTGGCTTTGACAGTGTTAGTCTGGGGAGCTCTCTGGCTTTGCTGGTGTCGGTCTAGGGAGCACTCCCCATTGGGGACAGCCCTGATCTCCCCAAGGGGCAGCTGGTAAAAGGGCACACCATGGTTCCTGGAGGGAACCTGGTTCTCCCCAACCCATCCTGGGCACACAGAGGGGATGGAGCACTGGGGGCTGCAGGGAGGAGACCAGATGTGGGTGCTGAAAACAGGGAGCTGCAGCGATGGGAGGCAGCGATTTGCCAGGGCTCGTGAACCCAGCGCTGCCTCCCTTCCCAGGGCATTCCCGTGGTTGGGATGGGGTGGAGGAGGTGCCCAGGAAAGCCTGTGGGACTCAGTGTGGTTCAAATCCTTCTCCCAGCTGTTGTCCTTGAGGGACTGCCCCTCTCTATGAGGGTTTAATGCAGGAGTGCCTGGGTGTGATGCTGCTTAGATGGAGCAGAAGCTCCTTCGTGTCTTGGTTCTGCTGCTAGTGGAGAGCACAGGCATGTCCCTCACCAAGAGGGACAAACAAGCTCCAAGTTTGTGCCACAGGGACCACATACTGAAATAGCAGGAGTGTCCGCAGGGACAGGATAGAGCTCACTCATGGCAGACGCAGTTAGATGTCCCCTAACAGCTGACTAGGCTGCACATGGCATTAAAAACCATCTCTCTCCCGTGCGTTTCAGGCTCTGAAGTGTGGCATCCTATATGCAAGCAGGCAGCAAGAGCAGAGAAGAAACTGAAGGTAGGTGGCAGGGAGAGGTGACCTGCTCGGGGAGGTGGCACCTCCCCAGGGATGCTGGTCCCCAGGCTCTCAGCCCAGCCGGGATGAGCTGCTGTCCAGCAAGGCCACTCAAGGCACAGGGTTGTCCTGTGGGATCTGGATCTATCCCAGATGAGGCTGAGCAGCCCTGGTACATCACTGTGCACAGGGATGTGCCTGCTTGCAGGTCCTTCCCCCTGGCCACACTGACCCAAGCCAAGACTGAGGCCACCTGGGCTCTCATCTGCTCCCTGCTTTTCTGTGTCCACAGCACAGGAGAACGTCAGAAACCTCCATCTCGCCGCCTGGCTCCAGCATCGGCTCCCCGAACCGAGTCATCTGCGTAAGTAGAGCTCTGCT